>JAUCBN010000003.1:27530000-28130000 GCA_035048815.1 Abelmoschus esculentus
TAGAAAATTAAATTAAGGATTTATGATTTAAATTTTATAACTTTAATATGAAGAGATATGTAAATTTTTATACTGCTTGTTTATCAAAATATTGTTTTTTCCCGGAATATTTGATTGTTAATTTGGAAGATAAAAATATGAATATTCAATAATTCTAACATATTAATATACTAAAATGTATTTATATATTTAATTTTTCTTCTCGATTATATAATAAAATTTAATTATTTAATTTTATTTATATTATTACGTTTTGAATAAGTAATATAAAAGTTTCATCATAATTTTTTTAAATTGATTTTTCATATAATATTATAAATTTAATATTTTGAATTGATATTTTGATTATTAATTGATATTAATATTTTAAATCAAAATTATTATCGTCTACCTTTAATTGTACTAATGTTTAACTCGTGACAATTAGCATCAAAATAATACTGTATTAGCTGAGAAATTATATCATGGGTCAGTCCCATCACGTCATTCATGGGACCGACCAATGATAATCATCCATCTCATTATTTTTTAATTTTTAAAGTGAAGATTCACCTGGAAAAAAATATAACATGGAAAAGTTGATGAAGTGGGTAGTTATCATTGGTCGGTCCCATGAACACGTGGTGGGACTGACCCATAATATAACTTTTCGTATTAGCCGCATCTAAATTTAGAAGTTAAATTTAATTTCATGCTCTTCTAGTAGCCTAGAGATATAAAAGGATTTCGTAATTTTTTTAATTAAGATTAAAGAATTGAATTATAAATTTAATTAAAAATATTTTTAATAAATTTTTATAATGTTTTATATAAATAAATAGAATAATAAATTTAATATCGTTGATTGTAAAAAATTAATAATTTAAGATATATAATTAGGGATGACAAAATAACATGTTTTGGTTGGTAGCTTCTTGCAGGTAGTTAGGGATGGCAAAATAACATGTTTTTCTTGGGTTCCGACCTGATTCGATAAGAATATATTTCTTGTATTAAAAGATTGAGTTTGAGATAGGGTGGGGTGGGTTTTGAAAAATATCAAGTTAGGGTAAAACTAAATCAGATTTAAGTAAAATTAATCGATTTAATCTGATTCAACTCGATACATATATAATATTTTTATTAATTTTTCTTGGAACGAGTAAGATTTAATCGTTTTTATTAAAAGTTTACGATCATGTTTTGTATTTACTATGTCATTCGGGATAGATTGGAGATACAAATATATTAAAATTAGATTGGGTCAAGGTCAGGACGATCCCAAACCTTACATGGTGCCATCCGTACCGGTAGTGATTGAAAATAAGGACAGAGTCACAATTGAACTATAAAAGAAAAAATTATATCATATAAAGTGGTTATGTTGTAAAATTTATACCATAAAACTTAAATTTTAAATTTTATATCGTAACTAAATTTATAAACTCTAACCTAAAATTATAAATTTTAAAATCAAAATTTTTACAAATTTATATATCAAAATATTTTTTAATAAATTTTTATAATATCTAATTTAAATTAATTAAAAAATAAACTAAATACCGTAATTATAGAGAAACTAATTAACCCTTGTTTTTTTTAAAAAAAATCAAATTAACCCTCAGGTTTAGTAACTAGGCCCATGGGCATAAGGTTTTACAGTTACAGGTAGGGGTTGGTGACCTCGTAAATGCTTCCCCTTCTTGAGCCACGTGCAGCAATTCAAGGTCCAGCATAGTTTAGTTGGATCGTATCAGCCTATATCACAGCCTTTCCCTTTGATTTTAATTATTTCAATTTAATATCACCAACAAAACACACCAAGGAAACCTATTTTATGATTTTTTTTGAGTAAAATAACTATTCAACCTTATATCTAAGATGATAATATAAACTGAATTTGATTTAAATTTAATTTAATCTAAATTTTTTATTTAAATTCGATTAAAAAAATTTAAATTCAAATCTAAAAAAGGTTTGAGTTCTAATAAAAGATGGATCGGATATGAATATTATCATAATTTGTTTTGAATTTATTCCGAATCTATATTCTATATGAATATGATCTATATATAAATTTGAATAAAAATATTAAAAAATTAAATTTAAAAGCTTTAAGTTGTTGTTTTAATTTGTTTAATATTGTATTGTAATATTTGTGGAGATTTGTTTGTGCTATAAGTTTAAAATATTTGTTTGATAAATATTTTTTTTATTTAAAGATCTTTATTTAAATTGTTAATTTAAAAAAATAATTGGATTTAAACTTTTATATTTGAATACAACTAGTGTCAATGTCTCTTCTAATAATTTTTTATATTCTGCCATTACAGGATTGGTTTGTTAATAATTTGAGCGCGAATACTTCTTTTACGGGTAATTTAGGTAATTGAAGATTGTTATTTATGAATATTTGTTGAAAATTTTGATATCGAAGAAATTAATTTCTTTTTGAGTTGGATTACGTTGAAAGGGAAGATATGGTTATGACAAGTAGACTGTATCTTGAACAGACAAGGATGGATAGCTCCTAGAGTTTTGTGGTTAGTGCAATTTAAGGGCAAATCCCGAGGTCAATGAACCATTGGTGTTGTCCGCCCTCTAATTGGTTGAAAGTTAATATGGATGGTGTGGTGTATCCGGTTTCTAATTCGGCTGCGATTGGAGGAGTTTGTCGCTCGGATGTAGAGACTGGATTTTTGAATTTATTCGTTGTTATCCGAGAGATGATTTAACGTTCTTGAGAGGATCATGTAGAGTACACTAATCGGGAGTCTAATTTGATTGTTGATGGACTAGCGAAGGATTTACGAGATGTTCTTTGAAGAACCGTCTAATTTAGTCTAAGGTTATTTTGGTTACTTTGTGGGTAAAATGAAGAAAAGTATTTTCGTATTTTAATTTATTTAACTATTTCCCTGTCACAAGCTCAATTCACATTCGAGCCAAATCTGGATAGAACATATCCATTAAATAAATTAAAATGAAGAAGAAAAAATACACATTCAATCGGACGTGTCATAATTTGAATAAGTAATTAATTTAATTTTTAAATTTAAATTAAATTAATAAATTATATAAATAACAGGATTAAATGTTTAATTGTGCAAATTCTATTTTAACAATTGATAATTTGATTAGAACCACTTAAATAGTTCATGGTATAATTGCTAAAATTGAAAGTATAGTGGTCAAATTAACTCCAACCTCATAGTTAAGGGGTCGTCTATATAATTTACTCAAAATTAAATTCTAACCTCTAATCCTAAATTTTACATAAACTCTATCCCTTAAAAATGTATCTTATAATTTTTTAAACTCTAACTATAAACTCTAACTTTAAACCATAAACACTAAATCATTTTTTTAAAGTAAAATACTAAATAAATAATTAAGAGATAAGACGATTTTCGTATCATCTTCCTTCCTGGCTATTGATAACTAATTTTCTTTAAAAGTTTTCTGTAAGATATTTATTAACACCAGCTACTATATTGTTTCCATTAAACATCCCTACATGTATGATAAAATATGTACCATATTCATTTACATGCTCAAAGATAATCCGGGACCAAGCTCAAGCTTTTCCTACATCATCAAGCTCCGGACCAGTAGGCCTGGCCATGGCTGCATCATAAGCTCAGCAGCAGCAGCCCTTTTCTGCAACATTGGACTCTCAAGTCAACTTCTGAACAGTTAACGCGTGGAGTAAACCCCATTGTGTACTGTCTTCAATGCAGCAGCCTAATCTGCAGCACAATAAGCAGCATCTTACTGTCTTCAACATAGTGGAAAAGAAAATGGGCAACTTCTGGCTCCTGGCTTTTGTCCTTTGTCAGATAATTCCAATATAAGCAGCAGCCGTCACTGTGGGTGGTGGTGTTGGCATTAACATCGGCAATGGTGGTGGTGGTGGTGTTTGGATTGGTGGAGGAATCAACAACAACAACCCAACTCCATCAAGCCCTCCTGTGTCAAAGCTGGTCACTGCTTACACTGCCCTTCAAGCATGGAAATCTGCCATCACAGATGACCCATTGGGGGTTTTAAAGACTTGGGTTGGACCAGATGTGTGTGCTTATAAAGGGGTGTTTTGTGGCGGTTCTCAAGGTGCAATGGGTCCATTTGTTGCAGCCATAGATCTCAACCATGCAAATCTCCAGGGCACTCTGGTCAAGAAACTGGCTTTTCTTACAGACATGTCAATCCTCCACCTTAACAGCAACCGGTTCTCCGGCACAATCCCTGAAACATTCAAAGATGTTTCATCATTACAAGAGTTGGACCTCAGCAACAATCATTTCTCAGGTCCTTTTCCTGCAGTTGTGTTATACATTCCAAATCTTGTTTATCTGGACCTTAGATTCAACAGCTTCTCAGGACTCATCCCTGCTGATCTGTTCAACAAAAGACTTGATGCAATCTTCCTCAACAACAACCAGTTTGAAGGTGAACTCCCACAAAATCTAGGGAACTCGCCAGCCTCGGTTATAAACTTAGCCAACAACAAGTTCAGTGGGAATATCCCTGTGAGTTTTGGATTAGCCAGTTCTAAACTAAAGGAGATTTTGCTGCTTAACAACCAGTTAACAGGCTGCATTCCAGAAGGTGTTGGCCTGTTCTCGGAGATGCAAGTTTTCGATGTGAGCCGCAACTCGCTGATGGGTCATTTGCCGGACACCATATCTTGTTTAAGTGACATTGAGGTTCTCAATTTGGCACATAACAAACTGTCTGGTGCACTCCCAGATTTGGTTTGTTCACTAAGGAACCTTATGAATTTGACTGTTGCTTACAATTTCTTCTCTGGGTTTAGCCAGGAATGTTCCAAGCAGTTCTTTAGGAACACAGGGTTCGATTTCTCTCTTAATTGCATACCGGGGAGAGACATGCAGAGACCAGAACCGGAGTGCTCTGTGATCCCTGGTGGAGGGTTGAGTTGTCTTAGAATTCCCTCTGCACAGCCTCTGGTTTGTGGGGCATTGGTTGGGAACTTGGTGCTTAATCTAAGCTCAAAATCTCCATGATAGCATAATAGTGGAAATTACTGGGGTTTTTTCAACTTGGAACTTCTAAATTCATTTCTTCAAGGATTAAGTTACATGCTTCTTTCTCTTTTACTTAATCTAGAGTAAAATGAGAGACAAAATCTTGCTGGATAAACTAATCATTAAATTTGCAAAATCATGAAGTGTAGTTGCTACAATAAGTTGCAGGCAATTGCCATTTTTACATTTGTTTTATGGTATGTAATACATTGGATTTGGCAATTTAAAGGAACGTTTTGCCACAGCAAAACCCAGCAAGTCACTCCATTGATCTCCAGAGCTCCCATGAATCCTGTAACCTCCATTCACTAGAATTGACCTCCTCTCGGATTTGTATACGGTCGCCGGAATCCCGGCATCCGATGATCCTCTGTACCTTAACCAAAAATCCCATCACCCATTAGCATGTTTTCAACAAGTATGATGATTAAAACCAGAATCAAGGCAATACTTGCTAAAAAAATGCATAACATACCTCATGATCAGGCCTTCCCAGCCGGTATACCCAGCATGCTCAAGATTCTTGCTGGTGTCCTGCCTCTGATGTTCACTCCGGCCGGTGAGCACAAATACTTTGAAGCCTATCTGCTTCAATGCATTATACAAGTTCAAACTGGATGGAATAGCAGGAGCCGTGGCTAATGCCACCCATTTATCCCAACAGGTCTCGTTGAAGATTTCTGATCTACATTCATCAACAGACAGCCTAGGCAACTTAAATGAATGAAAGGCACAAGCATAGGAAATTTAAGACAAAGAAAACAGGTTAAATAACTCCTTTCCACTCTAAATACACAAATAAACATGACCCGTCCTAACATTTTTGCACAATCAAAAGGTTGAATGCCATTAAGGATCCATTTCTCAGGCGCAAATTTTCTGCCTCTTTCTCATGTTTTAAATTTGTGCCTCTATTTTAAATTAGAGGTTAATAGTTAGAGTTTAGGGTTTAAGGTTATGACTATGGTTAGGGAATTAAGAGTAGCGTGTATTTTTAGGACGTAAGATTTAGAGTTTAGAACATAAAATATAAGGATTAGTGTTTAAAATTTAATTTTTACAAAATTTTCGAATGAGACAGAAAAAGATATACGATAAAGAGGTAGATGATTTTTCTCTCATTTCTCTGCCAACCTTTGCATATCACCGACCAATATTAGCAACCAGGAATATAGAAAGAGACGAACCTAAAATTTCATATAAAGGGTGTAAACTATCACGAAATTATATTAAAAATGTAGAGGTACAAAATTATAAGAGTTTAGAGGTGTAAAATTAGATTATCAATAGATAATACAAAATAAACATATAAAATATAGCAGAACTTGAAATTTTTAAGGTCAAATGGTTCGTCTTTGAATATAAGCAACCACTTTAAATAATAGCTAAAGAGATCATTAAGCAGCAAAATCCATTTTAATTTAAGGTTTTGGGTATTAAAGTTAATTTTGTACCAGAAAAGTAATTTCCTTCTTTTTATTTTTTCACTAAATTTAGTCACTACATTCAAGTTACTGACTTACTTTGGCGCATAATCTGAGTCGGGCGCAAAACTTGACTCGACTCAAAAAATTTTAATAACTCGATTCGGTTTGAGGTAAAATATTTGACTTGTTTTGAATCGACTCAAAATTTTTTAGAATCGACTCAACTCGAAAAAATTCAAATAAAGTTTAAGTTATAAAATGAAAACTCGAATAACTCGAAATTTTTAATAATTAAAGAAATAATTTTTAAGTTTAAGACTGATCTCTCAATTTTTTTATGATATATATATACATTAATATATAAAAATATAAAAAAATATTGCTACATATGAAAAAATATACATGTACATCTTATATGATTAGAGAAAGTCGTCTAAATTGAAATCAAATCATACTATAACATGATAAATAATTAATTAAATATTTATAGGAACTCAAAAATTCGACTCGATTCAACTCGACTCTAATCGAAAAAATTTAAAATAAAGTTTGACTTATAAAATATAACTCGTCAACTCGAATAACTCAAAAATTTTAAGTTGACTCGACTCGATCGAATACTCACCCTTATTCTGAGTTTATTCAACACCATTAATGCGACCCAAAAGCAAGGAAAGTGCATCCATTTCGAATCTTACCCAGCACAACGGATTAAAAATGAAAAATAGGGAAAGAGTCGATCTACATACCCGAACCCATGATCCATATAGTAGGGCAAATTGGTCAACAAAGTCTCGTCGACGTCGAATATCCAAGCGTCTTTCCCGTCGGGATCCATCTCGACGGTGGAGGCAAACGCGAGAGAGAAATTAGCGATGACCTCGCAGTCGGAGGCAAAACGTTTACCGGTCATATAATGTTTGACGTAAGACCGACACCGGGAAGGGATCTGTGCCCAACCCCCTGCGTTATTGGTCTCAGCGGCCAAATGCCAGCTTGCACAGTAAAGACCGTCGTCATCACCATGGGATCTTCCGTCGTTGGTCGTTTGTCTCGTCGCCGGGCGGATAACAGGGTCCAAAGCGGCAGCGGAATCGATAACGGCACCGATGATGATGAGGAATATGGAGACTAGGTGCTGCGAAGCCATTGGAAGTGAAACAATTATTCAGTGTTTTGAGAGGGAGAGTTTTATTCTTTGATCGGATCTCTCTCCCGTTGAGTGGGCTAATGGTGTGAAGATTTGACCCGACGTCGCCTAAAATTTATACTGGTATGGTTGTAATGATTGGCGTCAAGCCTGAAACGGTGACGTTTTGTAGGTTCTGTTTTTTTAGCCGTTCGTTTTGGTTTCCTTAATTAGAACGTTTTGGTTCCTATTTATGTGACGAGACCATGGCTGTCGGGGCGGTAGCACTGTTTCAACTTTCAAAGCTTTTGAAGAAAATGTATCCAAATTGCTTGCTAAGAACCCAGATGAAAAAAATATACGATTACTTAAAATAACGTACGCATACGAATTAAGTTAATATATATATAAAGAGATATCATTGAATTTTTTTTGAATTAGCTATAATGATTACAATAATATTTTTGTTTTTATGAATATTTTCAACCATTGAATTTTGATCGCTTAATCATTATTCTAACATTACTAGTGTTCGAATCCGTGACTTCTAAGAAAAACAATCATTTCTTAATCACCGAGGTTAGATGACTCGTGCAGATATTATTGAGTTTTTAGAAGAAAAAATATACATTAGTTGACTCGATGCTCAAATTCGCATTATTATGATTATTGGGCATTCTAAGTTAGTGACACTATACGTCTTCGAACTATGATACTTATTTTAAATTAATCCTTAAATTTTTGAAAATTTTAAAATTATTCTTGAACTATGATTCAATTTAAGTTGATCATTAAATTTTAAAACATTCTAATTTTATCTACAAATTATTACCCTCATTATAATTTGGTCCTACAAGCTTTCGAGTATTTTTGTTTCACTATAAATTATCAATATATGATAATCATATCTCATCTTAATAAATAATTAAAAAAAATATTGATTGTCATGTAAGAATCGATGTGTATCATATAAACAGTCACTTCATGTCCCAAACTGTTACACTCATTACAATCATATTCTAATTATAAAATAATACAAGAATAAAATTAAATCGTTTAAAAGTTTAAGAATTTATTTAGAATGAGAGTCCCAACTTATGAAAAAAGTTAGTACATCTAAAAATTTAAAGATTAATTTAAAACAAAAATCATAATTTGAGAATATATAATGCAATTAGCTCTTGTTTCATTGCATTTGATTTGTACACACTATTAAATTGAGTTTAAACCTTGTGAGGTTTTGTTTCATGCATAATACCAAAAAATGTCTCTAACCGTCGATATTGGGCCAGGTCGGACGATAAAAAAGATTTGATTTAATGTTAGATATTAAACTAATATATGTAGAAAAACATTTTAAATATTTATTAATTTTTGTTAAGATAATCATAAATAAAGGTTTAGTAGTTTTTAAACCTAGAATGAGTCTTTTTCAAATTGAAGTTAGATTTTTAAGTCATTATATTACACAATGGACAATTACTTCAATAAAAAGATCTATAAAATTTGCTAACAAATTTTTACCATCAATTTTTTATATTCTTTCTTCCTTGTAGTTTAGATCGGAAATGCATTTATATTTGATTTTGCTTATAAAAATCTTATTGTATCCTTGTTAGAAATGAGTAATTTATAAAAATTCAAATTTTTAATAAAAAATCAAATATATATACTGAGCATCTTTCTATAAATTAAAACCTATTTTTTAAATTCAATATTTTCCTCTCCCAATATTCAATCATTTCGTCATTCTTCTGCACAAAGTCGTTTAATGAATCATACCCTTTTTAGGATTGAGCAAAACTCGACTCGACTCGAAAAAATTGACTAACTCGAAGCGAAAATACTCGACACATTTTGACTCGATTCGAAATTTCATATACTCGACTCGAAAAAATTTCAAATAAAGTTCGAGTTGTAAAATAAAAATTCGAATAAATCGAATAACTCAAAAATTTTAATAATTAAAGAATTATTTTTTAAGTTTGAATGAATCTCTCAATTTTTTATAATATATAAACATTGATATATAAAAATGTAAAGAAATATTGCTACATATGAAATATACATATATATATATATATGCATATCTTATATGATTAGAGAAAGTCATTTAAATTAGAATTAAATCATACTTTAATACAATAAATAATTATAATTAAATATTTATAGAAATTCGAAAAACTCGATTCGACTCGACTCGAATTTCTTAAATTCGACTCGAATCGAAAAATTTTAAATAAAATTTAAATTATAAAATACGACTCGTTAATTCGAATAACTTAAAATTTTTTGACTCTACTCAATCGAAAACTCACACATACCCTTTTGTCTTAATTTTGTACGTAAACGCAAAAGTAGAAGACATGGGACGTGGCCAATGGGGCACGTGAAGTTGAAGAGACTAGGGTTAGGCCTTGGGACTCGCATGGCCATGCAGAAATAAAGGGGTACGTGAATGGCAGAAAATAAATGAAGCAAAACGCATGGCTCAAAACACAACAAAACTTGGTCAAACCCTACCTTCCATTCCTTATTTATCGTCTCCCCCAACCTCTTCAAACCCATCACCATTTCACAAGCATCACATTCACCACCACCACCACCACCACCGTCTCTCGGTAAACCAAAACCAGCTTACACAACAAGAAAGGAAGAAAAATGTCGTGGCAAAGTTACGTAGATGAGCACTTGATGTGCGACATTGAGGGACAAAACCAGCGCCTTACTGCCGCTGCCATCATCGGCCATGACGGAAGCGTTTGGGCAAAGAGCGACAAGTTCCCCGACGTAATCACATTCAAAACAATTAACAAATTACAAAACCCTCGTCTTCTTCTCTTTCTTCAGATAAGTGACACCATTCATTCTTTCCTCTTGTTTATTACTTACAGCTGAAGGGTAACGAGATCAGCGACATCATGAAGGATTTCGACTCACCGGGCCACCTCGCTCCGACGGGATTACACATCGGGGGAGTCAAGTATATGGTGATACAAGGCGAACCCAGTGCTGTTATTCGGGGTAAAAAGGTAATATATTACGAACAAATCAATAGTTCTGGACATGTACAATTAGAATAATAACACAAAATTATCGTAAAAGGAGAGTTTCAAAATGAATAAGTTAAATACTTACAAAACTATTCAAAAATTTAATTATAAACCAGTAATTAAATAGATATCGAAAATAAAACATCGTTGTACCACAACAAGTTAACAAATATTTTTTTAAAATAAATTTTGTTTTAATAAATTGCACACAAAGTTTACTAAATCATTGTACAGATTTGGGACGGAACCTTTAAGGGATTAAAGGGGTCATGACCTCCCAAAATTTTGAGAAATTAGAATTTTACCCCTATTTTCCCCTAAATTTTGATTTGGCCCCTATTTTTTTTAAAAAAATCTTATTAAATCTTTTAAAATTAATAATTTTTTTACTTAAAACTCCTAAATTTTTCATAAAATTTCATTTAAGTATCTAACGTTTTTATAAATGTAAATTGACCTTTAAATTCTTACCACAAATTTCGTCATTGTGAACAATAATGTAGCCACTTCCGTCTCGAGTAACTTGAGTTGTGTTGCAGGGAGCGGGAGGGATCACGATCAAGAAGACGGCTCAGGCGCTTATATTCGGTGCCTACGATGAACCAGTGACTCCGGGACAGTGCAACCTGGTTGTGGAGAGGTTGGGAGATTATCTTGCCGATCAAGGCCTGTAATAAACCTACCAAATCAATGGAATTTTTATTTTTTTTGCTTATTAAGTTTTGGGTTTCTGAGTGGTTTGCATCTTCTCCCATTTTTTAAAAGAAAACCATGGTTCGTGAAGTTTAAGATTGTTTTTATTACTACAGCAACATATATGTTCTTTTTTGGGCACAAATTGATGTCATTATTTTTGTCTTTTGATGTTTTTCATGTTTTGGTTTTTCATTTGAATATTATGTAATCTTTCTTTGTAAAATGGGAGAATTATGTTTCAGGTTTCTTTTGTGGATTGAGTCTTTATTTACCTTTTTTTTCTTATTAAATGAATTGAGAAGTAAAGACAAAGTTAAGATTAAATCTTATAATTTTAAAATTAAAAAAAAATTTAAAAATATTTTAATCTAAAATTTAAGAAAAATACGATTTATTTTAATAAATATTTAAATTAATATAGACTAAAAATATGATTCGACAAAAATATTAACAATAACTCATATCATGCTTATAAAAAGTTAGTGGGCGGGTGTGGATATGAGTTTGGTGGTTAGTGGGCCGGTGTGGATGTACAAAATTGTACCCATCATGGGTAGTGGATAGGTGGTGGGTTTAAGACCTTACTCGCCCCGTATCCACCCGCCCATATCCATCCGCTTCGTATCCGCCCTCCATATGAATTTTGAACCATTTGTGTTTGTAAACTTTGATTATATTTTTTATTATGGTATTTTATGTACTAAGATATTAATTTATTTTAAAATTTATGTTAATTCTTAAGCTTATAGACTTTGAACTTAACTAATTTAATTTGAAAAACTGATAATTTATATAAGTGTAAATATATTTTAACTAAGTTAGCTATATATATATATTAGTTAGTTTTAGTTAAGTAGAATTTGTATCAGTAAAAATGTATTTTAGTTAAATTAGCCATCGTTATTTAGTTACATCTAGTTAAATTTATATAATTGTAAATATATTATATATACACTTAATCAGTTAATAAAATATGCGAAAATTTACTCTTTTTTATATAAGTTTATGATTTATTTTTACATAATTTGATATTGGTAGTTGCTTATAGGCATGTACAAATGGATACGTTTTGAGTGGTGAGTGTGGGGATGTATTTAAGAATGTATCCCGTGAGCGGATGTGGATTTAAGAATATACCCGCATGGGCGGGTGTGGATTTAAAAATTATACCCACCGTGAGTAATGGGTAGGTGGTGGATATAAAAATTTTAGGTGGATATTGGGGAGGGGGTATCCGCACCCGCTCCGCCCATTTGCTATCCCTACCCGTCCCTAACAAGAAACGTTGAACTTATCCATACATTCGATGGAAATTATCTGCCTCTAATTATATCTTATTTGATGTCTTTATTTTAAAATAGTAGGTTTAAAGTTTAAGGTTTAAGTTCATGTTTGAGATTTAAAAAATTAAGTGTAAGATGTGTGTTTTAGGTTATAGAGTTTAAAATTTAAATTTTAAGTATTTTTAGTGTGAAAAATAAAAGAAACATAATTAGGAGTAGAAAATTTTTGTTTCATGTATTATGGGTGAAGTATGAGAGATTATTAGCTGAACCTTGTTCACCACGTCATCTATGATTCAAGCAATCAGGATCGTTCACCTTTAAATAACTTCCTAATAACTAATCACCCACTCACTAATTACATGTAAAAAAGAGGTGATGATTCACATTGAAAAAACTGAGATGAACAAATTTGATTGGTTGAGATCACAGATAATATGATAAACATGGTTCATATAATAATTTTTTGCGAAATATAATAAAAATCGGTTAGAAATGTTTAACGTTTATCCACTAGATTAATCAAAATTTTAAATTAAATTATTTAAACTCAATTTCTAATAAAAATGTAATTTCATTCATTAGTAGTATAATTTTTTTTATATATATTATCAATGTATCTGATATTCATTCGTATTAATGATTCATGTATTGACTAATTAATGCATAATTAAATTAGTTTTTTAGTCTAATTAATCGAATTTTTTATCTAAATTTTTACAATAACTTTTGTATATAGTTAGAAAATAATTTGATACATCGACGATATAAAGTAAAGTTTGTATAAGTTTATTAATTTTAGGGTTTATCATATAAGACTATTAAAATTTATGTTATAGGGTTTATAATTTAAAATTTAGGGTTAGAATTTTAGATTTAATGCTTAGATTTAGAGTTTAAGAATTTTTTGATTGATATTTTAAAATTATGAAAATTAATCGTAATAAATAGATATAATATTTATAATATTAGACATGACGGATCTAGTTATAGTTTATGGTGGGTCTAGTCCTAGTGTCCCACCCTGAGCTTTTTAAATTCACAAATTTACCTTTAATTTTTTTAAAATTTTATAAGTTACTCTTTATTTTTTTTTAATATTTATGAGTTGTGTCCATCTAAAATTTTAAAATTTCATGTGTGTTCACCCTTAAATATTTTTCTACATTTGTTACTGATACTAAATATAAAATGCTTCATAATTAACTAATCGTACTGAATTAATCAAATAATTGTTTAAACGATAAATAATTTACATAAAATAATAAAATAATAAAAAAATGAAAATATAAAATTAAAACTTTTGATAACCGTATCAATAAACCATTTCGATACAGTTAATCCCCGTGACCCCTACTAAACAGCATGTTGATTCATAATGCTGTTATGGAAGGAACCGAGTCAGTATTGGAACCACCCATGAGGATGAATGCGGATATCAAGGAACCTGAGAAGGTTCACGAACCAACTGAAAAGAAGGATCCAGCAATACGTCGAGGGAATAGAGTGAGGAGGGTCCCAAAGGCTCTAACCGATTTTGTCCTTTCCTAGCAGCAAACCAGTATAAATAAAGAATGGAATGTACTGAATATGATATGAAATATCCTAAAATCAATCAATCTATCTTTCTTCTTCTTGTTTTCCTTTCTTGATTATAAACTCTTGAAGTTTACACAACAATTTGGTGCTTTCATTGAGAGAACAATGGTGAACAATACAGAAGCTATCAAAACTTTACAAGAGAACACAACAACATTGCAGAAATTTGCTGAGGACCAGTCTCGCTAGAATGAAACCACACAACGAACCTTGCAAAATCTTGCTCGACAAATGGAAGCCATGACGGCTCACATGGGTATACAACTTGACGGTAACGCCGAGGTGCCGGTAGTGCGGAGCAAAGGCAAAGTTAAGATAGAGACGGAAGATACTTTTCCATTTGCGCCTCGTCCTGTTCAGGTGGAGTTACCGATCTTCATCAGAAAAGACCCAGAAGAATGGTTAGCGTCTGCACAAGATTTTTTTTAGTTTTACAACATTGAAGATCATCATCGCGTCACCATAGATTCTTTTCGGATGGAAGGCACGACAAAAAAATGGTATAGGTGGATGCAACGGCAAAAACAATTGGTTGGTTGGAATCATTTAGTTGAAGCTATTCGCCGACGTTTAGCAGTAACAGAGCTTGAGTCACCCGAGGGGCAAATGACGAAGCTCGTCCAAACCTCAACAGTGGAGGACTATCAAACCAGGTTCGAGGAGATGGTGTTGCGAACGACAGCAACCTTATCTGAGGAATTCCTTACCCAATGCTTCATTTCTGGACTCAGGCACGATATCAAACAAGAGGTACTTGCTCAGCGTCCTACGTCAATGCTGGATGTGTTAACTTGGGCTCGATTTCATGAGGCCAAACTCGGAGAAACAAAGAAAAATATAGGGCGTTCGTCCGGATTCAAGACCACCCCTCTGTTATCCATACCTATTGGACAAAATCAAGGGATCAAAATGTTGCCCGGTAGACCCCCGCCGGGGGAGCCACCTCTCATTAAAGCAAATTCCATACATCCCCGAAGAATCTCGGCAGCAAAGGCACAAGTAAGACGCGAGAAAGGGTTTTGTTATTACTGCGATGAGAAATATATACCAGGGCACAAGTGCAAGGACCCCCAACTCTTTGTTTTGGATGATGAGGTTGGCTATGAAGAGGAGAATGACGAGTTGGCGACGAGTGAAAGGGAAAATCAAGAGCAATTTCTAGTGTCGTTCAATGCTATGGCTGGCTATGTGACACCAACAACACTGCGAGTTCAGGGCAAAATTAAAGGAAGAATGGTGCGAATTTTGATTGATGGGGGAAGGACTCACAACTTCGTGCAATCTCGAACGACGAAATATTTGGGTTTACAAGTCACAAATGCACCTAATTTTGGGGGTTTAGTTGGCAATGGTACAAAGCTAAAGAACGAAGGTTGTGTTCGGAATCTTAAATTACGGGTTCAAGGAACTGAGATTGAAACTGATTTTTACGTTCTACCGTTAGAGAGAGTTGAGATGGTTTTAGGGGTCGCTTGGATGACCACTTTGGGACCAGTAACCATTGATTTTTCTCAACTCAAATTTCAGTTTAAGCAAGACGGAATAGAGCATCAGTGGCAAGGAGAAGTTGGTACAAGACCTCAACCAGCTTGTTATCAAACATTTCGACGAATGGCCGAGACTAAGGCAGTGGCAGCCTATTATTTTTTGCAATGGGAACAAGGCAAGAACGGTGTAGGACAAGTAGAATCAGATGAGATGCAAGCAGTACTGGAAGAGTTTGCAGATGTGTTTACTGCCCCCAAGGGGTTACCCCCACCACGAGAGTGTGATCATTCAATCCATCTAGACCCAAACAGCAAGCCAATGAATGTGAAATCGTATAGATGTCCCCATTTTCAGAAACAAGAAGAAGAAAGATAGATTGATTGATTTTAGGATATTTCATATCATATTCAGTACATTCCATTCTTTATTTATACTGGTTTGCTGCTAGGAAAAGATAAAATCGGTTAGAGCCTTTGGGACCCTCCTCACTCTATTCCCTCAGCATATTGCTGGATCCTTCTTTTCAGTTGGTTCGTGAACCTTCTCGGCTTCGTCAATGTGCTAACGAATATTAGAGCAAATTTATCGGTCGTACTTGTTGGTTTACTGCGAGAAATTATATTATAAGTCTAGCTTATAATATTAGTGCGAGTAAGAAATCCTACATCTTTATGGTGCAAGCGTACATCTTTGTCAGGTTGTAATATTTAAGATGTCAAACTCACAAAGATTGGATACCCACATAATTTATCTTTTCTGCACTAAGAAAAATAAAAACACAAATAATTTGATTGTAAGTATGATTAACTAAAATAATTAATTAGAACTCAAGATATGATAGAAAGGCTAGGTTGATTGCTTCGAGTGTGAAATCCAATTGCACAATATTCTCCTCTATTAATACATAAGGTTGAAGTGTCGTCTCGGCGGGTCGCTAAAAGGTCATCTTGGTTGTCTCAGCAGGTTATGCCTTGTCGACAAATCAACAACTCATAGTTCGACAGAGCATCCTTTACTACCTCCTTCTTATCTCTAATTTGATATGCTTCCTTTTAGTCGAATCCTAGTTGGTTTATCATCAAATTAGTCAATGCCTAAGAGCATAGACCGTATTCACTCGTTTCGTGAGCCTAACTATCTCTTGTCTAGACAAATAAGTTTTTTCTCGCAAACTTATCTTTCGAGCTCGTATGCAAGAAAGAGTAGTTACTAAAAGTGAATAAACTATGAATTCTGAATTTGCATTAATAAAACTTAAATAAAGATAAAACATTCTTCCACAACTACTCCACAAGTAACCTAAGCCTTATAAAAAATTTAGAGTATGATGATGGTGGCGGCGACTATGATTCTAATTGGTGGAGATATGAGTTGCCTCTCTTAGGTCTAAGGATCTATTTATATAGGCAACCCTAGGTCAAAATTTTCCATAAGTGATAGGATTTCTAATAGGAATAAAATATAACTTTATATTAAATACAAAATTTTTATTTTATTTCTTAATTTTACTCCTCTTGAACTCTTGAAATCTCATAGCTTTGACCATGGCTTGACTTACTTTCCTTTATTATGTTCTTTCTCTAACTTGGTTCATTGGATTTGACTCTTTATTATCTATCTATCGCACATCATATGTCTACGTTGATTTGTTGCCGCGCCAATCAATCTGTTGCCCTGACGAATGTTTCTTTATATCGGATCTTATCTGCAATTTTCATTCAGTACCTGTCGATGGTATATGGTATCATTGAAGGTCTATTTTCTGTCTAAGAAAAAAAATCATAATCATACCAATTTTTTTTACCAAATTATCTATAAAAATAGTATTTAAGTACTTAGATGCTGAAATATAAAATATATACAAAATTATTCAATATTACCAGTAAAATCTATTAATTACAAGCAATAATTGAGTGGAAAGTGGTATAAAATATAAGAATTTTGCACATTTATCACATATGAATCATGGTCTCATCAATCATAACCACTCACTTCATTATTATTTTTTAAATTATTTTTTCAACCAATGAATATTCACTTGTTTTTTTCATATTATTTAAAAATATATTTTTAAAAGTTAAATTAATAACATAAATTAATTTTTTTTGGATAAGCAAGTTGTGTATTATCCAAACAAGAAAAACATAATCCCCTAAAAGCACACTTGGGCATTCATCCCACTAGGGAATTCTCCAAGATATGCAAAAGTTCCTATTTACAACATCCATATGTATAAATCTATTCTTAGTTCGAATATAAATGACTTCTTTAATGCAACATAAAATATTCCCAATAGATCTACTTGTTTGTCTAAACAGTCTCCTATTCTTTTCCTCCCACACAAAGTAAACCAAAGCACCCCAAACAAGTTTTAAAATATAAACTAGCAAGGACTTCCCCTTAAGCTTTGCACTCAACCACTGTAGCTCCCCATTCCAATCAAGAAACACCCTATGCACCCCACACATCTCCATACAGCAGCCCAAATGCTTCTCGCAAAACTGCATCCAACAAAGATATGGTCTCTGCTTTCCTGGCCACATTCACAAAGCAAGCATCCTTCCCCAACAACAATCTCCATATTCCTCAACATGTCCTTAGTTGGCAATCTATTAAGAATTGCCATCAAAAGTATTATAGATTGTTTCGGCACATACAAACTATACTAAACTAGTTTATGCTAGAAAACAATGCCCCTGTCCTCTCTAACCACCCTCCAAACTGCATTCACGGATCAGTCATTATGTCCACTATTCAGTAGGGACCTCAGCTTATCCCGCTGCTTGAATATTCTCCGCAAACACCAACTGTGCTGCTACCTCAAAGCCACACTCCACATATCTCATCCACCCCTTAACACATAACCATGCACCCAAGCAACCCATAACGATCCTTTATTTGCCAATAATTTCCTCAGTAGCAAGACCAAACAAGCAACATTCCAAGACTGTAAACCCCTCAAGCCTATCCCCCCTCCTTCCTCAAGCCACAAATTTGATCTCAACTCACCCTAGCCCTATGACCAGCACTATCACTATCACTTCTCTTCCAGAAAAACCTCATACATAGTTGTTTAATTCTCTTCACAACACCTTTAGGGAACACCACTTGCCTACACCAATAATTGGTCATACTAAACAGTACACCTCTAATCAATTGCAATTTACCAGCATAGCTCAAATGAAGCTTAGACCATTATTCTAATTTCATTTTCATCCTCTCAATAAGTGCAGCACAATCCTTATCAGATAATCTCTTTATCACTAAAGGTACCCCAAATCCCTGACCGGCAAAGCCCCCAATTTGAACCCAGTAATATTTCTCATTTGGTTCTGCTGCTCAACAGTTACTCCAGCCACAAAGAGTTCAGACTTAGCAGCATTAAGCCTAAGACTAGCCAACTCATACAAATTTTTTAGAACACACTATATTCCCACTAAAGACTGCACATTACCCTACAAAAAATGAGCAAGTTATCCGCAAAACAAAGATGGATGGGCTCAATCTTCTTACACTTAGGATGGAACTAAAAAATCTTTTGAGCTGCTGCCCTATTTAACAAATATGATAAAGCATTCATAGTAATCATAAAAAGGTAAGGGGATAGAGGATCCCCTTGCCTAACACCTCTCTGTCCCTTAAACCCCCCCACCAAATACCCATTCAAGGATATGAAGAACCTGCTATCAGTGAAACACTTCTCAATCCACTCCCTAAATTTCTCAGGTAATTTCATTGCCTTCAATAACTTCAAAATAAACTCTCAACTAACAGAATCAAATTTTTTTTATAAATTCACCTTTAGAGCACATCTAGGAGATATAGTTTTTCTCCCATAGCCCTTAACCAATTCTTGAGAAAATAAAGTATTATCAACAATACTCTTATCCTTAATAAAGTTTGACTGATTTAAGGTAATTAAATCAGACAACACTCCATTCAGCCTACCCATTAAGATTTTGCTAATAATTTTATACATTACAGAACAATATGAAATAGGCTTAAATTCCTTCACCATACAAGCATTTGAGACTTTAGGGACTAAAGTAATGGCAATGGCAATGAAATCAGGCAATAAAAAATTTTTAGAAAAAAAATACCTTATGGTAGCTAAGAAATCATCCCCAACAATTCCCCAAGCCTGCTTGAAGAACCATAAAGTGTATCCATCTGGTCTAGGGGCTTTATCTTTTCGTTGACTAAAAAATGCACTACGAATCTCCTCATCAGTGATCTTCTTTACCAATGAAGAGAACTCAGAGGCAGGTAAAGGAGGCTGCAACAGTTCCCTTAACTCCTCCACTCCATATCCAGAAACTTGACTATCCACAGAACCAATCTATCGAGAGAAGAACTGTACCACTTTAGCAGTCATATCCTCAAACCCATCAAGTTTATCACCACTTTCAGTCTTCAAAAACCGAATGATTCCCTTACAGCTCTTTGCTGCAACAACAGAATGGAAGAACTAGTACCCTGATCCTCCTCTTACAACCATTGAACCTTAGCTTTCTGTCAAAAGAAGGAACCTTCAGCAGCCTCCAAAATCAACAATTCCTCCTGCAAGCTCCTCACACAACCATTTTCACCAGTTTAAACTAAACAAGTCAATTGAGCAACTTTCAGTTGGTTTCTCTTCTCCTCAACCTTCTTACAAATATAAGCATAATGCCTTTGATTCAAAGCTTTCAGAGACACTTTCAATCTCTTTAGCTTCTCAAATAGGACTTGCATAGGGTTAACTTTCATTTGCTCACCCCAAGAATTGGCCACAACTTTTTGAAAGTCAGAGTAAGAAGTCTAAAAATTAAAAAAAAATAAAAGGCTTAGGCTTGGAAACTGGTACTGTCACATCAAGCTGAACACAAATAAGAGAGTAGTCTAAAACTCTTAGAGCAAGAAATTCAACCTTGATAGACGACAACATATAGTACCATTCAAAGTTCACCAACACTATATCCAACTTCTTAGCCAAAAACCTCACATCCTGCTTATTTGACTAGGTATAAGTTGGCTCAGAGAAAGGGTGATCCTGCAACCCAACTTCTCCCAAGCAAGTAAAAAACTCAGCCATATCAGAAGTAACATAATTACTCATCCTTACAAAATCAGAACTCTCACTTACACTCAGGATCACATTAAAATCACCCACCACTATCTATGGGTGTAAACTAACCAACCTCTCACAATGAATCAAGTGCTGCCACAACTCCCTTCTTTCACTCACTGAGTTACTACCATAAACAGCAGTAACAAACATCTCTTTACCCCCCAACGCTCCACTTGATCCCACTGGAATGAACAACTAACTGCACTCCCTTTCTCTATAACACCCAAATACGACCAATACCAGCTTCTGAATAGCTAGGATGACAATCCCACTCCATAACAAACTTATCAAAACACCCCAAAAAATTCTGCTCACGAACTCTTGTCTCCAACTGACACACAACATCCACTTGTAGCTTTCTCACACGCTGTAGAATCTTACCCTGCAGTAAAATAAATAATTTTTATTGGTTAGAGACGATAAATAACGTGATAAACCGAACTCATAATATAATCCCTCGTTACCTGATGGCTTGGGTAGAGGGTGTGCTGACGGCTAAGGTTCTAAAGTTTAGGTTTAGTTTATTGTATGGGTTTTAATTCTTATGGGTTTAGGGTATTAATTTTTGGGTTACTAGTAGGTTTAATTTAATTGTAGGTTTAAGCCTAAACAAGAGAATGTTTATACTAAAAGAATGAATTTTAAAATATAATAAGTTATTTGTTTTAGATATATGTATGAATTAATAAGTCTTTTAGAATTCTTTATGAATCGAGTTAAATTTAGTGATCTTTTTAAATTTAAAATCTTCATAAAATCTTATACAGTTTATTGTGTATGTGACTCAAACATGAATTTACGACCTATAACAAATACATTTAATTAAATCAGATCAATCTATTATTACTAAAAATTTGAGCAAAATTTAAGATTTAATTAAAAAAATTTAATAATCTTTAAAATAAATAATTAAAATCTCTTAATTGATACAATTATTTTTTTAAAATGTGACTTCGAAATTCATTAAGAATATTTTTTTCTTTAAATAAAAATTGTTTAAATGAAAATTATTAAAAAAAGGGTTTGTTTGTGGCCCAAAAAATTGAAGAAAAAAGAGATAAAAACAGAAGTCTGTCAGATCTCGTTGTTCCTACGCTATATCTCCGTGTCTCTCCCTCTTCTCAGCTCTGCATTGTTGTTGCCTCTTCAGTCAAAATATTTTCTCAGTTCCTTGTTTAATTTTCCAAAACTCTCAAGAAGAAATCAAAGGAAGCTTAGGAAGAAGAAGATGTCGTGGCAAGTTTATGTTGATGATCACTTGTTGTGTGATATCGAAGGCAACCATCTCACTTCGGCTGCTATCATCGGCCAAGACGGCAGCGTTTGGGCACAGAGCTCAAATTTCCCTCAGGTTTTTCTTCTCCTGTAAATTCCCCTTTGTTTTTGGGTTTGGGTTTGGTTTCTCAAAGAAGAAAGGTGGATCCTTTGAGTAAGGGGATCTGATTGCCATAGTTGAATTCTCTTTGCATGATTTATCAGTTGATCTGATTTGATCCGAAAGGACTATTTTTTGTTGTCCAAGTTCAAGTTGTTGTATTTTGGGATTATGATTTATTAGTTTATGTTCAAAGATTTGATTTTTATGCATGGAAAACCTGTATGATTTCTGGGTTTTATAAGCATTAAACATCTTGTAAATCAATTGAAATCTACTTTTGCAAATGGATATCTGCAGCTGGTCATAATTTTGAAGAGTAAAATGGTTTGGATACTGCTACCCCTGTTCATTTCATTCTAAAGCTAGTTTTTTTAGGGGTTTAGACAGTAGAATGTAATGTTTTTTTCCTGTTCTTTTTCCTGATCAATCTATGCGTATTGCTTCTCGGTTATATGTTTATTTCAGTTGAAGGAAGAGGAAATCAGTGGCATCATGAATGACTTCAATGAACCTGGATCACTTGCCCCAACTGGATTGTACCTTGGTGGCACTAAATACATGGTGATCCAAGGTGAACCCGGAGCCGTTATTCGGGGGAAGAAGGTGATGTTCTACATCGGTTCTTAGTTTCGACACTAACAAATCTCATCAACACTTGCATTCCTTTACCTATTGATCAATGCACTTGGGTCCGAGTATAGTTTCCGGTTCAACCTTCCGATAAAATTAGTCACATTGATGCTATTCTCTCGTATCCATTCAGTATGCATCTGGCTTCTGCTGTTACTTCTCTGTATGCAGCTCTTGTGTTGTGCATCCATGCATTTGAGAGTCCTTAAGAAATGAGTGTATTTGAGTCGACCAGACGATAGAAGGGAAGGGACTCGAGGATATGCATACAGCTTTTACCACATGACTTTCTTCTCGCTATGACTATCTCATACACTCGATCGTGTCAAGGTTGTATTCTGAGCATTTGTCATTTTAATTTCAGGGACCTGGAGGTGTTACTGTTAAGAAGACTGGTTTGGCGTTGGTCATCGGAATCTATGACGAGCCAATGACACCAGGGCAGTGCAACATGGTTGTCGAAAGGCTCGGTGATTATCTCATCGACCAGGGTCTTTAATCTCTTTGGTGTGCCCTTATTTGATGCTATTCCTCTTGGCTTCTATACAAAAGTGCACCTGCCACCTCATGTAGTAATGGCCTGAGTGCAGTTAAATAACAGTACTTTTAAGTCATGGGAACCTTTTTCCAGATACAGAATGGTTGGCGTTTGTGATATGCTTATCATCTCTTGCTGTGTTCATGTACTCGTTTCATGGATTGTATTATCAAAGATTGTCCGAGTGAAATGCTTTGTTTACATTTACAATGGCGTTTCAAATGGATTGGTGTAATGATTCGGCCAACTCGTTCGAATAATCTAATGTTTTGCCCTCTAAAAGTCTAACAGAATGGACAGATGCTAAGCCACAGTACCAGAAACAATGAAATACTTATTCAGCTTCTTTGGTGTCGTTGAAAGCTTTTCGCCATTGTTGGAAGGCAACCTGTGATCTCCGGCCTGTGTCTCTCCTCCCTGCCCATCACTCATCATCGATATCTTTAGATCCGGATGCGATGGTTGCTGATGTCTGATGGCACATCTGGCTGCTTTCCCGCTTCAATGACCATCGGTTTGACATGCAGTGAAAGATGGCACATCGTGCTTCCCATGTTCTGCATGATGTTTTTTCCTTTTGTTCCAGAGCCTGTGTTTTGTCGCGGTGGTGGCGGCAGCGGTTTGTTTGTGCCCTTTGTTCTTCTTCTTCTTCCCCATATATAAAATTACTCAATTGTCGAGCAACAGATTCAGACAAAACCCGGTGAAACATCAGAGACATAAACCAGGATCCAGAGAGAGATCAATAGTAGTCAGACTTGGTGGTACTCCCTAAGGGTCTTCTGCATCTTTTAGACGATGAAGAACTAGTAAACGAGAGTTGTCCTCCGGCCTCTCTACGATCCATATCGAGCAGACGGTAGAGGTGTAAATATTTGTTATCCCCCAGGTCAGAGATGGAGATGCCATACACCAGCAAGTGCTATTCTCATAGCCGGAAAATGAATGAAAAACAACCAACAAAACACTTCTCAAAGGACAAACCGGAATCTTGTCTTCCTGGATCAACAATCATCACTTCATCCTCCAGACAAAACATCCAAGTTTTCCTAGACATCAGGATCCATGTTCACAACACCAATATTCAAACCGAAAGCGTGCTAGAAAGATATGTGTTCTAAAAACAGACAAAGAACATAAGATAAGATACAAATCTAATTAAATAATGAAGTCATTATTTATATATTAATTGAAAATAAAATGTATGTTTTATGGGAATGTTATAATCTTATGATTAGATAGTTATTTAAAATATATTCATGATATTTTTAGATAATGTAATAGTCTTTATTGTGGAAGAACTCTTTCATGGAGTCGAACTCTAAGGCTCCTTATGTGTTGTCTACTTGTGCCCTAAAGTGCGGCGGGCTTGCTCTTGATATGCGGCAAGACTACCCCTGAGTGTGTTCTCGGATGCAACCCTTAGTTGCGGCTCTTTCGGTGCCTTTGTGCTTGACTTTCGTGTTGTGGACGGAATTGATACCCATGGTACGAGACGGATCGACACCCATAGTGCAGGATAGTTCAACACTCATAGTGCGGGACGGATCGACACTACGGATCAACACCCATGGTACAGGACGGATTGCACCATGAGTGCGAGTTGAATCGGCACCTATGGTGCGACTGTAACCGGCACTCATGGTACGGCTGTAACGGCACCCATGATGCACCTATGATTGGTAATTATGTTGCGGACAACCTCGGACCCGTGGTGCCACGGGTCTTGCTTGGGCAATCTTAATATGTATAATACTTTAACATGAAGAAAAGGGAAAATCTGGAAGCTTGAACGGGAAAATGGAGGAATAGTCGTTAGCAGCCTAAACAGAGCAAGAGAGCAAGACAGGTGCCAGCCGTGTTACCGAAAGGGGAAAAAATTTAAAGCCAGGACTCCCCCGGGTCTTGCAATCTGACCACAGAAGAACCCATTTGATCGAGTCAAATAAAACGAGTTTTCATGTTCGAAAAGTAAACCAAAGTTGAGAAAAGATTTCATTTTTTCTATGGGATTAATTTTAACAAACATGTGGTGGGCAATGATCCGTCAAGAACCTTGATCCCATGTACGTAATCACACCCGGTATTGGATTCTCCAAAAAGACCGACCAAACCCAGTTTTTCAACGAAGAAATAAAGCCGAATTTTCATTTTCATCACTGTTAATGAACAGAGAATTTCCCAACTTGGGTTGGGAAACCAATAAGGAAAATATTTTTTTTTTAAAAAAGGGGAAAACCGTACGATTGTGATCCCCCTTTTGCTTCAAAAACCACACAATGAATCAACGAGATGAGCGGAACCATGTTTTTGCCGTGATCGTCCCTGCTTCTGCTATATAAAGCACATTTTTCACGAATTCAAAGCTCGTCCGGTTTTTTTCATTTTTTTCCCGTTGTCGAACAGTTAATTCTCCTATAAATATGGGTTTTTTGTCTTATTTTTCTTTCGTCTCCATGTCCCGTTGAACGGATTCCCTTCTCTCCTGAATAATATTCATAATAAGGTTAGATCTTAGATCACGATTTTCGTCGCCATCCAGTTCGGGAATCTTAATTTCAGTTATTATTACAGTAGCGGAGTAGTTCCGGTGGTTTGAAGATCCGACGATGTCTTCCTCCGCTTCGCCTGAGAACCCTAAGCCTAAAATCATCACCGGTCCCGGTGGTTATGTTCTCGAAGATGTTCCTCACTTGTCGGATTACATCCCCGATCTTCCTGTACGTATAATTTATTAGTATTGGAAAAGGGAAAAAAACATCTTTTGGAAAGCTCATTTCCCAGCATCTATTTCTCGGCAATAAATTACAGTTTTAGATTCCATTTTAGTTAAAAATTCATTCCTATAATTTTTCATCTGATTTTCTTTCACCTTTTACATGCAAGGTTTATACCAACCCGTTGCAAGACAATCCGGCATACTCAGTTGTTAAGTAAGCCCCAATTTCATAACTTGTTTTTTTAATTATTTGATATTCATTGTCCATTTCTGCTATTAATCCCGTTAAATTTGTGTTAATTGAATCGATTTCCCTGTTCTACCAGGCAATATTTTGTCCATGTAGATGACACCGTTCCACAAAAGGTTAGCCTTACAATATCTTGTATAAATATCTATTTATATACATGTATATAATATATATATATATATATATATGAAATAAGATGAAGTTATACAGATGGTTCATATTAACTCCTTAATTTTTTTCCAAGTGAAAATCTTTACATAACGGTTATTAACCTGAATATTTGCTTCAGTCCTTCAACGATCCAAAAAAGTGTAAAATCCAAATAGTTTAATATTGTGTAACTTATCCTATTGCTATATATATTCAGATATCGGTATGAATCCAAATATTAGAAGAAATTATATTTTTAATGTAGTTTTAATATATTTTCGTGTTTTTACAGATTGTTGTTCACAAGGATAGTCCTAGAGGAGTGCATTTCCGACGAGCCGGACCACGTCAAAAGGTGTGTTTAACGTTATCTACCTTGTGAATGAAATGTGGAATGATTGATGATGGGACTGTAAGTTGTGTTTTTACAATGATCTGTTGGGTGTTTGATGGTTTCCTAGGTATATTTTCACTCCGATGATGTTCGTGCCTGTATAGTAACCTGTGGTGGTCTTTGCCCTGGACTCAACACTGTGATTAGAGAGATTGTATGCGGCTTGTACCACATGTATGGTGTGAAGAAAGTTCTGGGGATAGATGTAAGTGATCATTTGACCTCGAGTTTGTTCCGTCATTGAAATTGAATGAGTTGATGCATTGCAAGGAATGAGTTTTGTGCATTTGCAGGGAGGATACAGAGGGTTTTATGCTAAAAATACTGTGCATTTGGATCCCAAGGTTGTCAATGATATCCATAAACGCGGTGGAACAATCCTTGGAACATCACGGGGTGGGCATGATACCACTAAGATTGTTGACAGCATTTACGATCGAGGAATTAATCAGGTCTAAGAGAAAATATAATGATATTTGTGATTGTTTCCAATAAATTGAACTATAATTAGTTATTATGATCAATACATGCCAATCTACCTGACATATGAATGTCTGTGGTACTGCAGGTTTACATTATCGGTGGAGGTGGAACTCAGAGAGGCGCATCTGTTATATTTGAGGTAATTCTTTGATAGGATATACAGAAATTGATTTTCTATGCAATTTTATGTCTATTGAAAAAATCTTATTCCATATTTTACAGGAAGTTAGAAAACGTGGTCTCAAAGTTTCGGTTGTTGGAATACCTAAAACCATTGACAATGACGTCCCGGTAATCCTCTTGGCTTGTATAGAATGTTGTTGAACCAGAAGCATGTTAGAAATTGCAACCTATTTTATTTGGTTACCACATGGTCTTTTAACTTTGTTTCTTTTTCATGCATGATAGGTTATTGACAGGTCCTTTGGCTTTGACACTGCTGTTGAGGAGGCTCAACGTGCCATTAATGCAGCTCATGTTGAAGCTGAAAGTTTTGAGAATGGCATCGGGCTTGTGAAGTTGATGGGTCGCTACAGTGGTAAGTTTATTGTTTGGTCTGTCTTTGAAGTGTTAATCCCGAATGCCAAAAAGTGCACAAGTTAAAACTATCGAGCGATAGCAATTAAGTATATTGGTTTAAGTTGTGTCATTTTCAATTATAAATGGGTTTGTTTCTTTCATTTATGCTTTTGTTCTACAGAGGACTTTACATTCCCTTTTATCATAGTTTGTCGTTTCCAAAAACGTTGTTAAAATGTTCTTTTTTTATTCTTAATGCAATGAAACCTGTCGTGTTCAGGTTTTATTGCAATGTATGCTACTCTTGCAAGCAGAGATGTGGATTGTTGCTTGATACCAGAGTCACCCTTTTATCTCGAAGGTCCTGGAGGACTTTTTGAATTCATTGAAAGACGACTCAAAGAGAATGGGCATATGGTTCTCGTGATAGCGGAGGGTGCAGGACAGGAACTGCTTGCTGAAGAAACTACACAGAAAGATGCTTCGGGGAACAAACTTCTCCAGGACGTTGCACTCTGGGTATCGCAGAGGATCAAGGTATGCAATATAGAGTCAACTTTGCAACAGATCGCAGACATGTAACGATGTACAATATGAAAGTTTTTATGTGACATCCATTGGTTTTTGCCTGTAATTTCCAGGACCACTTTTCAAAAGAAAGGAAGATGACCATAAACCTCAAATATATAGGTCAGACGAATAAATATTTGAGATTATTTTGAAGATTTCATATCCCAAAAGGAAAAGAAACTATAGGTCTTTTTCAGTTGATGTTACTAAGCATTTTTCTTCATCTTCTTGCAGATCCTACGTATATGATCCGTGCTGTTCCAAGTAATGCATCTGACAATGTTTACTGCACACTTCTTGCTCAAAGTGCTGTTCATGGAGCAATGGCTGGGTACACCGGATACACAAGTGGTCTTGTCAACGGCAGGCAGACATACATACCTTTCTACGTGAGTTAATGACATAAAGATGAAACAGTTTTAATTTGGAAATTTAATTTAGAAAATCAATGTTTTTTATTGCAAGCTTTATAATGTCGTAGTATTCAAAGACTGTTATTTTAGTATCCCTTCTGCAACATTGAAACCTTTCTGTTTCTCTGCATGCATCATCTCTTATGGTCAGGGACGAAGCTAAAGGGAGGGTTGGAGGGGCAATTGCCATCACTTTGAATGGTTTAATTAGTTTTAGGCCATTGATAGTTTTAAATTCTTTGCAATCAAATCCTTGCCCTTCCCAAAAAAATTGGTTTATTATTTCTAAGACCCTTTAAGTTAAAATTAATGAAATTAAGCCATGACCCCTCATTTTTCTGGTTTAGGCACTTTTTTAAGACCCTTCAATTTTAAAATTAGTGAAATTAAACCTTAATTTTTATGATTTAATTGCTTTTTAGAACCCTATTTATTTCAAAGGTAGTTAACTTGCCCCACCCCCCACCCCTCCTGGCTCCATCCCTGCTTATGGTGGTCACTGGTCAGTTTATTCCAATGTTCAGGTTCTAGAATTCCTTGTAACACTTGCATTCAATTCTTCCGGGTTGTACACCTATGCTATATCATAAGTCTCCCCAAAGAACATGCCTTGATGTATATGTGTATATATATATGAGTGTATAGACAACAAGGCTGGAGATAGAATTAGATATATCATGTATGAATCCATGGCTTGATGTTTATTTTTCCCTTCCTGGATGGTAGATGAATCCCTCACTGTCAGTAGTAATTTTCTTTCAGCTGTTGTCCGAGTATATGCGGTCTCATTCAAAGACCTTATTTGCATCGTATTCTGTCGTGATCCTTGTGAAACCGAAAGTTGAAATCTCTGAGATGTTTATTTATGAGTAATATCTAAACTGATAACATGAGAAAACTGGTGGATTGGATTAAATTACTTTTCTTTGGCAGACCTTGATCCATGTTTGATATGATGTTTTAATTTTGGATGATATTTCGTGTGCAGCGGATTACCGAGAAACAGAACCAGGTTGTGATTACTGATAGGATGTGGGCAAGGCTTCTGTCTTCAACGAATCAACCGAGCTTTTTGCACCCCAAAGACATCATTGAAGACAAGGTCGATGAAGAACCCTCAACTCCATTGTCGGATAATGGAAACTGTACCTCCAAATGAGGTCAGTAGTTTACCGATAGGCTCATGTGCAGTGCATAGTTTATAATAAGCAAATTGGTCAGCTGCCTTGTGTTCATAATTCCTAAAATGATTCTGTTGTGGACTATCCAGTGTTGATTTCTGGGTTTCCAACTTGAATTTTTGTCAACTTATGTTGTACAAACCTTATGTTTAAATATTTTATTAGAACTTTTATTTACTTTATATAAATGAGTGTTACTCTGTTTAAGCTTTTTATTATATCTTTGATTAAATATAAACTCAATCGATATCATTGTTGTCAAATATAAACAAGTGGTTTGGTCCTTGGCCACTACAATGGAAGCTCGTCGTCGGAAGGCGAGTTCGTCCACGAGAGGCTCAGCTCGCACAAGCCAAGCTGTTTATGGTTCCTCCATTTATATACATCCCATTTAATTTTTCTTTAGTGGCATATTGCTTTTACAGATAATATGGTATTCACAGGGCTGCAGGCTTGCCATCTTTTCTAGGATCACTAACTGCAGTTAGTTTTCCATGAAATATATATGAATCTTTTCCGAATTTACGGATCATTTCTATTGGCTCTTGGAGTGTTTGAACGACAAACTGAACGATAGCTCCACTCGACTTAGGCTCCACCTGATGCCCCTTCTCTCTCAGGAACATCTTCGTCTCCTCTGCAAGCTCGATGTGATCACCATCGATGCAAGTCCAGTTTTCATACGAGACTACATTTGGTATTAACTGCAACAAACCAAAGATGAAGTTTGTTGGATACCAAAGATGAAGTTTGTTGGATAATGTTTCAAATACAAGTATTATATCTACGTATTCGATCGAATCATACCTTGTGGTAGATCCTGGGATGTTGAACTGCAGCCAAAGGTTCCATCCCCAAGATAAAATGATTTAGAAAAACCTGGATTACTGCTGGTATTATGTTCATTCCACCACTGCCGCCAATGACTCCAGCCAGCTGATTATCCTGGCAAAAGAGATATTAAGGTTAGTGAAAGGGACAAGACATGAAGATTTCTCGGCTGCATGATCGAACTGGGAAGCTCTGAAACCTTGGTAATAATAAGGGGTGTCATGGAAGATAGAGGCCTCTTGTTTGGTCTAATAAAGTTTGCCGGAGCAGGAGGGAGCGTGTCTGGAGATATCTCTGTTGGTGCTGCGAAATCACCCATCTCGTTGTTAATGATAATCCCGGTGGAAGGTGATAGCACACCAGCTCCAAAAGGGTAATTTACAGTGGTGGTCATCGATACAGCATTGCGTTCTGCATCCACGACACAGAAATGGCTAGTTCCGTGGTCTCTAAGTTGGCTCCATCTGGTAATGAAAAGGAATACAAAGGCTTAATAGCTTCATTGACAAGAATCTAAAGGGTTTGTTTGCATACCAATCATACCTGTACAAGTAATAGCTTGCAGGGAAAGTTGTGTCGTCGACTATCTTCTCCCGGATCTGCTTTGCATAAGAAACGGAAAGCATCTCGGATACGTATTTGGTTATGTTAACGAAATCAGGGTCACCCAAGTTCATTCTTTCAGAAAACATGTGTTTCAATGCTTCGATCAGCCGATGAAGTCCGAGATCGCCCTTTGCAGCATTGGCACTTCCATAGCTGTCCAAGATGTTCATGACCAGAGAAATGCCAAGTGTTCCACTTGAAGGAGGTGGCATTCCATGTATAGTGTAATTCATCACATTTGCAGCCATTGCATCAGTAATTTCTACCTTGTAATTCCTTAAATCCTCCATCGTCAAAATCCCACCAATACGTCTCACATCTTCGACCAATTTTTCTCCGATCGTTCCGTTATATAACACCCCTGGTCCATGTTCTGCCAGTTCCTCAAGGCTGTGGGCTAGCTTGACATTGTAGCACTTTTCACCTGCTTGTAACAACTTTCCCTCTGGTGCAAACAACTGCCGTAAGCCGGGATCATTCATAATGGTCTGTGCATGCGAAGCAATGGCTAATCCGAGATACGGCTCAACAACAAAACCATCTTTAGCTAGTTTTATTGCAGGCTCAAATAGTGTCTTCCAATCTAGTCGACCGTATCTCGACCAAGCTTTGTGAAGGCCAGCGATCTCACCAGGAACTCCCATTGACAATGCACCATAGTACTTGGCTGTCATATCATTCTCATACATGTTCTGCAGGTTAAAAACAACAATGTTAGCAGGCACAATCAAGACAACAACTAGGATTATTATGATTTCCGTGACTCGAGTCCTCTGCAGCGGCGTATTTGCAGGATTTTAGTGATCTTCTCTAGCTAATGAATGGGGATTCCGCTTTAAAATCGTTCGCCCTGCACCCACCTCGAGTTTATGTTTCAACAAAAATCACACATAACGGTAGATTGATACAACAGGAACCTCTAGAACAATGTTTCCGGTAACTCGTCCGGGTAACGGACATCACCTAGGTCGATTTAGGGGTACAGCCTTAGAATCTATGGGACAGACACCTACTAAATTCCTTGCAATTGAAGATTCAACCAATAATAGATCAACTTGTCTTAGAAACAACATAGCTGATAGAGAGAATTCTGAACCTGTGAAGCAGCCAACGGAGCAGTTTCTCTCGAATCAAAGGCTTGGACTCGTGACGTCGATGAAGACCTAACGACCATGAAAGCTCCACCTCCAATTCCGCTAGCCATCGGATTGACAACTCCAACGCACAACGCCGTTGCAACCGCCGCATCCACAGCATGTCCACCTTTCTTGAGCATAAGCACCCCAATTTCGGAACAACGACCATCATCTGCAGCAACAACTCCGTGCTTCGATTCGACACTACCGGAGCCACGAATACCAACCCTTCTTCTACCATACTCGTTCCCTCCTTTAACTAACAAGAAACTAAAGTCCTCTCCCAATACTATTAGCCCTACAACTGAAACATACACCATATCCAAGCATCAAACAAGGCAACAAGACATGATTATAAACAACATGAAACAAGAAGAATCTTTAGCCCTGTTAATGAAACAAGACATGAACATGAACTACAAAAACCTTCCAGATTCATAAGGCTGTAATAAAATAAAATTTCTTATTACAAAAATCTTTACTGTAAAATTTAACAGTATAAAATGTATCCTACCCAAACCTAATTCAACCACTCATTTAGAAACACAATATATAACATGGGTTACATTCAAACGGATCAAAAAAGAAACTTTGGGTATTATTTATAAACTTTTGATGAAATAGATAAGAGCAGGGCAATTAAACCTGGAAACCCAGAAAAAACCAGTCTTTGATGGCAAGAACAAGCAGAGTGAAAGGGGTTAAAAAAAACTAACTTGCTAAGGTTAGACAAACAAGGAAGAACCAGAGAGCTTTGGTCCAGTGACTGTTTCTCTTATTGTTCTTCTCATATGGAACCAAAGCTAAAAGAGGAGCTTCCCTGCCACTTCGACCCATAGTAGAAATTGTTGTTTGTTTCCCCAGAAAATTTTTGCAGAATGTCAGGCAAGGAAAGGGGAGTCCTGTCATCATCTTTAATTAAATTATACGTACAGAACGTAGGATAGAACCATTGGTGACCACAATAAGTATGAGACAGTAAAGAAGGTAAAAATATGACGCAAAATCTGTTTAAAAGAATTGAAAGTGGGGAATAAAGTGGGTTGCCTTGTCTCTTTCCAGAGTGGTTGACACTGGATATTGAGTGAGGGGTGGGAAAAGATTCTTGCGTCTCTTAGGGCCTTAGATATTACTTTTAAAAGATACGAAGTAAAAATATTATTATTTTTTTATTTAATTATATAATAATTATAATAATATATGTTTTAACGTATAATTTTAATTATTAGACATTAATCGTTTAGTCACTATTAATCTTTATTCTGATATTATGATTTACGAGTGTTTGAATCCGTAACTTCTAGAAACAATAATCATTCTTTAATCATTGAGGTTAGATGATTCATGCTAAAAAATATTATTATATGATTTAAATATAAATATTTGATATTATTATTAAAAAATATTTTAAATATAAATTATATATATATTTTTAAAAAATTAAAGTATCAGTGATAAATAAGAATAAATAAATAATTTTATTTAAAAGTGTTTTTTGATATAAATATAAAAGTTTTTTTTAAATCAAATTAAAAGCACATTTGATAAAAGCACTTATAAATAAAATTATTATTTTTTATATTTATATTATTAAATTTTTTATATTTTAAAATAAATATTTTTATTTATTTAAAATTATTTTTTAATAGTAATATCAAACGGTTTTATTTTTAATCAAATAATTTAAAATTATTTTTAAATTATTTTTTATCGTGTTTTTTTAAAATAATATTAAACTGGATTGGTTACTTTCAGTCCAGGTGTTTTTCGGTTTTTCAAATTTTAATAGTCAAAAAATATTAGAAAAATGTAAGAGGGTGAAAAAAATCTGATTAAACTAAAAATATATATATATTAATTTTAAGTTGATTTTTTAAATTATATTAATCACTTGAATAATTGATTTTTTTAATTTTTTTATTTTAGGTCTATTTAAAAAAATTAAACTACATGCTCTTCAACCACATATGATACACGTGTAACTTTAATTATTCTTTTAAATAATAAATTTATTTTTTATAATTTAATTCAATAATTTATGTTTGATTATTAACTCAAATGGATCGAATTCAGAATAGGAATTAAATCTTCAACTTAAACAAAATTGATTTACTAAAAACAGAATTTAATTGATTTCGTAATTATTATTTGAATCAATTTTTTAAAATAATAAAAAGGAAAAAAATAAAGATTAATCAAAAAAGAAATATAAATTTGATCTCTAAAAATAATATTATTAAATATATATATTTTTTAAATATAAAACATAAAATAACATATACTTCAAAAACTCAAAATTAAGATATACCTACTAAATTCACGGTTTATGATAAGAGCGATGATTAATAGTTAATTATTTTATTATTTCCAGAAACAAATGGAATAATTTGGAATTTATTTTAGTAATTATCGTCAGGGACTCGGGATTAGGTGGTACTTATTTTAGCTAATTGAGTTTTCATAATAAAAATATTACATTGTGCACGTCATCAACAAGGTAAATGAAATTATAAAATATTTATTCTTAATATTTAAAAGTCCACGCTTTTCACGAATTTTTTTTTGTCAAAACTGACGCTTTTAATTATTTTAATACAATATATTAATCTCAATATTTTTATTTATAAAATTATGAAATAATATTAGAATATTAAAATTTTATTTTTTTATTAAAAAATCTATTATTCAATAAAAATGAGATATTGACATACTTATTATTTTTATTTAATTTTTGGTATAAATATATTATTTTAATTATTTTATATTTTATATTAGAATATAGTTATATTTTACATGTATGAATTTGTCACTATCATAAAATATTTAACGATAACGATATGTCATATACATGTAGAATAAAGTTAGATACATATTATTTAAAATATATTATCACATATATATGACATGTAAATATCGTTAAATTTTTAACGGTTTAATCATTATATTAATTAAAAAAATAAGAAATTTAAAATATATATATTTTAAGAGTTAAATTTATCCAAAAAAATAAAAACTAAAATGATAAAAATAATAAACATTAAGAGTTAAAATTATCTTTATCCCTTAATTTTTCTTTTTTTAAAAAATAAAAAAAGAATTATTTTAAAAAATGTATCAATAATAAATATGAAAATGAAAATCATTAAAATACTTGTTATTTTAAAATTTAACTATTTCCCCTTCTTCATCATCCTAAAGAAACCCTATTCCCAAGAATAATCCTCACCTGGGGCAGCACCAAACCTTCATTCTTTCATCCCTGACAACAAAAACTATGGGAGGGGTGTACTAAAACCTCATTTACTTCATCTGTAACTATTCAGGAAAACAAAGAAATGGAAATTACTTTCAAGATTGCCAGAAGATAGCAGGATCAGGGCTGTATAAAGAGTGGTCTTGTATTTCTTGGTTAGCCACGTGGCAATCAATGAGTTTTGCTTGGATGATCTTACAGAAGACCAATCCAGTAGGAAGCATCCACCATTCACTTTCATCCCTGGAAGTGCACCAGGCACACCAATAACATTATATGATAAACGTAAAACCACGCCAGGTGCGGGTTAGTTCGACATTGCTTTTAAAAAATACGGTGAAGAAATGATTTCGAAAGGTGATTTTAATACACTAATGAAGGATATACTTACATGCTAAAGTTCCATGACTGCATGTTCATATGTTTTCGGCTCGCGCGGATCCAGTAATGCAGGAATCCACACACAAAGGCAATTATCTGTCACAAATAACAGAAATAATTAAGAGATGAGACACCACTGCCGGTCTGCCACTAACCACGCCACCTGCGAATCTTATATGAACGGGGACAATAGAAATTCCTTCTTAATGGCACTCATTATCGATCAATCTCGTGTTGATGGCAAAAATAGCAATGAACATTAGCAAATAGGCGACTTACAACATTGATTAAAGACGTGATATTCCATAGAGCATATACACGAGCGAGGCTAGCTGATCGTCTTGGTCCATGACTGAACAAGGCACTGATACCAGCAGGGAATGGGAAGAATATTGCAAAAGGAAGGATGAACATAACTAAAATGAAGTCCAGTAGTGATATCGAGTACATCTGTAGCAAAGTAAGCAAAACTAAGCTAAAATCTCCCAGAAGTAAAATTGAGACGAGCAAACCGACAAGATCCTGCCAATAATCATGAAGAAGAGTGTTGGCATTTTCACCAAAACTTCAACCAAATGTGTGTGGAAGAAAGGACAGGATCTAATTGTCTACAATGCAGAAAAATGAACCTGATGGCCAACAGGCTTGGTATTGAAAACTATAAACGAGAAGGGATAACAAATTGCCCTCCTCATTTTAAGTGTTTGTAAGTTTTTGGCTTGCAATATCCCTCCAAACATCCTTAAATTTTCACCGGTTCCAGAGCAACCAACAGCGTCTCCCCTATTTGCACCAGGCCAACTGCAAATTATTCCACATTAGGAAAAACAATGAAAGTTAACCAAAATTTTGTCCTTGAACTAACTGCCGAAAAATCACTACCAAACAACTGATACCTTGAATGCTCCGTAGACGGAAAGTATCTACCTTGACCATCAGTCCAGCACCGCACACCCTCGTTGCCGGAGGCAGATACCATAAGTCCAAACTGACAATAACCAGAAGATGTTGGCTGAAACCATGCAAGATCAACACGTACACCATATGTAATTAAGGTAGGGTTTGCATGTGTTTCAAGCCAGCTAATAACATGGCTGAAAGTAAGTTTCAAGTGTCCATAGCGAACTAGGCGCAACTGAGAATTTAGACCAGCCACTAATCGATACCATATGGTTGGTGGAACACACTGCAAAATAGAAAGAAGCAATAAATAGGCACTAACAACTGCACTCGACCACTAAAATAAGCTATCCACCAACTTTCCACAAAACAACCATTTAAGAACATACCTGACTCATTAAGCTAGTAAGAATGTTATCACTTTGAAGAGAAAAGGGAGCCATGTAACTTCCATCACCTCCAAAAACCAAGGACATTGGAAATCTTTGATGAAGACAAGGAGGAAGGTCGACTCTCTTTTCATCTCCGCCAAGGAAAAAGTCCACATAAGCAAGCATTAGATCAGCTGTTGCAGCAACCTGCAGAGTAACAGCATGGGGATCAGCATTACAATCTTCAGTTCTTTTGACATAAAACAGGACACGAAACCTCTTAAACTTGATCATTACAGCAGGAATGATCAAATCTCAATCAATTGATTTCCTTATGAAATTTTGTATCAGCATCATCCAGTTAACACATCCATATAGATACAACAGCAAAAGCATTGTTAAACTCCAAAACAAGGCCACCCCAACATATAACAAGCCAAAAAATGCATATGCAAAACTATAGAATAATTTAAAAATTTAAGAAGGCACCTTAAGCCCTTCATACAATGCTCGTGAACGGCAAGAACGAAGGCAAGAATGATCATATTCAGATCGAACAAATTCACGAAGCTGTTGCAATTTCCTTTTTCGGCATTCTTGTAGCCAGGACCATGCAAGTGGATATGCAATAATAGAAAGAAGGCTGTAGATTGATCCTTCCCACCACTGATATGCAGCTAAACCATTAATCTCATCCACAAATCTATTGAAGGCATCCTCATATCTGCCATGCAAATGACATTGTAAAACTCTTTTACATAAATTATTTTCTTTCTATAGTACTTTGAAAACAGTTAGAACACCACAAGCTGCTCATATAGAAGAACAAGACCTCTGTAACAAATGATTATCATTGAAGTGAAAATTGATGAAAATTATCACACATGGAGTCAAATAAAAAAACTTACACAATTTCAATTAATTGCTCTGGAGGAACACGATGAAGATGCCAAGGTTCAGTAAATGTATTTGGTCCCATAAAGTACATTCTGTGTACATGACTCTGGGATTCCTCAGTTCTATTTGTCTCCAAAACCTGATAGATAAAACAATTATATCATTAAGAATACTATTTAGAAAGTACCATCTATTTTGATCAGTAAGACAAAATATCAAGTGTACATGGAAGAAATTAGGCGGGGGACCTCATTCAATGACTCCAGGAAAGGGAATGAATGATCTATTTGAGAGCCACGATGAGCAGGCATGAGAGGTGGTAATTCATCTGCACCAACATATTTCATCCTTGCAACACTAAGAACTAGTGCTAAAAGGATGAGGAGACCTAAAAGAATAAGACCAAAAAACCATGGCCCACCAAAAGTATATACCAACTCTTCAAGTGCCGTGTAACAGTGTGGCATATGATATCTTCCAGAAATGCACTTGTAAGGGCAGGGGCGATCAGTAACACCACCTGTTGAGAAAGATGTTGAAACACAGGTTATTATTATCCATGCAGAGAAAAAAGAATCTCAAATTTGCAAGTCTCAATATGATATGCATTGTTGTGCACAATAAGAAATAAAAATCACAACCCAGCAAAAGCACTATGAAAATTTCAGGGTAATATGCTGAAAAAGCACAAGGTAATGCATTAAGTGAGAGATGCACATTCCTCCACACCTAGGTTCAGCTAAAGTTAAATCCTAAGAGTACCTCGAACATTAACATATAAGCCTCGACTTGGAAGCTCATTAGCTGGGCATTTATGACAAAGGATTCTATCAGATCCACTGACATTCTTAAAAGTCCCAAGAGGGCATTCCTGCAGCAGAAAATCTCAAATTGTGAAGAAAACCAGATGAAAAATTGAAACAAATAACCATTTCTCCCACTGATCACTAGAAGATACGAATGTTAGAAGAAACTTAGCACTATCCAGGTGTACAAATAAAATTGACAAGTAGTTGCATTGCTCTAAACAAGTTAATTTTCCAAAACCTGGAAACATACATTTCATGAAAAAAATTGTAATATGGTAAACCAGAGAAAGTGCTATGTCAACTGAAAGTTCTCTCAGGCAAACTGCTCTTTGAACCCTTCCAAAATGAAGGCAAACTCTGAAAGAAACTAAAACAAGTCCAAACCCCAAATGAAGTGTCATGAATTTGCAAATCTACCTCACAAAATATACCATAAAGACCTTTAGGACAGGCCTTTCCAGTGATAGTTCCATTCTCTCCAGTGTGACCCTGACCTCTGCCGAAGCCTCCCCTGCAAACAGGACTAACTATCTGAATAATTTCACAAAGAATCCACAATCTAGCACATTTAATCATGACACAGGTCTCTGACACAAACCTTGTGTTAATGCTTCCTCTCACACTTGCTATGGGTTGGTACACATCCCCAGTAGGGATATCCGACCAATGAAAGTGAACCCGCCCACCACCTCCGCCACCAGAACCACTTGGGCTGCCATGTCCTCCAGCAGTTGAGATAATAGAAGAATCAGCAAGCATGATTGAATGAACAAATAGAAGGATGGTTCCACCAGATCCACCACCAGGACCTATGTTTGAAATGGCACTGCGATCTTTCTTCCCGAAAACTTCTCCAAAACTTTCTCCATCAGCTCTAAGGGAACCATATACAGACAAACTTGAGAGTGAGTGCTCCAGTGAACCCATTACTGTTTACGCAGAAAATGAGGTAAGCATTAATAGAAGGAGCATCACCAAACAATCTCGAGATATCAATGATGCAAGAAAAAAACTGACAGAAATAACTTAAATTTACTTGTTCCATTTTCTGTAAAACTACTTTCAGGTAATAGGATATCTGAAACTCAACTTATCTTTCAAAATATCGACCATTTAAAATATGATTTGTCAATTATGGCTACTAATTATAGTAATTGAAAGGTACACTTCATAGCCTGTAATATAAATCAAGGGGGGGAAATCACATTAAGGCTTGAATACAATTTCTCATAATGAATCAAGTAGGCGATTTCGTCATTTGGTCACTTTAGTAAGTCAAAATAAGAACAAATCCTTTTGCCGTGCTTTATCCCATCTAAAGAAAACATAAATTGATTAAAAACAAGAGAGGAAGCACAACAGATTCAGATGCCTACCTATTATTCCACCACCAGCTGTTGCACCAGCAAGACTAGCATTTCCACTACCACTTCCAAGTTCACAAGGCAAATCTGCATCTCCATATGAAACACCACCTTCGATAAAACTGCCATCATAATATGCCTCCCCACCTTTGCCACCATGCCCTCCACCTCCAGCAAGACCATTTTTTAGTACTGTTCCCCTACCCACTCCACCAGTGCAACCTACAGCAGTCAATATCAGAATGTGTGGGAAAATAATTGAGTCCTATAACGGTCTAACATTAATCCTAATTAAAAGTAATCAACCATCCGCATCGAAGGTTCATATGGAAATTAGGGATAAGCCATACCCAAAGCAGATGCGGTAATTTCTCCAGAAGAATGGATAAAAACAGTTCTAACCCAGTGAAAATGAACAACTGATCCTGTTACGATACCCTCAATATCAATATCTTCAACACGACATATCTGCAATGCCATTCCAACCAAGAATTCATTAACAAACCGAACATACAAACCTTCATGGCAGAATCTACTATAATCTGACAAAGATATGACTTGGATTTCAATCTGGAAAACCGAAGACCTGAAGGGTGAAGGATAAGGAAGAATTCACATTGCAGTCCTCAGGTGGATGAAGCAATTCAATAGGGCAATCTTGAAATTCACAGTAGAGCCGTGGTGTCCTGCCAGTACCAAAAGTAAGTACCTAATGAGATAAATGTCAGAAACATTAATGCTTTTAGATTAATAACTTACATATCATTGTCACTAGAATTTTCCAGGGGACCTCGCAGAACAGATCCAGGTCCAACCTTCATATTAGGAGCTCGAAGAGTTAGCACATGAATAAGTAAATCCGCTGGAAAGATTACATGTCAATGTCAAAATTAAATGGCACATCAATTAACATATTTTCAATTCTCAAAGTTCATTTAATTCAAAGAGGGAAAACACCTCAAAAATTAGCAGTGGCTAGGTTTCCACCACTAAAACAATTAAAGCAAATAATACCCAAACTTGAGTCCCACAGATATCAATTTTGTAGAACACACTGTTATGCACTATTCATCTACCTATATGTAACCAAAATGACTAGCCTCCCTTTCAAATCTGAACGGGAAAGTCCGATTCTAAAAAGTTATGCATCTATCAAACCAAAGGGAGCATTCAGCTTACTTTGATACTATAAAATAATGAGAGGATCAGACGCTGTGCCTCAATCATATCTCCTGGTCCAGACAAATTCAAAAATCCTTGTCCATGAACTCCCAAATTTGCATTAGAATGTATCAAAGAAGATTCCTGAAAACCAGAAAACACCATATCTTACCCTAAGCAATATAATCATGGTTTTTTGTTAAACATATAAATATGATAGATTTATTACCCTTAGAACCACCAAATTGCTGGCTTCAAGCAAGGAAGTTGCCGCAATAGCATCAACACCACCATCTATAAGCATTTTTGAATTCCACATCAAGTGCATTTTGACAGACATACGAAGAGCCCCATATATCTATTATTTTAAATTTAAAGAAACAGTAAAGGCTATCATCAAAATTATAAGAACATAGCGAATAATGATAAGATACACTGTAAATAATTTGTATGGCTGAAAGATAAGGCAGAGGCGCAGAGCCCAGTATCATATCCTTAAGAAATGCTCAATTCGATCAGGAGAAATAGTTACTTGCCTTGACAACTGAATCACTCATTAAAAGTTCTTCTGCCATCAATTCGAACTCAGACGTGGCAAAATGTGCAAGACCAAAGCTTAATACTGAGCCACATGATAAGTGAATTTGCCCCTTAACCTATATAACAAATTACAAAGTCAAAATTGTGAAATACAGAACACTTTTGTCTCAGTGTGTGTAACTCTCAAGTCTCAACTTCTGTTAACTAACTTTGGACTTAGCACCAAATACAGGTTTAGCATCCGTTCCGAGGTTTGACACATTCTGATTCCTACATCATTTTGGTCACTTAATTTTAAAAAACTGACTCAAGCTACACAGCTAATTCAAGCCTTATTTTGGATAAATCATCTAATTTATCTATTCTAATTCGACCTTTTAGGGATGAATTAAACAGATCATTCAAATTGTAAATTAGATGCTAAGACTCCATATAGAGAATAACTGCAGAAATGAATGATATAGAGGGATATAAGCCAAAGAAACATAGTTATCAGGAAACCAGCATCATGTACGATATAAAAAGGCAATAAACATAGAGAATATTCAAATAGGAACATGAGATTTAGCTCTTTGATGACCTGAACACGGCTCCAGAGCAAAGGAACGGAAGCCTTGGCATGATCTCGAAGGTACACATTTGTCCAAAGTGGTTGCTTAGGGAACTCCATTAGAAGTGTGTCGGTATTCGTGGACATGTTGTGGTTGCTGACAGTTAGACTTTGAGGCACAGCATCATAATATGTACCAGCAGCACCCGTGTTCTCAGGACAGCCAAAACTTTTTCCCCCTGCAAAAATAATACATAGTGGAGATAACAAGACATCTTCAGTCAGAGAATATTTCAAGAGGATGGAGTTTTGACACCAAGCAACTTTGGCCTCTCTTCGACATTTAAAATTAAAATTCTGTAAAAAATGAATACTAGGAACAAAACCCAAGCTAACATGATTGTATTTTAAACATTGACCATTTAGGGAAAATATTCACGCAGAAACCAAACACATACCATGAATTAAGAATTCAGTATCATCATGCCTACTAAAAACATCAATTGAAATTCTTCCACCACCACCTCCAGCAAATCCATTCCCCCCGGTGGCACTTAACCAACCACTTCCAGTCCTGTCTTCAGATAAGAAGGTTGTCATTAAGAAACTCATAATCCAATTATTTATGAAAAAAATATGGCAAAGCGTTTTATATATTCACTAACAATAGACCAAAACGGAGACTACTGAGAAGATACAAGTATTAAACACAAGGAGATGGAGGAACATATAACCCATCTTTTTCCTCTTAAAAATAGACGGAAATACATTGATACAAGAGGAATCACAACCACAAAGAGTTTTAACATGAATTTAATAACCGAGCGAATGAGGACATGACCTTTTACCTTTTGAGGAAAATCCATTCTATGTTCTGATCATACAGTAATAGATGAAGTTTTGATTCTCTCACCAAATCCAAGTGATAAAATTATCAACTTATGCACAGATAACATATTTCAATAATAAAGAACAGTAAAGGAAGCCAAACTAAGTAACATTTGAAGAAACTTACTCTGTCATCAATCTCAAAATAAGGAGCATCCAGTATTCTAAACCACAAGTTTGGGAAAAGGAAAAGGGTATAGGATTTTTCAACATGTTGGTCCACATAAATTTTCTGGAAAATGGGTTTGATAATCCCAGTAATGGTACTTCAACCTACTTTAAATCATTGCTGCACATTGTACCCAAACTCATAAAGTCCTTAATATCTCACTAACTCAATCTCACTCTGTTCTAAAAATGCCTCCATAAGCTTATGCATCTTCTTTCTTTAAACCTCGAATTCACTTTGACTTTCTCTCATTTTTTTTTTCACTTTCCTCCTCACTCTTATGCATTTTTACCTCTCAATTTATAACCACAACATCCTAGGGACCTAAGCAATGAAAATAAATACAATGTCATACTTGCAATAAATGCATATAAATGCACTATCGTGGACTACGCTTAGAAATTTTCATGTATGCTGAAGGAAACGTGACCAGTTGAAGATATCAATATCAAGACGAACTAAAAGCATCATAATCAATCACAAACTACACAGAACAAATAATATCAACATAGCAATTAAAGTTAAATTCACGTGAAACCAAATAGTATAAAAATGATGAGCAGAGGGGAAACAAATTAAATTACATCCTACGAGCCTTGATATAAATGCTTCCACCGGAGCCTCCACCGCCTTTTACACCGCCAGCGCCACCATTTGCCAACAAAATCCCGCCAACTTCAATAGCCTCCTCCATATCCAACCATATCCTCCCGCCACCTTCCCCGCCATAATCCTCGTCTTTACTAGTCGTCCCTCCTTTACTCCCATAACTCCACGGCTTGTCCAATGATGACCAAGAGTAAGCATCTCCTCCCCACACATCGTCCGGCAGTTTCATGTTATCCGTCACGCAACTAGCGCCTCTCCCACCGTGTCCCCCGCCGGCACCTTGAATCCCCGAAGGAGTCCCACTGGTCTGAGGCGGGGGTTTACCGGCTAAGCCACTAACATTTACAATTGAACCTTTAGAGAAACTCGCATTCCTAGCTGTAACATGAAATGTCCCGGCAGATACGACGGAGTCCCGACCCAAAATGAATTCCCCATGGCTCACATTGATGGTAATTGAGCAACCCTTTAAAGGGCAACTGAAAAAAACTTGAGGAAACAGCCGGAAACTGCCGCTCCCCGCTATATACACGTCGCGACGAAAACCCAAGCTTGAATGAAGCTCACATAGAGTGTCTAGTGATCCAACTCCATTTAAATCTGCACACGAGAGAGACGGTGGAAGGGGTGGCAGGGGAGGCGGAGGAGGCGACGGCGGAGAGTAATCTCCATGAGTAGATAGAACATCCGAGTCGATGATCGAGAATTCATCGAATTCATCAACGGCAAAGCAAGGGTTTACACTGAAACCAAACAGAAAAAAGAAGAAACAGTACGAGAATCGAGCCATTGAAACGATTGCAGGCTCATTACAGAGAGACCCCCAAGATGATAATCCAAATTGGGTTTATCAGAAACGGGTTTAACTTCGAAAATCTGCAGTAATGAGTAATGAATGATCAGTTATCAGGGAATGTAGGGGTATAATTGAAAAGATGTTAAAGTTTTGGGGTGATTTATGGAATTTAGGTCGGAGAGGAAAAGCACCGTTTGGATATATGGGAGAGGAAAGGACGATGGATATTGAGAGAGAGAAATCGAAGGAAAGATCGGGGGAAAGGAAAGTGGAACAAGGAGACATTGACAGCTTCCACGTGCTGACACGTGTCAGTTTCCTTAGTCTCTTGAGGCCTACTTTGGGCCTGGACGTAAGGCCCATATTCAATAGAAACCGAAGGAAAGACGCGCAAAGCTTGGAGTCAATTTTATAGTTCTGTGGACTGATATATTTGTGGGTAATAAATTAGATTTTAAAAATATATATTTTAAGTATATAAGAATTTATTAAATTTTGGATTTAAAGAATATTATATGCGGATTATGATTTATTTCGGGTGTATATTAGGTTAATTTGATCGATGGTTAAACTCAATTAGTCATAACGAATTAATTAAAAATTTTAAAATTTTAATCGTTAATCGAACTGAATTATCTATAACGAAATTAATCGAACTAAAATTATTTTGGTTAATTTGATCAGTTTTCGAATTAACCGAAATTTATTATAAATTTTAAGTAAATTATATAATAGGTCACTAAAGTATACTAAAATGATCTTTTTAGTTACTAAACTTCATTTTATGCTAATTTGATAAATATTTAATGATCATTTTATAATTTTTAAAAGTTAAATGATCAAAAATAAATATATAGTATTTAATATATAATAATTTTAATTAATTCAGTTAAATAACTGATTTCGAACCGAATTAATAGATAAACGAATTCTTTTAAAAAATCAATCATCAACTGAACTTATCTAAAATTAATTAAACGAAATAACTAAAATAATTTTAAATCGGTTGATTAATTCGTTTAAAACCGAATAACACACACCTCTATGATTTATAGATTAAAACTAAAATTTTTAGTTTAAAATTTTGTGCTTATAATTCATAATTTTATGGTTGAAAGTTGTAGGAATGTAGATTTAAATTCTATATTTTAAATATAAAATATTGTGTAAATATATACATGTCTCGTGCAGGGGCGGATGCACTTTGGTGCAAGATAGGTCACAGGACTTACCATTAAAAATAGGATAAATTATATTAGTAGTAATTAAAGTTTTGAAATATTTTTATTCTTGTCACTGAAATCGAATTATTTTATTATAGTCATTAAATTTGTGATATTTTTTTGTTATATTAATTTCTCTTAACCCGTTAAAAAATATTGTCGTGACACGTAAAGTCTTCTTCTCAAAAAATAATTCTAACTTTTCAAATTTACAATTACTATCAAGGTCAAAATTTTGATGGACGAAATAGTACCGATCAAATATCCCAACAGTGAAAAACATTCATTTAATATAATTTAGTTTCAAATTAATCTAATGGTTAATAGTGGTGAACCACACTGAGAATCTCAAGACCCTAAAATCTAACATCAAAGTATTAGCTGTAACCCCCTCGACCCGGTCTAGACACCACCCGACTCGAACGAGTTACACGAGGAATACCGAGGCTAATCCGAAGACTCACCCCGATAAACAACCCTAAAAAATTATCATTTATCTTTTCTAAATGCTTTGATTAGATCCTACATGTTCATGCAAGGACCGAGTTCAATTGCAGCGGAGACTAAAGAGTAACGAGTCCTAATTTAATTGAACAAGTTTTAGGGACCTAATTATAATTTCTAGAATTTTATACCCTGATTGTGAAATTAAGGTTATCAATATTTAATTAAGTATATTTCATGTTCCATTATAAACAACACTCAAGTTCAAACATAGGAATATCAAGAACCAAACTTCAAAATAACTATATTATAACTAAAGGAATATCAATGCACAATTCAAGTCAAAGTCACGAGCTAACATCAACTTTGATATTTATCAAATAAGTATAAGCATATAATCATTTCAAGTCTCAAAAGCATAGACATTATTCATGATATGATAATCTATCCCCATTGCTCTCTCACTACTACTAATGTTATAAAGACGCACTTGAGCTTTCACTTGACGGTTACCTAGATCCTTGCTTCTCTTTGCTGCCTCCACATCAAATACTCTGCATTGCAAGGTAAATGAGAGAGTAAGCATAAGCTTAGTGAGTGAATAAAACAAGTATAAAAACACCTTGCAATGCAGCCCATATTAAACTAATTTCATCAATTTTAAAACATGTCATACTCTTTATAAAATAAAACACGCATGGCTAACAACGCCACTTTTAAAACTCAGTAAGTGTCATCAAACCAAGGCGAACAACACCATCATTAAATTGTACTAAAAACCATTTTGTAATCACATGCTTTACAAGCTAAAACACAAGTCTTACATGCTACTCACATAACAATGCTTACACGTGCATCTCGATGCACAAAGCTCAAGTCTTACATGCTATCAATATAGCAATGCTACAATCACATGCATACCAATGCATAAAACCTCGCATGCATAACACCATATGCAATCAAGTGAAAACCAAGACACTTACCTTTGAAAAATAAAAGCATATATTGGTGCTAGTGATCCGATTTGTACTACTCCAAATCGTTAGGATAAACGGGCAACCGCATGTTAGTACTACTCCCAGAGCATGCGCATGTTGATACTACTCTCAACATGAATTATCTCACCTTGGTGTCCGGTGACAGTACTACTCCGATCAATCCGTATGTGACAGTACCACTCCCATCACATAGCATTGGAATAAAAGGCAAAATGCAACACACAAGGAATTTATACACGTACGACTTTTGAATGTTTATAGTGCACTCTAAACCCTATTGATCGATCAACTTATCCCATAAGGTTCATCACTTAACTAGCCAATATATTATCAAAAATCAATGCTCAACATTTAATTCAAAATAAAATTCAAATCACATGTATCCCACTTTTTACGCATCACTTGCAAAAACCGATAAAACCACTTTTATCTTATTTTTCAAAATAAAAACCGTGGGAACATTGAATGCATATAAAATCTCTTTAAAAACAATCTCATGAGCATTTATATACATGTATAATCACATATGCACAACATAATAAGAGCATAACAAATAACATTGTAAAAACAAGGCATAATATGGGAACCTTTAAGAAAGCAATACTTAAAACTTACTTCCGAGTATAAGGAGGTTTTTCACACCATCCCTACACCCCCAAACCTTTGAAAAATATTTAAAAATATGCCAAATTGGCATCCCTCATAATCCACTCACCGATTTACTGAAACTTGCTCGATAAGTCACCCGAAAATGCGATTCGGTTTTCCAAACTCTTTCAAACTTGTTCCTCTATCTCTTGACCTAATTCAAGCATTAAAACCAGAGGTTTTAGTGTATTAAAACACACCCAAACATCCCTCAAGTCGGACCAATACATGGCAGCCCCTAAAAACACCATAAAACTTAACCGAAACCCACCGAAAACCTCTCCAAACAACCCCTAAACCTTACGTCCGGGATTAGATACTTTAAATTCATCTTAATTACATCTAAACACTTCAAGATTCATGTATTTAGGCATAAAAAATAGCTATGTAAAACCCTTGAACGAAAATCAAGAAAATAATGGAATTTTTATCAAGAAAACCGATTTTATTGATTCAAGACTTTAAAGATTGTTTCAATAAGAGAAAAACTTAAGAAATTCATTAAAGAACTTTAGGTTTTAGAGGTTTTAAGGATTATCAACTCCAAAATTAATCTAACCCATTCGAAGGTTTAAAAACTAGAAAACCCGTAGAAAAACGACAAGATTTTGATAAAGAAAAATATTGGAAAATAAACCAATGAAATTTTATTAAAAAGAATGAATATTTACCTTGAAAAGATAATGAAGAGTATGCCTTGGAGAAGAAGAAACCGAAATTTAAAGAAGAGATATTTTTAAAAAGTGAGTTTTTGTGTTTTAGATCAAAATTAGAGAATTTTGATTACTTAGGTTAAAACTAGGGATTAAAGGTTGTTTATATAGGCTCTTGGAAAACCTAGATCAACTAGGATTAGGATTATATCAAATTAACTTAAAGATCCAAAGTTTTGGCTGAGTTTATAAAATTGTCCTCAAGTTTTCTATTTTTACAAAATAGTCATTAATTTCAAAATCTTAGGGATTCAAGGGTCAATTTTCAAAATTGATTTGACCAAAATCTAATATATATTATTTAAGGATTTTATAATATTTTCCTCACTTTATTTTGATAGAAAACTAATTTTTAGGTATTTAATCCCGAACTAAGCTAAACCGACAAAATCGGTCCACTAGAACTCTAAACCGACCTCTAAACTTCTAGGCCCAAATTTGAGGTGTTACATTAGCTTTCAAAAATTATGTACATGACCCTAAAATAACCACACTTCATGTGATGAGGTTCTATCCTTAACTCTAAGAATAATCACTTTATTAATGATTCTTTTTTTGACAAATGCTACTGAATTTTATTAAATTCATAAAAAATTATAATTACATCGTCTTCAAGAAGTGAAAAAATTGGATTAAACAATTCAACCATTTTACAACCCCAAAAACAGAGAAATTAAAATTCTTATGGAATTAAGCGTACCAAAAAAATTTAGAAGCTTCTTGAATCTCCTTGTCTCTGTCCAAACGAGACGCATAAAGAAGGAAGAAGGAGTTGTAGACGATCCAAACTGTCATGTAAAAGCATCGCTACCCAAGACTGATTTCATCGGCAAACAATCATCAACCGGAGTGGGGATATAACTTTTTGAAAGACCACCGACAGAAATATAAATAAAAAACTAGCGCCTATTGAATCAAACCACAATAGCAAATAAATCAAACCATCGGCAAACAATAATCGATCGCTAGGGTATGCTGCAAGGTGCCACAAGAGCAGATGAATCAAACCACAAAAACGGAAACATGTCACAAAGACAGAAGAAAACGTGTCACAAGGACAGAAAACGTGCTATAAAAACAGAGATTTTTATTAAAATTAAAAATAAAAGTAATAGATTTATAGATCCGGTGGTCGACAATCAATACTAGGATTGATTGCCGACCATCGATCAAAGGGAAAGATCAAAGTGAAGAACGATTAAGAACAAAAGAATTTTAGATAAAAGAGAGAACTGCTAGGGTTTGTTGTTTATTCTCAACTGTTTTGTTTATGTGTTTCTTGTTTATTACATGAACTTTTTGCTTACCAAACTTCTTTATTAATGATTCTTTGATCATCACAATTTTTTGATAATCGATATAATCCTAGTAGTGTACTATAACAAAAACTTTAATTCTAATGGTAATAATTTTATTTATACTTTTAATATAAAATAATATTAAATAATTAATTTTAAATATTATCAAACATATATATAATTTATTATTGATCGGTGAACTACCAAATTAAAATTTCTAGATCTGCCCCTGGTCTCGTGTATCAAAATATAATTCATTTCGAAAACATAGAAGATTACTTTTTATAGAGAAAAACTTTGACACACAAGTTATGTAGTTTATAGTTTAAATATTGGGTAATTATTTCATACATTGGCGATGAAAAGTAAAAGAAAAAGAAAAATTTTCACAAGTGTCTTAGTTCTAATATTTTATGACTTGGTTTAGAGTGTAAGATTCATTAGTTTAAGTGTCGGGTTTATAATTTACGAATAATGGTTAAACCCTACACTTAAACCACTAAATAATGGGTAAAAATCATCTGCTTCTTTATGAAACATCCTTTCATACATCCTCTGAATTTATTAAAAAATTTTGAATTTTTAACCCTGACCCTTATTTTTTAAATCATAAACCATACACCCTAAAAATACACCCTACCTTTAACTCCCTAAACCCTAACCCAACTCCTAACCTTGAATCCTATACCTGACACCTTAAAAATACACTCTATCTTTAACTCCCTAAACCCTAACCCAACTCCTAACCTTGAATCATATACCCTAAACCCTAAACTCTATAATTTAAAACGGAGACATGAAAGAAAACATGAAAAGGATGTAGATGATTTTCACCCCTAAATAATACTAGAATTTAAATCCTTAAAGATTTAGGTTAAAGTTTAAAATTAATGAATTTAGTTAATAGGTTTAAAATTAAGAGTTAATGATTAAAATTTATGATTTAGGGTTTATATTTTAATGTTTAAGGTTTGAGATTTAAAGATTAAAAAATTATATTTTATTTTTTAAAAATAAATATTCATGATCATATATATGAATTGAAATAGAATAAAAAATCAACAATATAATAATAATTTATAATATCCCCCTTTATATAATAAAGTTGAGCTCAAATTTGCTTAACAAAAGAAGGACGAATTTCCATATTATTTTTATTACATAAATCATCATAAAAGAAAATATAACATTATTTGGGGAAATTAAGGAAATGAAGAGCACCAAGCCGCCATTACTTCGCTAACATCTTTCCAAGCCATCACCACTTGAGCTTTGCAGGAAAATACTGAAACAGAAAAGGAGGGAGAATTAAAATTCAGAAACTAAAAGGGCTTAAAACTGTAATTTACCCATTAAAATACAGTACTTTACGTACTTTCTCAATAAGGGAAAGATAATACGGCTTCACTTTCTCCACGTCAACGGGGACTTTGCTCTTGCTGTAGAGGTCATATTTGCTGTAAAAAAATAATATTTTTTAAATAAATTAAAAATAAATAAATCTAGATATTAAATAATATTATGAATATATATTTAAAGTAAAAAAAAAAACAGACTAACTTGAATATTTTGAGCCACTTCATATTTTCCTGATCCTCGTCGTTAAGAAACTGCATGTATGCTTCTTCCTTGTGTAAAGCTGCATAATATTTCATGGTTCAAAATTGTTAGAATATAATTTAAAATATATAAAAATTTAATATATATATATATACACAAAAATATTTTGATACATATATTATTGTACATGAGCAGTGACGGGTCTAAAAATATAATTGAGGGTGAATACAGATACAATCTCAAAATCTTAGGATAAATACAAATCTTATTTATTATAAATAATGAAGTTTTAATTAATAAAAATTAAAAAATAAGGATAAATATGTGAATTTTGAAAAGTTTAATATAGGCACGAGCTCGCCCTACATTCAATGTGGATCTGCTATTGTTTAAAACCTTTTAATTTTATTATTTAGGGTTTTCGATTATGGTTTAAGGGTTTAGGTCACAGGATATAATCGATTTTAGATTTTATAATTTAAATATAAAATGTTGTATAATTTTTATACATAAAAAACATATAAAATATATAATTTTTTTATATATATACACGTATATATGTATATTCTTACGATAAAATGAATGATATCCGATAATGAACAGTCCAGCCGAAGGTAGAGTGGTTCCATTTTCCTTCGCAACCTACAAGTTTAAAAACAAAACCATTAATTAAATAATAAATTAATTATGTCCTGATCGTGTAATTTACCCATAAATTAATCCTAAGACAACGTACCAAGTACATATAATCATCATGTCCCCATGAAATGGTAACATTGTCAAGTCCACAGCCCTCAGAGTAAATCCAATTCTTGGTGTTGTAATTAGGGTTGGTATAATCTGGGTTTTCCTTAAAATACTGAAATAAATAAAAAATATAATTAATTTTAATTTATTGATCGAAAAATTTAAATTATATTATTATTCGAATGATAGAATTTAAACTCGTGATACTAATCGACAATACCTTGTGGTGAATATTCGATTCGTCGAAAGCACAACCGACGGGGAATGTGTCACCCACAACCGCCCATTGGGGAAGCCCTCCAAATTTGGGTAGGAGAAGAACCTTGCCAAGATCTATCAACCACAACACGTAAGTTTATTAGTTGTATTATTATGCTAATACTCTAAATATATCGAATAAAGTTTAATATCATTTAAATAAGATTTCGAATTTTAATACCGTGAATGAGAGCGGTCAAATGCAGCCAATCTTCGTTGGGATAATCTTTTCGAATGGCTTCGGCCGATTGCAGCAAGTGTTGGATTTGAGGTTCATCCAAATCCGGGTCGCTATCGTCGATCACCTCGTTCAATAATTCACAACATTCCCATATGCTCATTTCCATTCGATCCAGCTTCGAATATTTTTCCCTCATTTTTTGAACCTGACGTTGTGAATGTAATAAATTAGGTTGAGAAAGTTACGCGATATTCGATTCAGATTAATGTGTAAAAGAAGAAAAAAAACTTTATATTCTAACATGTTTTATTTATTTTTTTTCTTACAAAATCATATGTCTGGTTGATATGTTGCTGTCTGTAGAATTCCTCCACGCTCTTTTGCCTTTCACTTTCTGCATTGTAATCCCTGAAGGAGTTGCCGAATGAATTGATCTCCGGTGCCAGAAAACCATCTCCGGTCAAAGATTTCGGCACCGGAAAACCGCCGTCCAACACCAATTCCGTGGTTTTCTCAACAAGATTCTGGGAACCTGCTTCGGAAACTGTTAGAATTTACAACATAAACAATACTGATTATTTTCCAAACTCATTTTTCACAGCAAATTCCATGAAAAAAGAGAGAGAGAATGAAACAACGATTGGTACCTAGCTCAGGCTTTTCGATGACGATCGTCATTTTTCCTCCGAGAAAATGTTGGGAAAAAAGAGAAAGCGACAAGAAAATTTACTGTCTGAAAGGAAAATATTGAACCAATGAGAGAGCTCAGGAGCTTGTGTTGTAGGTGAAGTTTCAATGTTGGGGTTTTTATAGTAAAATAACGACAGGTCCTTCCTTGTCAATTGGAATCTTGTATGTCCTCAACTGAAAATATTTATACACTAAAAAACAAAGGGAAAAGTCCTTCCCTGTGATTTGGAATGTTTCATGTCCTCAAACTGAAAACAAGTATCTGTCATTTCCTTTCTTCCTTCTACGACTAGTATTTCATTTCAACCGAAACATACACCATACCCACTCCGTTTCTAGGCGCGTGACACACAAAGTCCAATCGTTGTCTCCCACGTGTCGAATTATCCATTAACGCGTTCTGCTCTGTTTTATACAGCTTTGAAATATCTGTCATTTGGTCCGATAAGATCACACGTCAGCTCCCCCAAAGTTTTATCTAATAAATAAACCAATTTGGAAATTTATTATTACCTTATTATTTTGAGGCTTAACGCTAGGGATTAGTATCGGAAGAATAGATATTTTATTTATTTATTTATTTATATTTTAAATATTATTTAGTAATATAATATATTTATTAAATTTTATTATTGGTGTAATAAATGATAAATTAAAAATGGAGTAGGAGGCTGACTCAGCTGTACGTGTATAACGTATCTTACAATAAGTAGTTGGATTAAACTGACTCAGCGTCTAGTCATGAGTCATGACCAACGAGTCGATTTTTTTTTTTTTTTTGCGGTGAGGAAAGTAGGTTGGAAATCAACGGCTGAGAAGCTGAGCTGTGTTTGTTGATGAGTTCATCACGTCGTTCATTTTTCATCATTAAAATAGGAAAAACGTGATGAAATGGGAAGAGGATATACGGTTCAGATTAAGCCACGGTTCAGATTAATCCAAAACCCTAAACTAAAAACCTAAACATAAACATTAACTAATAAACTTTAAACACAAAACAAAAAACTAAATCTTAACTACTAAACCCTATATCTAAATTTAAACTTAAATCTCAACCCTAAATTTTAAATATAAATATTAAATCATAAAATATTATATGCGAGTATTAATCAGGAATATTCGTAGTAGGTTAACTATACCGTTTAATCTAAACGGTTGATTAACTGTTATAACGGTTATTCAATTTCGCTAACCAAAACCTAACCATTAAGAATGGTTAACCGTAACGATTAACCGTTAAGATGCGGTTAACCAACGATTTAATTATAAGTTAACTTGTAACCTATTATAATTTTTTCCGACATGTTCGTTAATTTTTAAAAATAATATAATTATCTCTATAATAAATAATATATTAAAACATTCATAAAAAATACTTAAATAAATATATTCTAATCATTTATATTATAATTAAAAAATACTTACAAAAGATAAAGTTTAAACACAGGACAAAACACACAAACTTCGTAATATTTTAAAATTTAAAATTTTACGGCACTTAACATTGTAACAATATACAATTAAAGTTTAAGACATAAAAATTATCATCAAAACTAACATATAATATTCAAAGTTCAAGGCATAAAAGTCACCATCAAAATCTAAAAAATTATTCTATTATATATATATATATATATATAAATAAATAATTTAATAATGATTAACCTATAGTTAATCGTTAGTCAAAATTCGTAATCATAATTAATAACCAATATTTTTAACGGTTTAGTTAATCAAAATTGTTTAATTTTAATAACTCGGTTAATTAACCTATAAAATTTAATGATTATACTAATTAACGGTTATAATTAATTATGCAATCCTAATATTAATTATATTAAACATATTAAATTAATTAAATATAATTAATTATAATATATTAAATTCAATAAAAAATTGAAATAAACATTAATTATATATTTCTTATTATAACCCCTAGAATTGCCTATAGTAAAATCCTTAATTTTAAGTAAATTATTAATGAGTTATGCTATTATTAATGCTTATTAGATTTTAAATTTAATTGTATCCTTAAAAATTATATTTTATTAATTACGTTCTTAAATTTTAAACCATAAATATTGATCTCACTATAAAAAATATTCATATAACGACGTTTACTTATACCGACGAACAAAATTTATCGGTATATAAAATATATACCGATAGAATCATGAACCATCGATAAAGGGTTTTGATCATTTATCGACAGATAACAATCCTTAAAATTTAAATCTAAACTTAAATCATAAACATTAAACCCTAAATCTAAATAATAACCTTAAACCTTAAAATTTAATCTATTGAACCTAAACCCTAAACCTTAAATCTTAAACCCTAAACTTTAAGCATAAACCTTAATTATTAAATCCAGGTTGGGGCATGTTTAATTTTGATTATATTTGATTTCAGTTTAGTTCGGGTCAGATATAGTCTTTTTCGATTTTAATTCAGGTTTACATTGATTCGGGTCGAGTGTCAGGTCAGATTGAATCATATTTATTCGGTTGATTTCGGGTCATGTCAAGATCGATTCAATAAGATATCGATATTTTTCAAACCGAATCAATTTTTAAATCTATATATGACTTTATAAAGCTAGTATATTTGACTTTTTGGTAAATTGTGCGATCATTCACATAAAATCTTTAATTATCCTTTAATATATATTTTTTTTCTTGTTGCATTCAATTCAGGTTACTTTTCAGTTTGGATGATTTCGGTTTGTTTAAAATTTGATTCGGGTCCATTCAGTTTGATTAAAAATCGTACCAAATACGTATCGGTTCAACGAAAAATTAGGTTGAATTCAATTTGACGTGATTTTTTTTAGTCTTTAAATCAAATTTAAATATCATTTTTGAATCGATATCAAATCTTGAATAGTATACCAAAACTGATCTTTTCATATATATTTTTATAATTTGATAATCGTAAAAATTCTAAATATAATCAAGTCGAATCAAAATTTAAAATAAAAATATATATTTTAATTTTTTATATAAATTAAATTCAATATTTTTTTTCAAAATAATATCAATCTTTTTTTATTATTTAATACAGTAAAAAAGGTAATAAATGACAAATGAAAAAGTGAGATGAATCTGATACTCTAATTAATATAAAAATAATATGTAAATTATTCAACGTCGCGACATGATTATTAATTTTTTCCTTCCGATTCTTAAAATTTCATTTTAATTATTTTAAACTAACTTATATCAATATTTAATTTTATTAAATTAATCTTTTAATGAATTTTAATTATATATAAAATTTTAAATTTAAATCTATTTAAATAATATTAAATTATATATTTATAATTAATTAATTAACTAATTACAGTAAGAGTTCTACTTTTAGAACTCTTAAGAATAAAATCTAAAAATAAAATAAAAATATAATATAATCAATATTACTATAAAAATTATAAGAATTCTGATATCAAATTTTTAATATATATCAACTTTTTAAAAAATATATAAAAATTTTGATATACTATTTTTTTTAAATTAAGATTCTCTTGTATACCAGTTTTTATATAAAATATAAAAAATTTATATATAAAATTTATTTTTTAATTATTTTATAATTTTTTAATAATTTTAATTCACCTTATTTTAAAAAATGGCATAAAGATAATTTTAATCCTTAACGTTTATAGTTTTTGTCGTTTTGGCCCTTATTCTTTTTTTGGGATAAATTTAACCCTTAACCTATATCTTTTTGACAATATCTTATTTTTTAACTAGCTTGATGACTGGACCGTTAAAAATTTAACGATGATATATATATGGAATATAATTTTAAATGACATGAAATGTAACCTATCAAATACATATATATATGGAATATAATTTTATTCTAATATAAAATATAAAACAATTAAAATTCAAATAAAATATTTAAAATTAATTAATTTTAAAATAAAATATTATTAAACATTTTTAACTCTAACTACGATAAAATCAAAATTTTATTTGAATTGTATTTATATTTTTATTTTAGAATTTATAATCATAGTGTATTGTAATTATTTTTTATTTGAGATGTATGAACAAATAAAAAATAACGGGAATAATATTATATAAATAAAATATCATAAACTAATATAATATTTCATTTTTTATTATATAACAAATATTTTAAATGTACAATAATTTAAATAATACAAAATCCATCACATTTAATCTTAAATGTTACATACAATAAATCAAATTCACGGGGAAAAGATTTCCATGAGACAATTGTGTCACAATAATTATGTAGAAATTTTAAAAAATATGTTATTTATTTTTTAATTTTAAAATATAATAAAAAATATAAACACAATTCGAATAAGATTTTGATTTTATCGTAGTTAGGGTTAAGAATGTTTTATAATTTTTATTTTAGAATTAATTAATTTTTAATATTTTATTTGAATTTTAATTGTTTTATATCTTATATTAGAATAAAATTATATTCTATATATATATATGTATTGGATAGGTTACATTCCATGTCATTTAAAATTATATTCTATATATATATCATCGGTAAATTTTTAACGGTCCAGTCATCAAGCTAGTTAAAAAATAAATTATTTGTCAAAAAGATATAGGTTAAAGGCTAAATTTATCAAAAAAGAATAAGGACCAAAACGATAAAAACTATAAACGTTAAGGGTTAAAATTATATTTATGCCTTAAAAAATCTCTGATAAAAACTACTTTCCCTGTAGAAAAACTAAAGGCGACAATTTAAGTTCCACCGCCTTTGGAACCCGTCGGTCCTACATGGATGAATTATTCCTAATCCTCGATCACCTCACAGCTCGGTCACCATACCATTTCAGGAACGTCACATCTAAAGGGTAATAGGTGAGGCATACTGTGGGTCTAGATAGCCTGGGGTGCCCATGACTGTTGTTTCTATTACATCATTGTGGCCTTCACTTGGAACAATAGCCTTTGAGAGACCAAAATCTGCTATCTTTGCATCCATGTTTTCACCTAGGAGGATGTTGGCTGTTTTCACATCCCGGTGAATTATCGGCGGCTTGCATCCGTGATGCAAGTATTCCAGACCTGCAAATCAAGAACTAAGACCTCTTGACTGACAAAAACTACAGACAAACATATTTGGTTTAAGATTGTTTCGACATGGCAGCGCAAGTACGCATTTTGAAACCGAACACACCTTGTGCTGCATCAATTGCTATCCGGAGTCTCATTTCCCAACTCAATGGATTTGAGCTTTTATCTACATGCATTAAGTTGTCACATAATATGATAATCATAATGAGGGTGCATTAAAACTGCAGGACGATGACCCGGGACATAGTCCAGTTGGTTCGAGCAGACACTCTTAAGATGTGCCAAGAGAAGGTATGGGGTTTGAATTCGGGCATATGCAACCAATGTAGGACGATAAACAGGCTTTACATATGCAGTTATGACATGAAATAAGGATACATGAGAGATAATCCTTCAAATTTCCATTAGCCATGTACTCGTAGATCAGTGCCATATTGCTCCCATCGTCGCAATAGCCAACGAAGGAAGCTAGATTCCTATGATGAACCCTCATCAGAAGTTCAGCCTGCATTAGGACTCGTACCCGAAAAGTTAAACATTTTTTATACTCAGCCAACCATTGAAAGAAAACATAGAATCATCACATACCTCAGCCTGGAACTCTCTTGACCCTTGTTTTGAGGAAGTAGAAAGCATCTTGACTGCAACTTTGGTGCCATCTTTCAATTTTCCGAGATACACCGTCCCAAATCCTCCCTTGCCAATGACATCTTGAAAGTTGCTAGTAATGGTCAATACCTCGGCATAGGTGAACTGCCGGTTCTTCGATGGCAACGGTCTTCCTTCACCATCGAAGACATCAGCCTCTGCTGTGCAATTGTAAGTACACAAGCAGAAAGTTGCTTCAGAATGTGCTATATGGCATTCTATAGATATTTTGTAGCAGAAAGATACACCTTGACGAAATTCGTGTCTGTAGAACTGGAATTTTTATGACATAATCTAGAATTACCTGGTTTTCGTTTCCTTCGTAGTCTCCACAACAAAATCAAAGCAACCGACAGCACCAAAGCGGATAACATGGATGCAACAACCGGAACAGTAACGTTCTTTTTCTTTTTGCATGAACCTGAGCTACAAAGATTCTGTTCATCCACTCTGGAATCAAGGAAAATGTAGTTAGATTGTGCTCTCCGTGAGTCATATCTTCGTAAACAAAGGGAAAGACAGACCTCAGAGTAAGTAATCCAGCCTTTGACCTATCTCGAAGTTCTTTCGGAACAGAACCTGACAGCTGGTTGCCTTCTAGATTCCTACATAAGTACAACGTAATTATTTCTACAGTTCTGAATTTGTTCTTCATTGTTTTGGTATTACTCTACAGGTGCTCCATAACTTACAGGAACTTCAGATATTTAAGTTCCTCCAGAAATTCCGGAACTGGTCCGGTCAAGTGATTGTTTGACAAATCCCTGGCAGAAAGTGAAGCATCATAAACATCGTTTGTCATGAGAAAGTTGTGTTTAGGATCAGAAATGTGATTCGACAACATCGGTGCAATGAAATGTATACTTACAGGGACTGCATTGATGAGAGGTTACCAAATGAAGCAGATATCATGCCACTTAATCCACTTGAACTCAAGTTACTGTCCTCGTCGAAAAAAAATAAGAAACTCTTTAAGTTCTTAGAAACAAATGGATTTAATGAGAAAGGATACTGCAAGAAACCTTACAGTGAAACGATCCGAGGAGGAATCGACACATTATAGTTGCATTCTAGACCTTCCCAAGTATAATTCTTTGGTCCACATGGATCCCCCACCCACCCTTTGTTTACTTGATATGTTGTTTTGATATTTAGAACAGCAGCAGCTGTGTGAAAGTAATCGAATGTGAGTTAAATTCGGCTTTTCAATTTGATCAGATGAAAATGTCTAGTGGTTCAATGAGAAGCTTACCGTCTTCGGAGAATGTTGGCAATTCATCCAGTTGTTTGGCCATGTAAATCTCAATGGCATTCAGAATAGGTGGAAGGTTAGCATCATCCGTTTGATGAATTGAAATCCGATGTTCTTTCCCCATAAAGGCTTCCGAGTTCGATATGGTGGTTACATACAGGTGCCTGGGGATGAAAGGTCCAAACATCAGAGATCCGTTCCAGGATATATTGAATTTTCTTGTTTGATTTTTCTCAAGTCTCTGCACTTCGGCAAAGTACATGTAAACATAAAATTCGCTATCGTCGTCATCAGCTGTCCACGATAATTCCAATCGGTCACTACCGTTACTAGGCATTGCAGCAGTTCCAATGACTTCTAATGGTGCTCGGTATCCATTTCCATTACTGTTAATATCTGCAGAGGTACTAACCACATTCCAAGAAGTAGAGTTGTAGGGAGACCAAATACGATCATAAATATCATCTTTATATCGACCAGTTCCGTTTGTATACCCGACGTCGAATCTTCCGAAAAGTACTAATGAAACAGGTTTCCCAAGTTCAGTACCATAAATTGAATTACTTAGTGGCCTAAGTTCCAATGCAGATATAAAAGGAATTCCAGTACCTTTATTTACAAGGCAAACACTTATAGTATCCGAAATCGCAGCACCGATTATCTCAGTCATTACGACATCAGAAGCATTCCCGAATTTAACCGATGACCATCGATTAACACCGAGATAAAGATCAAATTCCGGGAGCGTATCTTTGCCGTCATAGTTTCCGTACAAGAACGAGGCTCTAAGCAGATACAAACTACCATTTGCAGCTGCAGGTGTTAAGGTGTAACAATTCTTGTTACCACTTGGAAAACTCCTGAGATCCGAAAGCGGATACGGGAGATTCGGATTGTTCGGGTAAGCATACTCGGACGAAATGTTGTTGTTGATCCCAGTATTGATGTAAGCTCCATCTGATGCATAACTTATACCAGTGTCAATGTCTAAGAAATTGAAATTCTCAGGTGAACCACAATCAATGCTTATGAATCCTGAAGAAAAGAAGCAGAATTTCACCATGTTTATTCAACACAAGCTCTGTTGTACATGCCTAAACATGTATTTCATAACTCATACTTACAATATATCTATAATAGTTGTAAAAATCAGAAAACCAGTAAAATTAGAATCAACCCTTTTGCAGAAACAATCTAAAAGTGAAATAACATAGAGACAGGAAGATAGTTTGACTCACCTGTTTGGAGTTGGCCATGAACAAGAACAAGAGCAGCAAGGGAAAGCAACAATGGAGGAAGGTAGCTAACAAGCATGTTCCTTTTCTCTTCTTCTTTAGGTCAACTGAGATTACTGGTGCAAGAAAGTTTTTGAGAACCCAAATTTCAGAAGCAGGAGCCGTAATGGAAAGAAAAATCATCCAATTGTTGGACTTTTCTTTTTTCATTTTGTAAACTTTAATAATATCATTGTTGTTAATGGAGTCAGCCATTCTGAACTGGTACAGTTCTCCCATGGTATTATGGTTAGTTATAGGGAACAATGGGTTTTAAAAAATAATTGAATTTTTTATAAAAGTTATAAAAATTTTGTTATTGTTTTTTTATATATTAAAAAATAATACTAAAAATTCTTACAATATTTATAAAAAAATTGATTTAACTTTTTTAATTATTTTATCTTATCATTAAAAAACATATTACGAAAATTAAAATAACTTTAAGAAGTTGTTGGATGTTGAAGTTTCTAGTTTTTAAAATAAAAATAAAAAATCTTTTATTTTCGAAACGTACATTTTTTTATGTCTCCAAAATTAAAATTTAAATAAAATCTTATTTTTTATATCTTAAACTCTACACCTTAAAAAAATATATATTCTACCCCTAATTTCTTAAACTCTAATAACAATCTTTAACCTTAAACCCGAACCCTTAAATCTTAAATTCACATAAAAATATAAATGAAAACACGATTAAAAGATAAATAATTTTTAAAAAAACCCCGAAAATTCAATCAATTAATTTAAATTTCTAACCTTTACAAATTCAAAATACAATTTTCTTTAAATCTAAAGGTTTTTCTTGGCTTATTTATGTCAGATCAGTTGCATAGTAGCATTTTTTTAATAAAAAAATCAAAAAATAAACTGTATAAATATATATATATAAGAAAAAAAATATTGTCTCAAGTTAGGTAAACTTTAATTGACAAAATTTATATTTTATTTATAATGTTTGTATATTAAAATATATTGGTACAAGAGTGATAGTGATGATCCCATTACCACAAATTAATACCATAAATCAAAGTGTTAAAAGAATTAGTTTGACTTTGATACTATGGGATTAGGCTGGTAAAAATATTTTATTTTACCTCATTTTTTATTAAACTAAATAAAAAATAAAATTTTTTAATTAATTAATTTTTATAAATAATATGATTAGAATTATCTATAATATAATTTTCTGTTTAGAGTTATTCTTCTAATTAAAAATAGGGGTGAACAAAATTCGATTGATTCGAAAAAAAAATCAAATAATTTGAAAAGAAAATGTTCGATTCGTTTTAATTCAACTTGAAATTTTGTAAATTCAAACTCAACCCAAAGAATTTAAATAAAATTCGAATTAAAATGAAAAAATTGAATAACTCGAATAATTCAAAATTTTAAGTAATTAAAATTTATTTTTAAGTTTGAAATGAGTCTCTCAATTTTTTATAATATATATATATATTGATATATAAAAATATAAAAAAATTACTCATATATTAAAATATATATATCTTATATAATTAGATAAAATCATTTAAATTTAAATTAAATTGTTTTATAACATAATAAATAATTATAATTATTTTTTTATAAAAATTTGAAAACTTGATTCAACTTGAATCAATAAATTTTAAATAAAATAAATTATAAAATATGATCATCAACTCAATAACTTAAAAAATTAACTCGATTCGACTCGATCGAATACTTATCCCTAATTAAAAAGGTTTTTTTATTTAAAAAATCCCTGCCTGTTGCTTTGCTCGTCGTCATCATCCTTCGTTGAGTCCAGGGCAGATCACAGCTGGACTCCGAACGTGCAGCCGTCGGGTTGGGGTCCTCCACGTGTCGCCCATCAAGTGGGGTTTTCACAGCATTGTTTACTTCTGTCACAGCAATGGAAATGGGAAGCTCAAGCCAGGGTGGCCGTGTCTTCCTTCAGATTATCTTCCTTTTAAACGTTCCCAAAATCAAACTCAAGAAACAGGAAAAAAGAAATGGAGATTTTAAGATTAGGGTTTGCAGCAATGACCGTTTTCGCAATCGCGTTGAATCTGTTCCTACCTTCCATCGATGCTCAAAGCCTTGCTCCTGCGCCTCCACCCACCAGCGACGGTTGATTTCCTCTCGTTTTCTCTGCGTTTTCCGTCAAATTCTTCTTCTCTTTTATGATTTTCTTTTGAATTTTCAGGTGTGACGGTGGATCAGGGACTTGCTTGCGTTCTCATGCTGCTGGCTCTGCTGCTCACATATATCATTCACTGATTTGTAATACGTTTTTCCGATTCTTCATTTTGAATTGGATTCTTTTTTCTATCCAATTTTTTTTCAGATTGATTTCTTTTCCATCTTCTGTTTGTGTTGAGAGCTTGAAATTATTCTCTCTTTTCTAGGAAAAAGAAATGAACCCAGAAAGTTGAGAATGAAGGCGGAAACGCGTTTTAGTAGATTTTACATTTAATAAATTTTAAAATGAAAACAATAACGTAACGAGTGATAAGTAAAAAAAAAAAATATTTTTTAGGCATAAAGATAATTTTTACCCTTAACGTTTATAATTTTTATCGTTTTGGTCTTTTTTTGGATAAATTTAATCCTTAACCTATATCTTTTTGAAAAATAGCTTATTTTTTAACTACTATGATAACTGAATCGTTAAAAATCTAACAATGATGACATGCCATATATGATAATATATTTTAAATGACATGACATCTAACCTATAAATATATATATATATATGTGTGAAATATAAATTTATTCCAATATAAAATATAAAATAATTAAAATTTAAATAAAATTTTAAAAATTAATTAATTCTAAAATAAAAAACTATTAATTATAATATAAAAAAATTAGTTAATTTCGAACTGTGCTCATATTTTTTTAAGATAGGGCTTTGATTTTATCATAGTTAGGGTTAAGAATGTTTAATAGTATTTAATTTTAGAATTAATTATTTTTTTAATATTTTATTTGAATTTTAATTATTTTATATTTTATATTAGAATAAAATTATATTTATATGTATTTAATAGGTTAGATGTCATATTATTTAAAATATATTATCATATACATATAACATGTCATCATTGTTAAATTTTTAACGGTCTAGTTACCATGGTGTTAAAAAAATAAGCTATTTGTCAAAAAGATATAGGTTAAGGGCTAAATTTATCCAAAAAAAAATAAGGGCTAAAACGATAAAAATTATAAACGTTAAGGGTTAAAATTATGTTTATGCCTTCTTTTTAATTTGTACGTGATTATCAACCACATTAATTAAAGTATTGTTTAATCATCTTTAATATTTTTAAATTTAATAATTATATTTTTATAGTATATATATTTTATCTTTTAATGTGTTATTTATTTTTTAACATGATTTAATATTATCATGATCGATTAAGATGATATTTTTTTAATTATCGTTTTTTGTCCTCAATATAAACTCAAAATCAATTTTTTTGTTTATAAACTCAAAATCAATTTTTTTGTTTACGATTGAATTGTGATAATGATGATATTGTTAACGTGTCTTATTATTGTAATATATATATTTATATATTATTTATTATTAATTTTTATTTTTGGTCATTAAACTTTAGTGAACTTTGTATTTTTTTAGAATTTTTAAATTAAAGTTTTTATTTTTTATGGTTTTATTTATAATTTAGAGAATTGGTATTTATCATTTTGGTAATATGTCTAGATCAAATTTTACCCTGTAACTTAGTGTTAGTTAATTATCGTAAAACTTTCGATGTAAAAATAACAACTCGACACATTCATCTTCATTATTATAATCGATGGACGAAACTTCAATATTTATATCTAATTCGAAACAATTTTAAAATTTGTGGTCAACATTTACCTCTATATGGTATATTATTAGTCCTTGGAGTGCATCATCACAACCTTTCCAGCACATATTCATTGCTATTTGGGACTTAAAAACATAAACATGTTCTGTTGAAGACAAATTATAACTTCATTTTCAAGTTGTTCAAACACATTTATACCAACAATACTTAAATTAATGGAAAAAATATTTTATTACAAAATGACAAAAAAGATAAAGAGCTTCGTTTAGATAAGCAAATATCTTTATGTACCTTGTCTGTAAAACCTTAAATGCAAACAAATTTGAAGTAGAAGATTCAATAATACAACCATGGAGACTCTCTTTCATGTTTTGCAACATGACCTGCGGTTGTGGTACTCCGATCGACAAAATCAGTTCGCTACTAGATGACTGCAGACAAGAAACGATCGAATAAATCATTAGCATAAAAGAATGGTGAACTACACATGATCGGTTCGGTTAGCCATGTTTTAAGTTTCCTGTGTAATTTCAAGGAACAAACTGAAATAAAATGAATTACCTTAAAGTGCCATCTCAGCCTGCAATGCTGCAAGCTCATCTTCCTCAGCAGTGCGCTTTTGAGGAATGGGTCGAGCTGGTTGCCTACCAGCAGGTACCTGGACTGGAGCTGCAGGAGCAGTTGTTGCAGGCTGAAGAAGTTGTTCTTCCAACTCAGCACCTTCAAGTTCTTCGAGTTCCGCCTCCAATTCATCCTACAACAGCAAGATTTTTCAACCCATTTCTTAGATGAGTATAACTTATACACATGGTATTCATAAACATAGCTAAGCAGCAACAACAACAAAAAGACGAGCGAGTGCATCAGAAAGTTAGCAACCTCGTCAAAATCAGCTGCAGTTCCAATCGGGGTTGACAGTGCTTCTTGAATCTGTTTCATGTTTTCGGTTTGTTCATTGATCTCGTCCATTGTCTTGTCAACATCATCTATATTCCTGTAAAGACAACAAATTTCAGTAGAACAGTCAGAATTAGCCACTGTCTGTGCTTCATGAAGGCCCAAACTAATAGATGGCATAAATTCCAAGTCATCAAACATCAATGATAAGGTAATGATGATGAATTTATGGAATACATACGTTGCTTTCTGCATTGCCTTCATTGCAGCTGCTCCGGTTCTCAATGCATCTACGGTTTCAGTTGTGGCTTTAGCACCTTCTAACATTATCATCTGTGGAAATTGATATAAAAATAATGATATCATTATAATAGGGGAAAAACCCTCCAAGGGAAGTGCTAAAACAATAAAAATAACAAGATTCCAAGCTCACTTGATCGTGAATACGGAGCTGGAAGTTCCCAAGCTGCTCTATTTGTTGTTCATATAATCTCTTTCTCTTCAAGCACTGTATAGCAGCTGCATAAGACCAACAGTAACGAATACAGAGTTCGCTATGAATGTAACCACCGTGGTTTTAAATGATAAATAACTACACTACTTTCGAAAAGGAATAAGCAAACATGGCTCTGTCCCTGTCTTTCTTTTGAGAAGGAAAAAGCAAACACTGGAAGCAAGGGTATAATGGAAAAAATAATATACTAAAGAAATACGAATAATTATCATGAAGCTCCTGCATAAGTAAGCTACTAGTCAAAGCATGATATGGCCGGTAATCGAGTTTCATATCATATGTTTACAACAATCATCAAGAAATCAAATATAGGAAATATGATACATTGCAACCATACCTCTCTTGTTTCTCCCTTTGGCGAATTCCTTGGCCTTTTCGACCTCTGCAGCAGCCTTTTTCACAAGTACTTTCTCCTTTTTCTCTAGCATTTCAAGTGTCTGTATGATGAAGATGAATATAAGTAATAGGAATCCATTAAGCAAAATGTAGACGAGAAACAAATCAACAATGTAATACAGGGCTCTATTATTTCATTATTTTCCGGGCAATCGAGCAAATCCCTTCCAAAACTGTGAACAAATAATTCAATAATCCACCAAACATCATTATTCCATTAATCAGTCAGCCAGTAACTCAATTCTTATACCCAAATCCCAAATCCCCAACTCCCAACCACTCGTGAACGCTAAATTCAACCCACACAAATTCATCAAACGCCAATTTTCGAATTCATAGCAAATAACCGATTCACGCAACGCAAAATGAAATACAACAATAAGCGATTTCTTAATCAAAGAGATCCGAGAATAAACCTCATTTAATTTGTCTAACGTGGTTAGAGTATTTGCTTCCTGCTTGGGTTTCCCAAAAAGCCGACCAAGCATATTTGATTCTCCGAGATTAAACCCCCGATCGTCTGTTCAACGATAATCATCAACAAGATCAGATCAAAAGAAACAATATTCAATCACTCGGAAACAGCAAAAAAAAATCAATAAATTGAATTAAGCGTGAAAAAAGAAGAGGGGAAGATCCAATCATACTAACCTGTAGAATTAAAAAATTAGGGATTTGCGAAATCAAGAGAGAGAGATCTAGAGATTCCTTGCGAGATGTGTTCGAATAAAAAGCTGTTTTTTTTTTTTTAATTTTAATCTTCTTTGATGCCTCTTCCTCTGTTTCTTCACGACGTTGACGTCATTGTCTTACACGTGACGACGCTGATTGGTCGTAAGGAGCTCGACTCAATCTACACCGTATTAATTAGCACAGGACACTAGCCCAGGTAATACGATGTCGTTTTGAGTGGGTTAATTTGAATGGATGTTCTCTTTTAATTTTTTAATTGAAAAAATACATTTCTTTCCATTCACGTAAATTAAATTTGTGTTCGACTAAATACGAATAAATTAGCTTTTTCGAGTGAAAAAAATAAAATAAATCAATGGTTAATCAATTTTTATCGCTAAAATATATTTATACAATAAGAAATTAAATGTATTTTATAATAGATGAGTATAATATGTGTCATATATCGTTGAATATTATTAATATAATATATTATTAAATATGAGATTAAAAAATTTAATAATATTTTACGTTAATAATATTCAGTGATATATAACATGTAACGTAAAATATTCTTATTAATAAGGGTGTTCAAACGATTAAACCGAATTAACAGATCAAACTAAATTAATTCGATTAAACAATCGGTCAACGGATTTTATTCGATCGATGAGTGGTTAAAGTATTTTTCGAAAGTTCAGCTAATGGTTAATTTGTTAATTAATCGAAATTTTATATTTTATATTATATACATTTATTTTTAGTCTTAAACTTTTAAAAATTATAAACTGGTCATTAAATTTTATCAAATTAATATAAAATGATAATTAAATTTATTAAATTATTAAAAAATATTCACTAAAATTTAAAAAACTATCGATTATTTATAACATACAATAATTAAATAATCAATTTATAATAATTAGATAAATTTAATGATTGTTTTATAATTTTTCAAAGTTCGGTAGCTAAAAAGATTATTTTAACATTGTCGAGTGATTATTTATGTAATTTTTTTAAAATTTTATAACAAAATTCTGTTAACCGAATTAACCAAAATTTATTCGGTTGAATTAATATATTTCGGGGGGAAATTTGATTCGATTAACGGTTAAAAATTTAAAAAGTTCAATTAACTTAATTTTTGATAATTCAGTTCGATCACCGACTGAATTAACCTTAAACGCCCCTACTTATTAATATCATATTATTAATTTAAAGAAATTGCTAAAACATGTTTTTGGACAAAGTAAGATTCTAGCAGCGCCAACATGGAAACAAGATTCCACCTTAAAATAACACGTCTCAGAATCCTGGGTATTTTTATTCGTCTGTTTGAGACCAAAAAAGTCAAAGATTCTTCGGGATTCACTTTAGACTAATGAGAATTTTACACGTGTATAAAACCAGATATTGTAATCACCCGCATTGGAGTATTTCGAAATTAATGTAGTCATGCCTCCAACAGATCATAACCTCACTATATATAAAATTTCATTTTAGGGTTTATATCACTTAAGTTTCTAAATCCTAGCCATCGCCTATATTCACATTTGCCGTTCATTTCATTGCAATGGCGGAAACAGATCAGGCGCCACCGCCGTCGGACGAGCTCGCTGCGATGAGCTTGAACGATGCCGTTGAGAAACACGCGTTCTCCGATCGAGTTCTTATCCGTTCCATCGTCGGTCGATCAGACGGCGGAGCTGGCCTTGCTGGGCAAAAAGTCCGGGCTGGTGGTTGGGTAAAGACAGGGAGAGAGCAAGGGAAAGGAACTTTCGCCTTCTTGGAATTGAACGATGGATCGTGCCCGGCGAACTTGCAGGTCATTGTGGACGCCGGAGTGGCTGTTCTGAACAAGCTGGTTGCGACCGGCACGTGCGTGGTGGTGGATGGGTTATTGAAGGTTCCGCCTGAAGGCACGAGGCAGAAGATTGAGCTTCGGGTCGAAAAAGTGATTTCAGTGGGCGAGGTGGATCCGGCTAAGTACCCGATTCCAAAAACGAAGCTCACGCTTGAGTTCCTGAGGGATCATCTTCATCTTCGATCTAGGACCAACACGGTATGAATTTTAATCCAAATTCAATGCTCGTATTTCCTTCTATGGAACATTGAAAAACATTACTATTTCCTTAATAAAACCCCTAAAATTTTAGTACTGCTGAATATATTTAGATTGGATTTTTCATCTTCATGACTAGTTAACTCTGCTGGGTTCAAATTGGTAATTTTAGGACCGTTTAATACTGGGTTTTTCATGAACTATTACATCTTAGATATGATGTGCAATATGCATGGTGTTTAGATTTTGTGTGTGTTATAATTTTGTAATTCTTGGTAATTTTATGTGGATTCAGATTGCTGCACTTGCTCGAATTCGGAATGCTCTTGCTTTTGCTACTCATTCGTTTTTCCAAGAGCATAACTTCCTTTATGTGCACACTCCAATTATCACTACTAGTGATTGCGAGGGTGCCGGCGAGATGTTTCAAGTTACGACTTTGATCAGTGAATCCGAAAAGCTAGAGAAGGAACTGATTAAAAACCCTCCTCCTTCGGAGGCGGATATAGAAGCAGCTAGGCAACTTGTGAGCGAGAGAGGAGAGGCTGTTAAACAACTTAAAGCTGCTAAAGCAAGCAAATCCGATATCACTGCTTGTGTTGCTGAACTTAACAGAGCGAAGGAAAATCTGTCTAAGCTGGAGGAGAGATCTAAATTGAAACCCGGGATCCCCGAAAAGGATGGCAAGATTGACTACACTCAAGATTTCTTTGCTCGGCAAGCTTTTCTGACTGTGTCTGGCCAGCTGCAAGTTGAAACATATGCTTGTGCTGTTAGTAATGTGTATACATTTGGACCGACTTTTCGGGCTGAACAATCTCATACTTCAAGGCATTTGGCTGAATTCTGGATGGTAGAGCCTGAAATAGCATTTGCAGATCTTCAGGTATGACTGGCTACATTCATGTAAGTGGATCGAAAAATACTCATGTGGAAACTAAAGCAATGATTCGATGCTTTTGCAGGATGACATGAAATGTGCGGAGGCTTATGTGAAATATATGTGTAACTGGTTGCTTGATAAGTGCCTGGATGATATGGAATTCATGGCTAAAAGTTACGATAAAGGTTGCATTGATCGGTTGAAGATGGTTGCTTCGACCCCCTTTGTACGAATAACATACACCGAAGCAGTGGAGCTTTTAGAGGAGGCTGTGAAAGGTGGTAAGAAATTTGAGAATGAAGTTAAGTGGGGGATTGATTTAGCTTCCGAGCATGAAAGGTATATGCAAGTGTTTCTAATTCTTTCTTCTACCTCCATTAAACACGGATCCTAACATCGAGGTTTCCGTCGACCTCGCAGATACTTGACGGAAGTTAAATTTCAGAAGCCTGTTATTGTGTATAACTACCCAAAGGGAATAAAAGCATTCTACATGAGGCTCAATGATGACTTGAAGACTGTTGCTGCTATGGATGTCCTTGTGCCGAAGGTCATCATTCACTTTCCTTTAGATCATCCCATTTGTATTTACAATCTTCCATTTTGCTTTCCTACGTTTTTTTATTCGAATTTTCCGAACTTTTCAGGTCGGAGAACTGATTGGGGGAAGCCAAAGGGAAGAGCGTTATGATGTTATTCGGGAAAGGTTTGTGGTAGCATATTCCGTTACCTAAATCGAAAACTTTACAATATTGAACATAACAGTGAACCTGGCTGTTGTAATTCCTTGCAGGATATCGGAGATGGGGCTGCCACTTGAGCCATACGAGTGGTATCTCGACCTACGGCGATTTGGAACGGTTAAACATTGTGGATTCGGGTTAGGATTTGAACGAATGATGCTCTTCGCAACCGGCATCGACAATATTAGAGATGTTATTCCCTTCCCAAGATATCCAGGTAGAGCTGATCTTTGATTATTTCTTCACCCAGGTGATCAGAGGAAATGAACTTTGATTTTCAGTTTAAGAATACTTCATAGTGTATGCACAATGGATTTTAACTATTTCTTCGTATTTGGATATGTATTATTCATTCTTGTCGTTGTTCCAATACGCATTCTTATACCTCAAAAAATACTCTACAGAATAGTATTACAACTAAACTAAACTACTAATTCCATACTTCTTACCAGATGCTAAGTTATTAAATCCAAGAATGTGCATATTATCTATGGTTAAACCTGCAACATACAAGGTTATCAAGGCTTAAGGCCTCGAGACTTATTTCAACAACAATTTAAGATCAAACTCGATGCAAAGAGTGACATAAAACAGGGCTTAGTGGCTCCCTTCATGACAATTAGTAGCTTAAGAAGTAAGATGAATAACATGATACTTGCATGATGACCAAGCTACTATAAATAAAGGAAAATGATGTCTCATAAGTCATAATTGTAACACTAGGCACAATTCTGGTGTAAACTTGTTGAACAAAATGCAAGGTTTCATAAAATTAAAGATAAACAAAATTACTCATCATCGTCGATGACCTTGGTTCCCAGACCCTTGAGTCCTTCGGCTGGGATTTCAGCAACAGTTACCAGAGAGTAGAGCTCCTCCTTTGCATCTTCGTCATCGTTTCTCTTGCGAGCAATGCGGACTCTAATCCTTCTCGGGACACTTCGGATACCTTTACTCCAAATGTGTTTGTTCAGCTTGACATCAACTCTCACATCCTTTGTCCCCATTGCCTTTTCTGCAAACTTCCTGATCTCTTTTATAGCCTTAGGAGCCTTCTTCTTGAATGTGCTGTTTACAAGATTACCATGAAGAGTGAAAAACCAGTTACTCGAACCCTTTGCCGAACATCATCAATTATCATACAATCAAACATATTTCCGGACAAAACGATTCTCAGCTCCAGAAATAACACAGGATTCCACCCAATTCAACGGCGGAATGATCCGACTTTCATATAAAGATATTGCAGCCAAAATTGCAAGAAAATCATACTAAAATCTGAAATAATGCATTAAATATAGCAGTATTTTCCAATAATTAACATTCATTCCTCCAGCTTCTAACAACAAAATTAGACAATCCAGCAGCAACACATTGAACCATCTAAAATTCATAACTATAATAACTAAACCCTAATCTTGATTAACATGTATAACACAATCTGTGAATGCAAGCAACTATATTAAGCAAAAGACAATGTTTACAATCAAATCAAAAAAAAATCCACAAATCGAAGATCAAATCCTAAGATTAGAAAGGAAACAGAGCAGGAAGGAAAATCAAATGTTTTCTTTTTTTTTTTTTTTTTTACTTTCACAAGGGAAATATCAATTACCAGCCATGGAGGCGCTTGTGAAGGTTGATGGTGTACTCTCTGCTCACCACCTCTTCCTTTCTTCCCCTTGTTTTCTCAACCATTTTCACTCCCTCTTGCGTTTGCCCTTACCTGCATTCAGTCACCCACTCGTCATTTTCAAAAACAATTCTTCAACGACAGAAATCAGCATAAAGAATTAAAAAAAAATCCGTAAGTGAGAAAATAGAAATACAGTTGTTTATTAATTTTAAACTTTCTCGCTGGATTTTCTAGGAAACCAAACGGCGGGATTGACCTGATTGGATTGATGGAAAGCAGAATCGAGCCGACGAGAAAATAAAAAAAAAACGAAAGAGAGTCCAAGTAAGAATACATATATAAAAAAACCCTAGGTAGCAGCAGCTCCACAAACGGTGCCGTTTTATGAATACTAATGGACCATAAAATCAGCCCTTCACTGTGAACTCTAAATAGATGGGCTTGCGGCCCATGAAGGTAATAAAAAGGCATAATATCATATTTGGTACTTCTATTTTGATGAAACCTTCAAAATTGTATATATATTTTTTAAAATGTCTGATATGGTACGTATATTTTTACAAAATATTTATGTAGTGTATATATATTCAAGGACGGAAGAAGATTTTTTTTTTTTACTTTTATTCCTATATTTAGATTTTTTAAAAAATTAATTTTTTTATGAATTTGTCTTCCTACTTCTAAACATTTATGTTTTGCTCTTTCAATCCAAAATTCTGACTTCGTCCTTATATATATTCAAAGCATATAATATTGCATTTGAATTATTATTTTATGAATTATTATAATATAAGTAAATTTCCATTGACTGATCTGACATACACTAACAATGTTAATTTAAATATTATTATATGTATTTTTGAAGTTAAAACCGTTCTTTCTCTATAAACAAATCCTCTAGTTCTTTAAAAAAACTACACCCTTATTTTTTTGCCTTCATGGATGGTGTTACTTGTAGTTTTTTGTGCGAGTTACTTTATTTTCATTTTTTCCTCCTTTTCTATTATCTTTTTTAATTTGTAGTTTTTTTTATATATTTTTAACTCGTACAATGGTTACATAATTGTAGAGTTTCTCTTCCCGGTGATCAATGTGTTAATTGAGTTATCGTCCGTTGAAGGAAGAATGAATTTATAGATAATCGGTAAGTTTTGACCTTTTATCTCAGTGTCTGTTGAAAATTTTTGTCGAAGTTCATGTTCTTGCTCTTCTTGTTTTCGTACAGTGTTTTTTTTATCAATGCGGTTTTAGATTTTAACTGTTTAATTTTGATAGAGATTCTTATTGTGTTGTTTACTCTTGATCATCATCCATTTAGATCATTAGATAAAATCAGAATTTAAGTTTTATGAAAAAAACATAAATAATTAAAAGAATAAATTCATAAATAAATTAAAATTTTAAAAACTTTAAATAGAGAGATAAAATAAAAAAATCGAAAATAAAAAAAATTATTTCTCTCCACCTTCAAGTAATTTCGTCCCTGTGAATTGAAATCATTGAAAAAAATAAGTGATCCTATGTTACATGAACATTCCCTCAATTCAACCGCCTGAAACTTTTAAAACCAAGCAAAACTAACAACAATACATGCTTGTCTGTTTCTATTGCCCAGTCCAGATTTGGACTACGTTAAGCCATCCAACAAGCTTTGCCTGTATGGATTTAAAAAATATTTTTGATCGCATTACGTTTATCGGGTTTATCGGATTGCTATCACGATCATTACGAGAGTAACATTTTTTCTTTTAACTTGCACAACTTTTATGAGAATTTTTAAAATAAATAACAGACTGTTATCTCCGTTATTCATTAGATAACGGTTGTTATCAGTGTAAATTTAAATCTCACAGTTATTTTTACTAATAACAATTTCGGACGACAACGTTACCATTAAATAATAGCCATTATAACGATAACATACCGTTTTTTAATCCCGACCTATATAATAACAACACCAGATTCTGCAATTTTATTTATTTTTTGATTAAAGAAATAGTGTGTTTTGCAGAAAGGGAAAAGAAGACAACCTGCAAGAGTATTCCTAAAGGAAAACACAAATATACACTAGCAGCAACCAAGCATCGGATTTGTGCTGATTCTTGGTTCTGGTTCCACCTTTTCGCGGGAAAGCGGGATGAAGATGGTACCCCGCCAGCGCCTATGAAGCTTAGGTTGTAGACTGCCCTGCAATACTGTAATCCGATATGCTATCACAGTTTTCACCTTCAAACTTCAAAGCAACTAATATTCATTTGTACAATTCATGTAGTTACTATTGCCTTCATACTATACCAGCGAGTCAGTCACTTATACGCGTATATGCAAAACATAAAGAAAAGATTAAGCATTCATATTTTGATTCCAGAAAGGAGGAGTACCGAATTAAACGCCGACAGAGACCCAGGTATCAACCCTTCACATATGCCCCATCTCCATTTCACTTCCGGATGCTAACCTGTAAACCTAGGGATGAGAGTACTAGCAACTCTAAAATCTCCTTCAGGGTGGAAGAGTACTGTCATGTCTGACAAATTGGTGCATTTATCCAAGATGGAGAACATAAAGGAGAGTGTGACTTCAATATCATGCACAAGTAAATTTGCTACTATTTCAGTCAACTCCTTCGATGCATTCCTGTCTTCCAAACCTCCTTCTCGAAAGCAATTCTCCGCTTCACACCAAGCCCCGTGGCCTATATTAAGAGATGATACGTTCGGGAACGAATCAAACACTGCTTCCAAGTGAAATTTTGTAGTTGTGGTCGGTTTGAGAGAATTCACTGTCAGCTTCCTAACCGATTTACTAGATGGAAACATGCCAAGGAGGCTACAAAGATTCGAGGATTCAAGGTGAAGGTTCTCCAAATTACAAAACTCTTTCGCTGTGAAAGAGTATACTTTCTCGACAGAAAGATGGAAATCCAATAACAACGGGGAGTCAAGAAAAAGTGATTTCAGCTTAAGACGTTTCAGTCTGAGCTTCACTAGGTTGGGAGCAACAATGGTCGAAGTCTCGAAGACAGAGTAGCATTCGACACAGTCCACAAGCATGATTTAAGATGCAAGAGAGGGATTTTCGGGTCTTTAAGCCCTCCTACACCAACCAAATTGAGAACTTGAAGAGAAGGAAAACAGACATTAACCTTATTTAGGTGCTCATCTTCAAGTCTAATAAACTCAAGCGTCAAACTTGTCAGCTTAGTCATGGGAGTCAATCCATCAACAGAGAGACAAGCATTTTTGAGTTCTAGCTCCATAAGACCATTGCCTACATACACAAGAAAACAAAAGGCTTAAATGTATATTTGGTACCTGAACTATACATATTCTCCAAAGCTGGTACCCGAAGAATTTTTTTCTTTCAAATTAATATTTGATCTAGCCATATTCTCCCTTAGTATATAAAGAGTTCTTGCTTCAAATTATATTTGAACTAGATGTATTCGTCCAAGTTGATACTAAAATTTATATATTCTATCTATTTAATCCTAATTCAAAGCAATTCAATAAACTTAAAACGAATCTGTTAATATCAATTTCAAGCTAATGATACTGTATTCCGAAGTATAAATTTGCAAGTGGTTAAAGGAACTCACAAGAAGAAGAAATCAAGCTCAAAATCTGAGATTTCCTCCAGCAAGATTGTACCCAAAAATCCGAAATCGAAAGCTTCTCTAGGTCACCGCAAACCTTCGGCAACCACTCCTTAACGAACCCCACATGTGTCAAATAAAAATCATCGAGCACGTCATCTACGTCATTGTATGAGATATTCCAGAGCGAATTATCGACTCCGATCGAGATTGCGTCGATACACCGAGCGTTGTTGACAATCTTATTTAAGATTGCCTTGAAAGGAGTGACGCGGTCCTTGGTCGCCGCCCGCCGGCGAACGAGATTTACGGTAGCGAGACAATGTGCAGAAGAGGTTAACGGAACGGACCTCGCGGGCGAGCAAGTTTAGTGATTTGGAGGCAAGTCGGCACCGAGCGAGGTCGGCGGAATCGTTGAGTCGACTCAGGATTCAACAACGAGTGACGGCGGAAGATCATCCATTGAGAAGACAACTGAATGGAAGGTGTTGAAATTATTGTTTCGAGCGGAGCTATTTATATACTTGTCATTCCGAGTCTGACCTAAAATTTCATTTTTAGGGTAAATTACCCAGATACTGCTTAGACTATAGAATACTTTCGATTTTATCTCCCAACTATTAAATATTATAAAATGGCCATTCAACTTTAAAAAAAACAACAAATTGATCCTTTTTTCTCAAAAGTTTTTTTTAACCCAATGGCATTACAGTTAATAACATTAGAATAATAATAAATTTAATCCTTAATATTTAAATATTATACTAATTTAATCTCTATAGTCTTCTTTGGAGGCTGTCAAGATTTTGAGCATTTTTAGTACCGTGGAATCTATTTGTTTTTAGTGTCTTATGCTACTTGTATCTCTTTTCTATCGTCCGAATATAAAATTATTCAAACTCGAATCTCCTTTATTTTTATCATCTTAAAGTGGCGTTATTCAAACTCGAATCACTGCGATCTTTTTTGTTCGGAAGCAGTGCAAGAAAAGCAAGGCATAGGGTCGTACCATATCGAGTGAATGTTACATATTCACACTACTCCTTTAGAGGTTATCTTTTCTGTTCGGTGCATTCCGGTGAAGGTTCGGGTACGCAACAAAGGTTTCGAAGTCGGGCGAAATTGGACCGGCTCGAATGTAACTTGTATGTTCCACCACTTAGGTCAACTACCATATCCTGCTATACTACCAATCTGTGGCTGACTTGAAACAATTGAAATCACCAAAGAAAGGAGGGTTAAAGAGAGTAACATCAAACTAGGAATGGGATTGGATTCAGTAACATTTGTTAACATAACCAGATAACAGAACAGTAATTGGCTTACCAAGTTTAAGCCATTTTCAACTATCGAAATTATTCATGCTCTCGAGTTCATCATTGATTTCTCGGCTTCAAAAAATTCATCAAAACATAAAAATGTGCATCTAGAATCGCCGCGATTCAAACGATTATATCATTAGGGGTAGTAGCCGGTGAAAGTAAAACCTCTTCCCACTATCTCACCAGCACAAAACCATGCAAAGCATTCCAGTCCGAACAATGCAGCAATACTAGCATCTTCAACCTTCAGTTCCGACCTGTTCTTCCACAGGTTCTTGACGGAATCAAGCTCCTTCCAGAATGACTCAGTACGGCCGGGGATACTGCAAAAATTGCATCAAAAAGAGTTATTTTGATATGTACTCAGGATTGTGATTTTTACATAGTATTCACAGGGCATCATCACAAGCAGTAGTCAAGCACAGTCCCAGAAAATTCCATGATGATAAAGGGAATACAAAATCTCATTTATAGGTTCTCATCAACTCAATAGTTGACATTTTTCGATATTACTTGAAGCTAGTAAGCTGACAAACCACATAGACACAAGCATAGAGAAAGGAACAAGAAGATAACATTTTTCCCAGGAATTCTCTAGAAAATGGTTTATCCAATCTTTCTCCAGGCATGAAGTACAAATGAGTTCGGCAACTAAGCTAACGACAATGTACTACCAGAAGACCATCCAAGGTCTTTCCATTCATCAAACAAGCCTAAATCCATTTCTCTATTAACAACCACAAAGTTTTAGCATATACTGATAAAAATCAACAAAAAAATTAGCTTTGCAATAGCATGGAGCTTTGGATAGCATCAAAAACATGTTACCACTGCAAGATTTATTTCGCAGTTGAATTCCATATAAAATAAACACATGTTAGACACCTCTATCAAAAACAAAAATTTAATCATTGTCTTATGTCTAAGAAACACTGCTAGAATCAATTTGATTGAGATTTGGATTAGTTATATCATATTTCCCTCATCGCAGTTTCCAGTAACTGTATTGATCTGTTAAAAAGAGGATATTTGAATCCTGTTTTTGGTCATTTTAACCCTGAAATCTTGAGCTCTACAACAAAAGTTTGACATGCAAAAACAATTCATGTCTTACACTCTCTTCCTGGCTCAGAACTTTTGGCACTAGGGGGGAACTACAAACTTACTCATCTGCATTACCCGAATTTCATTTTTCATATAGCATTTGTGCGTGGCTAATATTTGGACATAAGTGCGGGACTGCGGGTTATGATGTGATATATAAAATTGTGAATTCGCCCCCCAACTCTGGCTCCGTCCATGCGCTAACACACATGAAATCTTGTTTATATGATAATGTAATTGCAATACATAAATAACATGCTAGCATACAGTCGGTAATTAATCAATGAACCCAGATTCAGAAACTCGCTAATGAAATCATAATATATTGACACATTCTGACAACTAAATAAAATTCAGATGCTAAACTACACATTGCTATCAATTTACCAAAACTTGGAAGTCTTCATGGCAGTAAAACGGGGGGCACAAATAACCCGAGGAAAGAAACAAATACCTAGCAAGTCGAGTGTAAAACAACTGCTTGGACAATTCATTGCACTTCTCAACTGTTGCTGGTTCCTGAATGTATTGCTTGTTCTCCTCCAGCAACTGCTTATAGTAAGAAGTTCCATTTCTGGCCACAAACTTCGACGCCTGACACGCCTTGGATTGCAACTGTTGCAATTTTGACGCCATCAAAATCTACGCCATATCGAACACAGAAAATAATCATTAAGAAGAAAAAAACAAAGAAAAAATCCAATATAACAAAAAGAAAACGATTCAATTGAAAAGAACATAATCTTATCAGTTAATCAGAACGCAAAGAAAAAATCAACATAAATACTAATCAAAAATTGAAAATAAAGAACTGTAAATAGTGATCTAGCTCTAAAATCAATAGATCTGCGAATAAAAAAGATAAATAGAATGCCGGAAGACGTTCTGAAACCAAATAAACTGTAGATCTAAGCAAAGGAAGTGGATCTTACATTTGATTTGAGAAGAAATGGAAGACGACAGAGGCGCTTTGTCAATTGAAAGCAAAGACGATAGAAGGTTGAGGAGTGGAGTGCTCTTGGCTTATCACGCCGCTTTACCTTAGAATCAAGACCCACGCTTTTGGGATCAGTGGCCTCGTTTGCTAATGCCCCCCATTTTTAGGGTTTCAATTTAGGATCTATTTTGTATTCATGTAATTTACGGGGGGTATTTTGCAATTTAAACAATTATTTTCAGTTTCCTTTTCTTTATTAGTGTAATATATTAAAATAATATATTAAATATAATATATAAAATATATGAGAATTTAAAATTTTAGAGGGTACGATTGCACCCTCAACACCTTTAGATCCATCCATGTGTACAATTTTATTTGCATAAAAGATTTAAATTTATAAAAAAATAAAATAATATAAATATTTTTAATCATTAAGCATCGGTAACATAAACTGTTGTTATAGAACATTCAGATTTCGAACATAGTTACCTTGATTTCAGACCGGTTTCGGTACGAGGAACAAAAGCAGGCTGTGGATCTCTATTTATGTTGGACATTTCTTGAGTTGTAGGTTTTAATCTGCGGCAAATTGTTCGATATAAGCTACTTATATCCGTTTTTATCCATCCTGATAGAAATTTATAAACAGAAAAAATATAACACAAGGGAATGCCATAAAGCTTCTTTGATCATAGCTTTAGACTTTAGGAAAGGCAGTCCTGGCATCTAATTTTATGTCCCCAATCTCATAAAGAATGATATAATTGGGACATCATTAGATGTTCGTCGGGACAGAACCGAGATTTACAGAAGATAATTCAGAAATAGATTAATTTTTAAAATAATTTATATAAAAAAACAAAAATAAAAATTATTTTTTTAGGATAAGTTCCGTCACTGAATGCCAGATTCCAATTTACCTTTCCATTTGTATGATCGTTTTTATTACCTATGTCCAGCTTTACCCATACATGTTGAAATAGCAGTCCTTAAGCTACCAAACTATCTGCTATAAAGTGCCATGATGCAATGGACTTGTTCTCCATTATGATTTTAGCTGTGTTGCAGTTTTTTCTTCACATCTTTGGTTGATTATTCGTCCTTCGTTTTCGATATTCGAACCCTTTCGAATATTTACTTTTAAAAGTGATTGTTGTCGGAACCTCTTAAAAAACGCGATAAGTGTGAAAAAATAACTCGACGATTGGTTTTGAAAAATCCGAATTTTATCATTTTAATCTTGAAAAATCCAAATTTTAGGAAAAATATATAATTTAATTTTGAAAAATTGACTTGGAGTCACCACCGGCCACTTAGGTAGGTCAGACACCATAAAATAAACAATAGATTCATTTAAAAAAATACTGGGTTCGGGAGTCGGTTACGTGTAAGGACGACCCTTATAACGCCCAAAAAATTGGTACCTTGAAAAAATTTACGTGAGATTGACACTTTGAAGATAGATATTAATTTAATTTTCCATTGTTAATTGGATATTATTTGAATTTTGGATATCCTTTTGATTTAGAAGTTACACCACCTTTAAATTTGAGTTGAACGAGACGTCCCCTAGATATGAAACCTCACCCAAATTCAAAGGAATGTAACTTCCGCCTCAAAAAGCTAAAGCGAAATGCATGGCCATTTTTATCTTGTTCATTTTAAGTTCTAATCCTAAAAAAGGCTCCATTGCTTAAGTGTTTAAAACCTAAGTTACTAATGTTACTAGTTACTTACCTATCCATTTTATTTAATTATAAACCTAAGTTATTTTGTCAAAATTCTAGGTTTTAAATAGCACATGAATTCGATACCAAGGTACACTCTCTAGGTCAGCATTATGGTACGTCAAAACACCAACCTCTTTAGTGTATCCGAGATATAAGATTCAAATGCTATGTTACTAAATTATCTCCCTAATTAAATTAATTAATTAATTAAGTGACTAGTCCTAGAGGGCTCTAAATTAATTAACTAAAAATGTTTATTAGGTGATCTACCTAAAATATGCCATGCAAAAACATAATAAAATAAATAAACCAGATAAAAGGAACTTGATATTTTATTAGAATCATGGGAGTACAAAATTACATCAAAAATTTCCATCATGTAGGAGTACAAAAAGGGACTTGCATTGGAAGAGATAAAAAGGGACTAAGACTCAAGCTTCAAAAGTAAGGATTAGATTTAATTAAGTGTAAAATTAATTTTAAAGTTTAGGATTTTAATTAAATTAATTAATTAAATCTTCCTAACTTCAAATCTTAATTAAACCCTAAATTAAATCTAACTTGGTGAATTTTAAGTTCTAAGGGTTGGATTAAATTCAATTAGGTTTATTTTTAAATCTTATCTTAGAAAATTAAAATTAATTAAGAATCTTAATTAAAAATAATTTCTAAATTTTTAAGAATTTAATTTAACCTAATTAAGATTTAATTGGTGAAATTTGGGGTTAATTAGACCTAAATGACTTTAAGTCTTATCTTTTAGAAATTAATTAAAATTAATTATAATAATTAATTAAAATTATTCCCTAAATTTTAAGAACTAAAAAGGCCTATTTAAAGTCTAATTTGATGAGTGTTTTAAGGTTTAAAGGCTAGGCTAGACTTAATTAAATTGGATTAATTTTAAAACTTATTTTAGAAACTAATTAAAATTAATTAAAATAATTAATTAAAACTATTTTCTAATTTTTAAGAATTAAATTAAACCTAATTAAAGTCTAATTTTTAAGTTTTAGGGGTCAAATTAATTTTAAATTAGATCTAATTAGGTTAAATTAATTTTAAAGTTTTCTTAAAAATTAAATTAAATCCTAATTAGAACTTAATTAATAAATTTTAAGTTTTAAAATTAATTGTTTTAAACTAATTAAGTCTAAAAATTAATTAATTTAATCTTAGGGGGTCTAATTAGGAGTCTAGGGACCTAATTGAATTATTTCTAATGGTTTAGGGGCTAACTAGGGGTTTCTAGGGACCTAATTGAAAAGCGGGTTAAAGTGTGGGGACCTAAAGGATAAAAAGCCCACTAACTCTAAAAAAACGTAGATCCGGGTTAACCCGGATCCGACCCGCCCGACCCAAGCGCCTAAAACAACGTCGTTCCGTTGAGCATCAAAACCCAACCCACCGAGTTGGCTCGGTCAGATGAATCGAGCCCCTGACTCGGTGGACTCACTGGGTTTAAAGACTCTCTGAAATAAACACCCACAAAGCCCAGAAACATAAACAAAACGGATCAAAGTGGGGCATTTCTAAGGGTGTTCTTCATGTTCTTGGAAGAACATGAAGAACACCAAGAAAATGCTTTGAAGCCGCCGCATGCTCCGCCCCTCGATCCATTTTGCCACCGTCCGGCGTCGCTCCGGCGAGTTCGTCGGCCGTCGTCACGGTGGTTCCGGCCGCTCGTCCGACGACGTTTTCAACGCCGATGACAGCTTCAGTCGCCGACGAAGCCACCAGAACCCTTAGAACACTCAAAAACACTCCTAAAACACCAGAAACGGATCCAAAACCCCAAAAAGCTGATCTAAAACTCCTAAAACCCTCTAAAACAACCCGACCAAAATCAAAGCATTAAAACAAACATCCAAACTGGAAAACGAGAAACAATCGGAAGACTTACCCTTGCGAAACCCCGCTCCGATCAAGTCCTCAGTCCGATTCAAGCTTCCGTCGCCGGTTTCCAGTATCGATTCCAACTTTAAATTTCTCTTTGCTGCTGCCGATTAAAAATCCCCCCACCTCAATCGATTGAATCCCTATTTAAACATCTCCTAATCCTACTCCAATTCAAACATCTCCTAATCCCTTAAAAATCTCCAACACCAAAACAAATCCTAATCCTAACAAACTTCAAGAACCCTCCACGTTTTGATTTCCAGATTTTCGGTTTTAATTTCTTTTTTCTTTTTTTTTAAAATATTTTATTATTATTTGTATTAATTATTATTATCTTATTATTTATTGTTTTTTTTGTTATTATCTTATTTATTATTAAGAAGTTCGTGTTGACAATTGTACGAACCAACTGATCATCGAATTCGAATGATCCGCTCATAGAGAGGGATTCAACCATATAAGCTGTAGTTTTGTTGGCCAGAAGTTGACATTTCCTTTGAATTAAAATGGCAAGATCAAGCTCACATAATTGCTGCTGCTGCTGCCATGCCCTACCACAAGCTCTTTGTCTTCATTTGTCAGTATTGTAGGGCTCATATGTTTTGTCCCATCACACGACCAATGTGTCTTCCTGTGCCATATCAGAACTACACAAAAAAACAGAAGATAATTTCATGTCCCTTCATAGGTTTAAATGCCTTATTTCAGTGTTATATCGCAATAATCGATTGATATAGTGGAATGAGACGTTAGATCCTGTAAATAAGATTAGAGGTTTGAATTTTATATTACGAATAAAAAAATTGGGTTAGTAGAATCGTCTTATAATGAACCTGTATAACATCTGATTTAAATTAATTAGTCAGTGAGTCGAAAATCGAATTTTAAACCTAAAGAATTCAGTCATTACCAAACACAAAGGAAAGGTAAGCCACATGACCAAACTCTACTAAACATATATCCAGAACTGTAAGAATTAGGCTCCCATTACCAACTATTAACTCTGTCTAAAGAAAAGAATCAAATCATTATTATTTTTTAATGTGAGATACTTTCGAGTTCGATAATAATACGAGTCTCAGTTATATTAAAAATCAAGTTGGATGAGACATCTAAATAGGAAGCGGAGTTCTTCTAATACTTTTTTTATGCATAAAATTAGAGATGATCAAATTTTGACTCGATTCAATAAGTCAATTTTTTAATTTGATTTAACACAAAAATAAATTTATTTTATTTAAATTATAATTTTATAAGTTCGACTTGACTCAAAATAAATTTGAAATAAAGTTTGAGTTATAAAGTAAAACTCAAATAACTCAAAAAAAATAATATTGAATGAATCAATATTTAAGTTTATGTTGAATCTTTCAACTCTATCAGATTTAATATGTATTTATAAAAAATCGTTTAACCAAAATAAAATATGATTATCAACTCGAATAAATATTTATTTCAACACAACTTAAAACTACAATTTCATCTAACTCCTTACTCCATGAACTACTAGTGGTTATTAAAATAACATTTCATTGCTCATTAAAGTCCACATTATTTGAGAAATATAGAAGGGGAGAGGGAGAGATTTCCTCCAATCATGGAGTTGATTACTTATATAATTACACAAGGTTTGGTATTAAACAGTCGTCGTTTCTTACCACCTAAATGTCTCTTTTTGTCGTTTATATTATATATTATTATATTAAATTGCAAATTATTTTTTTTGTTGTAATTTTGTTGAAAGTAGAAGGATAAATATGTATAAACAATGGCAAAGCTGTCAAGAAAAGCTTCTGAATTAGGCCAACCGCTTGGTTGCACTAAGAATCAAATTTCTTTTACAAAAGAGAAAAAGCTCACACGGTGTACATGATCTAAAAAGGAAAAGGCAGCCTCAGTTTCTGTGTAAGAAAGCTGAGTTTGTTCTTTCAAGTTACAATAACTGATATTTACATGTTCATTTATTGCATCCAAAACAGGCAAAGCTGTCTTTTAAGAGAGAGAGAAGGAGGGGGGATTGTAGCTCGGTAACTACAATTTTGACATGTCTTTTTTATGAGAAAGAGGCTTACTTGATTGATAAAGTTACCTTGAAGTGCACGTCCATGTCTGCTACTCTTTTTAAGTTTTGAAAACAAACTTTTCTGCTGGGAAGAGAAGGAAAAAAAGCATCTTGGGTATTGTGAATCAGAAAAAAATCCAATCTTTTTTGTGAAGTTTTGTTTTGATGGAGAAATGGGGTTTGGGTTTTGATTATGGGGTTTAGTTTGTTGCTGGGATTTGGAGATGAAACAGAAGGGTAGTTCAGATTTGGTAAGTAAAGTGGTGGTGGTGGCTGTTAAAGCAGCAAGGGAGATCCCAAGGACTGCTCTGGTCTGGGCTATGACTCATGTTGTTCAACCTGGGGATTGCATTAAGCTGCTTGTGGTTATTCCTCTCCACTCCTCATGTAACTTACTTTCACTTTTCATTTGTTTTCTCTTTACTTTTTGTATGATGATTGGAATCATTGAGTAGATTTGGGGATTAGAGGAGTCACCTAGTTGGAATTATATGTGCAGAAGCTAAGGTTGCATTTGGGATTTTGGGTTCTGCTTCATACTTTTAAAAACAAACTTGTTCTTGTTCTTGTTCCTGTTCCAAATATGTTTCCCTTTAATCTATTAGGAAGAAAAGTTTTAGACAACTTACTTTGTTCTTGTTCTTTGTCTGTGTGCATGTTCTTATGGAAAATGAATCTGAGCCTTAAGACACCAGATTGAATAGATTTTAGTGAGCTTGTGCTGAAATTGCTTAATGTTCCTTTATTCCTTTGTTGAACTTGGGGTGTTTGTTGGCACATAAGTCATAAACTGATAATATGTGATCACCGAATCGAGTTATATATGATTGTTACACCTGAGAACCTGGTTTAACCATTCGATCTACTGCATTGTTGTATTCTCTATTCGCTTCGTGCTGTTAGCTGATGATAGCTTCATGCATTCTCAGGTAAAAGGATATGGGGAATTTCAAGATTTACCAGTGATTGTGCCACTGGTCATTGGAAGTCTCTCTCGGGAACTACTAATTCAGATGCAAAACAAGATCTTGCAGATTCATGCTCCCAAATGATTTTTCAGTTAAAAGATGTTTACGACCCCGACCAGGTTCGTGGATTACTTTATTTTGGATGTTTTAAAGTCTTTGTTCCTGGAATTCATTTTTTATGTTACGTTTACAGGTAAAAGTCAGGATAAAAATTGTTCCCGGATCACCGTATGGAATAGTTGCTACCGAGGCCAAGAAAGTTCAATCCAACTGGGTTATATTGGATAAGTAATATATACAATGTAAACTTTGTTCTCTTGCATGATATATCACATTATGTCCTTTAGCTCAAGGCATGCTTTTTTTAGCTTTGCGTGACCATGCAAATTACTCAAGGTTTCGGTTAGCTCATTTGTTTAGTGGGCAACATTATCATGTTCTGCAACTTCGTTTACTTCGGTTTCATTTTGATTCTTCTATATCGTTCAATTAGTTATTGTTGTTATTGCTTTTGAATCCTTTTACAGACACTTAAAACATGAGAAGAAACATTGTCTGGAAGAGCTGCAATGTAATCTTGTGGTCATGAAGCGATCTCAGCCGAAGGTTCTTCGGTTGAATTTGGTTGGATCACCGAACATGGCACCTCAAGTGGGTTGGCCATTATCATTTGAATCAGAAACATATCCTAAAAGTAGGAAAAGCAAGCACGACCTGTTAGATGAAACTAAAGGACCGTTTGTGACTCCAGTCAGTAGTCCTGAGCGTGAATCATCCCTGACCGCTACTGATATTGGAACTTCATCAATATCAGGCTCGGACCCTGGGGCCTCACCGTTGTTGCTCCCTGGGGTATATGAAAGTTTGAAGAAAGATTATTCATTTATTACCAAAGAAAGACAAAGTATGTTTGAATCTGATTCGGACTCTGAAAGTGAGCTAAATCCTCTTAAAACCAGATCCTATTTCCCTCCATGGATGTCTGACATTCATGGTTCTAGCACCGATGGCAAGGATTTGCAGACGCTGAATGATTCGTCTCTAACTTCAACATATAACATTTTGTTGGAGAAATTATCTACATTGAATAGAGAACCTGATGTTGGGGTCCTTAAATATAGGCTCGATCTGAAGGTCAGCAAAAGTGTGAGGGAAGCTATCTCACTCTCAAGGAATGCTCCTCCTGGACCTCCTCCATTATGTTCGATATGTCAGCACAAGGGGCCTGCGTTTGGGCACCCTCCAAGGTGGTTTGCTTATGCTGAACTGGAACGTGCTACAAATGGCTTTTCGCAAACGAATTTCTTAGCTGAAGGCGGGTTTGGTTCTGTTCATAGAGGGATCTTACCGGATGGTCAGGTGATTGCTGTGAAGCAACATAAGTTGGCTAGTTCTCAAGGTGACCGAGAATTTTGCTCAGAAGTTGAGGTGTTAAGTTGTGCACAGCATCGGAATGTTGTAATGCTGATCGGATACTGCATTGAGGATGGAAAAAGATTGCTAGTATATGAATATGTTTGCAATGGGTCTCTGGATACTCATCTTTACGGTAAGTTCACTTCTATCTTAATTCACATTATCGGATACAAGCAAGTAGCTAGAATATGAAAGGGAGATTGCCCCATCCACTGATGTACTAAAATTGAAATGTTTATCACAGTTTTTCAGTTTGATTAACTTCAAAACTATTGTTAGATCGACTAACACGAGTTAATTGGAATGTTCTTAAGTCATGACATTGAATACAACATTTGGATAAATTTGGCTGAAGTGTACCAATCACGGGTCGAACCTGAGCAAGTTGTCTATGAGTCTGATATTCCCCTTGTCCTTCATGAGCATTGATGATTTCTCCAAAATAGGTAACTTAATTGAGGTATGGGAAATTTTCAGGGAATAATCACGATACATTGCGGTGGTCTGCACGAAAAAAGATTGCCGTAGGTGCAGCTAGAGGATTGAGATACCTTCATGAAGAATGTAGAGTTGGTTGTATTGTACACCGTGATATGCGACCCAACAATATCCTTGTCACCCACGATTTTGAACCTTTAGTATGTCACCTCTTCTAAGCTCTTTATCAACAAAGTTTCAATCTTCTCTCGATCATCTGTTTGTATAGCATATGACAGGATCTATGAACTAACAATTGCTTCTTGACCGTATAGGTCGGAGATTTCGGGTTGGCAAGGTGGCAGCCAGATGGAGACATGGGAGTTGAAACTAGAGTGATTGGACGATTCGGGTACTAAATAGCTTTTACATTCCTTGCTACTTGCATTATCTATCTAGCAAGGACAAACTTATTCAAGAAAACACCCTTCTTCATAGGTACTTAGCTCCAGAATATGCTCAAAGCGGCCAAATCACGGAAAAAGCCGATGTCTTTTCCTTTGGGGTGGTAATGGTCGAGCTGATCACAGGACGAAAAGCTATGGACATCAGTCGGCCAAAGGGACAGCAATGCCTCACAGAATGGGTGAGGTTTCTGTTATTTTAGATAACAAACTTGTAGAAATTGTCCGAATCGGTTTTCTCATTGGTTCGAATTTGGAGCAGGCACGCCCTTTACTGGAAAGCCATGCCATACGTGAACTTGTTGACCCCCGCTTGGGGAACAACTACATGGAGCGAGAGGTTTACAGCATGCTGCAATGCGCTTCCTTGTGCATCAGGCGGAACCCTCATACAAGGCCTCGCATGTCTCAGGTTCGAAAACTCGAAATTACACGATAAAAACCCATTCTAAAACACATTTATTCCTATCATCATTGTTTCAATGCTTATCGAATTCTGAAGATAACTTCTAGGCTAGGCAGTGCACCATGTATGTCAAACTTATACTTTCGTCTGCAGCTTATCTGCTCGAGTTTCCGACACACCTTTGGCTCTTTTTTGCAGCGTTTCACAGTTAGAAGCCTGTAACTCGGCCCGTATGTTAACCTTTCACCGTTTGCAGTTAACTCAGTCATGTTTACACCGTGCAGGTACTTCGGATGTTGGAAGGGGATGTCATCACAGATTCAACTTTCGATGCATGAATGTCCGGGGATCGTTAAATCGCATCCAGCGAGCTGCCGGAGCAATTAGATTGAATATCAGCATCATGATCTTGGCAGAAGATATTGGTAGCTACACTATGTACAGAAGAGTAGATAGACAGCTCACTCTTGAATATTGAAGAAGGCACAAGGCAAAAATTATTTGGAAATAATGACACCCTTTTATTTTATCTATGGTATAGATTTTGTTTTAAGGGTCAAACTCTTATAACTGTAAAATTTGAGTGACTATTTTGTAAATTACTTATTTTCTCCAATTTTTTAGAGTTGAACCATACTTTGCTTATATTTTCTACTTTGCTTATATCATCTATTAAGGATTTAGAAAACGGTTCATGATCGTTATAACGGTTTTTTTTTAACTGATATTTTTTAATGATAATATCATCGATTAAAACTGTCAATAGTATAAATAACGGTAAAACTCGAAATTACATCAATAATGATCGACAATGATTGTAATTTAACGATTAATGGTCAATAATGATAACAGTTCGTTATTTTTGTTATTATACTATTATTTAAAAAATTCTTAGAAAAATAAAAAACATCAGCTAATTTTTATCTCTAGAGATTTAAAAATACAAAATAAATAAATAAATAAATATTATATTTATATTGATTTTACATTAAATTGTACGAGTTTAAAAAAAATACGATTGTGACTCCCGCAGTGACCACAATAACAACTTTTATGTCTGTAATCGTGATAAAAAAATCACTTGTCCCGATCTTGAATACTTTTTAGATCCTTGCTTGAGACATAAGTCTTTTGGACGAAAAAATAAAACTGATCTAAGTAATAAGTAAATTGATATCTTTTAAGTATGTCTCGAATTCAAAACTTTATATGTTTAGAAAATAGATTCGATTAATCAGGATTTTATTCGATTCAACATCGAAAAGGGATAGAATTCATGTGATAACCGAACATTATGTCAAAAAACTTATTGGGCCTTTTGTGGGCTGTAGTCAGATATATATTGGGTTTAATTAACCAAGTTATATTATTTTTTCGGCTTAAAACAAATTCAAGTGTATCTCCACCTGTACATCCAGATTCTGGTCGGATAAATGAACGGTCAGGATTAGCGCTGAGTAATTGTACCATACAAACAGATCAAAACATCTGGGATGAAGAAGAAAAGACAGGTTAAAACTTACCTTTTTCCACAACTGGAAGCGCGACGGTCGTGGCGGCTGAAGCCTGAAGCTTTTCTCCTGTCAACTCTCTGTTAAAGTTCAAGAAAGAAGACAACTTTAAATAAGGGTGGTGAAAGATCAGCCATTGGCAAACACTGAGACCTGCAATCTATGAATTCGCTGCTCAAGTTTCGAAACCCATTGAGCCATTCTTTCAAAGCATCGTCTTTGCAACGCTTCTCTTCAACTCTCAACTGTAAACCCTTTTGTTCTCATTATCTCTTTCATATATATATATATATATCGTACTTTGAAGATTGAACAGCTTGTTAATTCTGTCTCTGATGTTGAAACAGATGTTTTCGAGGAGAAGAAGGAGGCGACGAGCTTTATACACTCTACTGCAATTGTTCATCCCAATGCTGTGATTGGCCAGGTGCTTTGTTTTCTACTAAACTGGAACACTCTTTTTATGTTTGGGAGGATTTAAATTGCAGTTGTAGCCACGTTTTCGGTAATATTGCTTCGATTTAAATTGCGGTTGTGATCGTATTTTCGTAGCATTGCGTGGATTTAATAGTGGTTGTGACTGCATTTTCGATAGTATTGTGTTTATTGTGGTTACGGACATATCATATATTATTAAGGTCATTGCGGCTATGGCTATTGTGAAAATTTCAAAGATTATAAGTTGTTGCAGACATAACTGTTACTATCGCAATTTAAATCCCTCTTGGGGTATCTAAAATCTCTATGACTTGTTTTGACTGTTAAAGCTAAGTTCTTTGTTGGATGTTCCTTCTCATCAATTTTCCCTCTTGGTAGATATAACGGATGCTATAGCGGTCATTGTCAGTATTATGGTTTCGGAACTGGCCAAAACCGCTACATGGCCACTATTTAAAAATCCCTCTGGTATCTGAAATCTCTATGACTTGTTTTGACTGTTAAAGCTAAGTTCTTTGTTGGATTTTCCCTCTCAATCAATGTGATACCAATGTGAAATCCACCCAGTAGAGTAAAGCAGCTTAATTTTATCGGATTACTAAACAGATATCGAACTCTAATTGCTATTTCATTAGGCTAAAGATTGATGTACTCTGTTGTGATGACTTGTATTCATGAGTAAAATTTTTAAATTTGATGGCACAGGATGTTTCAGTAGGTCCTTTTTGTACAATTGGTTCCTCTGCAAAACTAGGAAACGGATGCCGATTGCATCCTTCAAGCCATATTTTCGGAAATACGGAATTGGGGAACCACTGCATTTTGATGACGTGAGTTTACTTTGGTTGTCTTCTTTTTTCCTACTTTGTGAGGTTCTGTTAGAAGTATGCACGTTCTATGTTGTAATTTATGTAAGTAGTAAACTTTATCAGGCAGTGGTGCGGTGGTCGGTGATGATATTCCCGGGCGTACTGTAATTGGATGCAATAACATCATCGGACATCATGCTGTGGTTGGTATCAAATGCCAAGACATGAAATACAAGGTAACTGATCTTATTTGGAATTTCATCGGTTAGAAGCATCCTATATGTGTATGATTATTGATGTTTCAATAATCAATACACTATGCTTCAAATGTTAAATATTCAAGAAACTCGAAAGATATGACCAATTCTTGTAATATTTCTGTGCTATAAGTTGGGGGATGAATGTTTTCTTGATATTGGGGACGACAATGAGATCAGAGAATTTACTTCTATCCACCGATCTTCAAAATCCTGCGATAGAACGGTAAATAAGAATATCAGAAACGTGTATACTTTATGCGGACGTTTTATTCCCTTCTCGAATTAGCTATTATTATATCAGGTTATCGGAGATAATAATCTTATCATGGGGTCTTGCCATATTGCACACGACTGCAAAATTGGCAACAATAACATATTTGCTAATACCACTCTCCTAGCAGGACATGTCGTCGTGGAGGTAAGACATCTTAATGCTTGTTGAAATCCTTTGTTTATCTCTCTCGTAGACGACGGTCTGTGCTTAAAATTTGATCCGAATGCTATAATGTAGGACTATGTGCACACTGGAGGAGCAACTGTTGTTCATCAGTTTTGTCATATTGGCTCGTTTTCTTTCCTTGGTGGTGGATCTGTGGTACAGTTTTTAGTTGCATAAATGCCGTTCACAGTTCGATCGTATTGCTGCAGACTTTTAACCATTCATTTTCATTTACAAAAGAACCGAACTTTGTTTCTCACATTCATTTCCATGCATGAAGGTTTCGCAAGATGTCCCGAAGTACATGATGGTTTCTGGAGATAGAGCTGAGCTTCGTGGTTTGAATTTAGAGGGTCTTCGCCGTTGTGGATTCCGAGTCACAGAGGTTGTCGGAAAATCCAAATCTTAGTCTGATTGTTTAACAGTTTAGTTTTATCTATTACTGTAGGATAGAAAAGATAGTGCGAAAAGATCGTTTTTGTTACTGTCGTCTTCTGCTCGTATCATTTTCTTCTGGATTTTTAAATCACTTCCTTTTTCCTTTTGTGCAAGGTTCTAGATTACGAGTCTGAGAACAGCTTATAGAAAAATTTTCATGCCTAGCGACACAAATTCTATGGGTTTCGATGAGCGTCTCTCTGAAGTGGTATTACCTCTCTCAACCGATCTCTTTCTGTCACACTAACGTAGACAAATACGAACTTAGATTCATGCTACTCATGCTATATGTTAACTTTACAGGAACATAATGAAGATTTGGGCAGTATTCCTACTGTATGTTCCATGCTCCAGTCCATTCGCGATTCTTTCACTGAAAATCGACGCGGAATATGCAAATTCCGACCATGGACCCGTTCTTGAAAGCATTGCCAGAGTGAGTTTCAAATTCAATCTAGCTTTAACCTTTGTATGTTTGCATATCTGTTCTTATATTCACTACTAGCTAAATTTTTGCCCTATAAAAGTCTTTAATGGCATCCAAGCTAGAGCAAGACCTTTGTATGTTCGATTACTGCTTCGGAATGGGTGCGGTCGGACTTACTTTCCGGCATTCTTATGCAGATCTTTACGACGACCGTAGCTTTTCGAGCTTTGTATTCTAGCATGTAATGTCATGATCCAATCCAAGAAGCTTTAGCTTGTTCCATGAAGGTTTGATTTCTGGTTCTCTGATATATGCACACATACACAACTTGATTGAGGCTGCTATTGGTTTAACCTATGTTACCTAGACCAGCGAACGGGTGTCGGATACGGATATGTTCAATACGAGTATACTCATTTCCCCACAATTATTTTATATATCCGTATCTTCGTATTTGTGTCTGAATATGTGTTCGACACGAGTATTCGAACAAAATGAAGATTTCGGGTGAGATGGTGTTTAATCACATTCAACAACTTATTTTCTAGCTTATGGGTGGGTATAATTCATTCCCATGTTATTAACTACAACTAGTGCTTGTATGTGACATTTTGTGGTGGTCATGTTCCCCATTGATTGCTTTTTTTTTTAAAAAAAATATTATCCAATATATTAAAAATGTGAGAAATTATAAAATTTTAAGCACGTAAAATTATATATTAATAAAAAATACTTAAATTATGTGAACAATTTAAAAATTTTAAGGATATGATCGTATTCCAAATCAATTAAAGATTATGCAATAATTAAATAACAAAATAAAATTAAAATTGTCAACAATAAAATTTGAATAAAAATGGATTCTAAATTCAGTAAAAATGGATTTTCTCTTTTTGTCCTCTTCCTTAGATAAAAATTATTAAACAAAAATAAAATTAATAATTGGTATCTCTCCTATTACATTCATCCTAATAACTAGGGTGGACAAGATCAGGTACTTAGTCAATTTGAATAGTATTGATCTCGGTCTCAATAACCATCGGTTTTTAAAAATTGAAACCAATCTCAGTCTCGGTCATACCGAAAATTCTAGATTTTAAGAATCGATCTCGTTACTGGTGGAAACTGGTACCAATACTAGGTACCCGATCAATTAGTTTATTTTTTAAAAAATTGAGTAATTGAAAAAAAAATTTAAACACCAATAATAATATTAAATAAAAGAATTACGCTTGAAAATTAAAGTTTTAAAACTAGTCATACTCATAATATTCATACATAAAGAAAAAGTAAACAAAAAAACAATACTGGATATTTGGTATTGATCTCGGTTCTATTGAGTACTCACTGGGTATCGGGTCTAAAAAATCAAAATCCAGTCTCGGTCTCGATTATGACTAGGACCTAAATTTTAGATTCATTCTCAATCCCAATAAAATTAATATTAGATAAAAATCTACCGAGACCGAAACTAAATAATTGATTTTTTTACTTATCCTTAATAATAACATTATGAACTTATTATAAAAATTAATTAGTGTGTAGTCAAACAAGATAAGATCATAAATATATTATTATCTAAAAACATTATCATATTTTTTTATAAAGAGAGATATATTCCACTTTGATGATACATGCCAAATAAGTGTCTTTGGAAGTATGTAGATGTTGTTGTTTACTATGTGAATCACAAGGGACTAATATATTCCTCAACTTGGCATATGGATGTGACACATTTAATTATTAAATTAAAATCATAAAAAATATCAATTTGGTCCAACATCAGATAATTATAATATAATTCAAAAGTGCTAGTGGGGGTAAGATATATATCCATTATTATACGATGGGTTTAAAAATAATTTATTAGATATATAAATCGAATCTTAATTTGATTGATATTGTTATTATTGTAAAATTTAAAGATTGCAGATACGAGAGTATTCTTTTGAATTAATGACAGTGGTTACAGTAATATATGTTCTAGATTATACTCTCAATCATTGGACATTGATCGCTCAATGACTATGTTGACATTATTGATTCTCGAACTCGTGACCTTCAGATATAACATCCATTCTTTAATCACAGAGGCAAAATAATTCGTACAGATAAAAATTTACTTAAGTGTACAATTACCTTCGATTTAAGATTATGTATAGTTTAAATATTATAAAAAAATTATAGTTATATTTTGTACTCTATATATATTTGAACATAAATTCCAAGGGTAAATTTTTACCTATATAAATTTTCTCGTTTTGAGATACTATCGTGTATGATAGTTATATGATCTCGATTATATTTAAAGTTGAATTATAATAGACAAAATTCTTACAATTATTTTTTTATTCACAATATTTAAATTTTTATACGTTTTTAAGAGATATCAAACTTCTTATTATTCGATCTAATAAACCCATGAATTTAATATTTATCTTCAAATGCAAATAATATATAAATAATGTGACTGATAATAATTCAAGTGTTTAATTAATTAATCCAACTTTTCTTCTACGGGAAAGGGAATATCCTATTCTTTCATTTTTTATTGAATTGGTGCCAAATGGTATCTTTGCCAATGAAAATGGACTGCATTTCTAGAATAAACAATAATAAAAGATAAATGTAAGACATGTCAAACAGTTTGAGATTTGTCTTGTTTTCGCCGGAGATGGTCACGGTCCAGTTAGGTCGGATTTTCGGTCCATTCGTATTCGATCCAAAAAATATATCTTTCACCCGTCACCTGATTCGACCCAAATTTAAAGTAAAAAAATCGATTCGACCCGAATTTAGAGTAAAAAAATTTGATCTGATCCGACCTGACCTGAATCATTAAAAAAATTAATTTTTAGGGATTTAATTATAAAAAATTAAATTTTAGAGATCTAATTGTAAATAAAATAAAATTTTAGTGACCTAATTGTAAAAAAAAATAATTTTAGTGACCTAATTATATAAAATATATTTAAAGAAGGATCATAATTACAAATATTTTTAAAATATATGGAAAGATTATACTATTAGTCCCGGGTCGGGTCGAATTTTTTTCATTCTAAATCCAAACCCGACCCAACCCAAATTCGAATTTTCTTCAAAAAAACCCACCCGTTTAGACCAGATCGAGTCAAAACCCGTCAGTTCGAGTTTCGTGTCCATCCCCAGTTTTCACTCTTCCTCTCTGCTGCAAATGTTTTTGAACAATGGTTTAAAAGGAGCAACAATTCGGTGAGACACTATGTATATAAAAGATCAAATATATACTGATCAAGATGACGATTATTTGTTATCACGGTGATTTTTACTGTTTTGAACCTTCGGATTGAATTCGGATACGTGGTTTGCGCTCGTGGATAGTTTATCGCGACGCTCAGTTCTGATTTGTGATTTTCGGCGATCTTTCAATAGATTAATCCCCTTTTGTGGTTCGTTTACCGATACAGTCAGATTTGTTTGTGTCTTTTATTTCGATCCAAATTTTGGATAAGTTTTTTTAAACTTTTTTCATGCATGGTCTTTGTATGATCTAAAGTGGCTAATTTTAAGAAAATGTTCAAATTATGTATTTAGTTTACAATAATAATTATAAACCATTATTGTAATATTGGGTATTTTTTCTTTTAATAATATTAGCGGCTTTTATTTAAAAAATATTTTTATATAAATATATATTTTAAAAATAAAATTTAAATAAGTGTATTTGTTTAGTTGGTCTGTTCATATTATAGCAAATGCACTAATTTCGAAAATAAAATGAAAAGAACCAGACTTTGGGGGAAAAAATAAACTTTGTCATAATAATTATAAGATTTTTTACGGGAAATACTCTTCTCCAGGATTACGATTTATATTTCTTAATTATTTTTATTTTATTTTTGTTATTTTTAGAAATGAACAGTATTGATTTGTGTAGATACCACTATTTGTCTGTCAGCAATCAGAGAAAAATTATTATTATTATTATTATTATTATTATTATTATTATTATTATATATACGTACGTACGTATGTATTTCGGCATGTATATGTACACTGATAGCTTGTCATATGGACAATTATTATAATACTTCTTTGTCGATAAAAATGTTGAACTAAAGATAATTATTTGAAGGAATATGAAATCGAGAATTAATTGGTCAAGTGTGACGAGATATTAGATTTTTTAAATAAAATTAAAAGATCGAATTATAATATTATGAATGGATAAAATTGAGTTGATAGAGTCGTTTCTAATAAAGAGTATTTGATCTTAGATCGAATACTATGGTGCTGGATTGTTTAAAGAAAATTTTGGGTTCAAGATGAATTTTTAAGATAATGTCAGGTTAAAATAAAAATTTTTATTTTATAAAATAAAAATTTATTTATATCAGATCAGGTTAAATTTAAGTTTTAACTCTAAATTTCGTTCAAATTTATTTATTTAAGTTTTATAAAAATAATATCCAAATAAAATAACAATCAATTAAGTCCATCCAATCATCTCCTCTAGGTATGCCGAACCCCACCTTTTATATCATCATATCACATGTCACCAAACATGTTCATTGCTTCTGCTTCCATTGCTCTAATCTTTCTCTCTCTGTCTGTGACTTTGGTATCCGTTGGTCTGAGAATTGACTGGAAAAACTGTCGGAAATGGGAAGGAAGTGCTCGCATTGTGGGAATATAGGACACAATTCTAGGACCTGCACCACGTTCAGACCTACTGCTGGTGCTGCTGGTGCCGGTGCCGGTGGTGGACTTAGGCTATTTGGTGTTCAGCTGCAACTAGATATACCTTCGCCGTCGTCTTCGTCTGTTGCTGCTGCTAATCATATGAAGAAGAGTTTCAGCATGGATTGCTTGTTGTCTTCTTCCTTTACCTCTCCTCCTTCGTCTCGAGTTTCTGTTGATGAGAGTTCTGATAAAATCTCCGTTGGTTATCTATCCGATGGTCTCACCGGCCGATCTCCGGAGAGAAAAAAGGGTACTTGTACAAGTTCTTCGATTTCTTTTATCAGTTTTATGTATGATTTGTTCTTACATATGTTTTTGGATATTTAAAACCAGGAGTTCCATGGACGGAGGAGGAACACAGAATCTTTCTTGTCGGGCTTGAGAAGCTAGGGAAAGGAGACTGGAGAGGCATCTCCAGAAACTTTGTTACTACAAGAACTCCGACACAAGTTGCAAGCCATGCTCAAAAATATTTCCTCCGACAGGCGTCTCTCAACAAGAAGAACAGACGTTCCAGCCTGTTCGACATGGTACATGGTCTGCGACACAGATCGATCTAAATTATCCGTTGAGATTCTACTTTTGATTTTCTTGCTTTGGTCCCATGACAGGTTAGAGGCAGTAGCATGGCTGGACCTCCTCAATTCGATCCGAGCCATCGACACCATCGTCCCATGCCGGACGATGAATCCATGTCTCCGGCGCCTGATCTTGAGCTCACGCTCTCCGCGCCGAGGCCGGATTTAGAAGAAAACAAATCATCCCCAACAACCCTCCTAATCAGACCTATTAGTGTTACTTGATAAAGTTGAAAGGAACATACCACCATAGTAATTAGCAGTAATTAATTATTTAATTAATCCTTTGTTAATCATAATTAGTAGAACTTCCTTTCATTCATTAAGGTCAGAAATAGCAAGTGCTGAGTTTTATAATATACATTAGCATTGTATTACTGATATGCTGACTTTTTTTTTTTTTTTTCATTCACGACACCAGAATTTCGAAAACATAACCTTATTTAAGAGACCTAATACCTTATCTCGGCTCTTGCTAGTCCAACTAGTTATCGAAGATAAAAGCCCTATAACTTCCTCTATTTTAGTATCGATTATATCTGAAGTCAAGTTGAGTCATACCTTTAAACGAGAGATATATTTTCACAATTGTTTCTAATTTCATTCAAAAGTCGAACTTAAAATCTTCCGCTTATTTCCCTTACACAATCTACGATAAGATAGTTAAAATTTGTGGATTTTTTTACTGTTTACATCTGGTCTATATACCCTTTCCTGTACAAATTTTGGAGGAAATGTTTCAGAGACTGCACTTTTTCATGAAAGGTATATTCATGGAACATGAGGTGAATAAAGACATAAGAAGGGACAAGGTGTATCTTGTCCTATACCAGGAACCAGGGACCATGTTGCATAGATTGAAAATTCAGTCCTCTTTAAGACAAAACTCCATCTTTCATCGAATTAAAAGCAAACGAATTAACAAATTAAAAGTATCTCAGATTCGAGATGTGTATGCCAAAAATCATTATTGAAAAACTCGTCTACTAAAATTAGGTTGCGGTATCAGTCGGTCTAGATTATTCAGAGTAAAACCCTAAAAATCAGAAGAGCAATAAAAAAAATATCTTGTAATGTCAATATACGTGTGGCCCATTATGCTAAATTGCTAATCATCGAATCGAATCCGAAAACAATAATTATATGTGTTATGTTGTGTAGTAAAAAATTTGATATTCTTGGAATGAGATTTAAAGTCCAAAAAGTATCAAAAGTTTTTTTTTTAAGTATTTGGTCTGACTCGACTTTTAATATAATCAAAATTTATATGATTATCATCATTGGCGGATGCACCCTTTAAATAGGTGGGCCCGTGTCCACCTTGAATTTTTCAAAATTCGTATATTTATCCTTAATTTTCTTAATATTGATCCTTAAATTTATGTAAGCTTTGTGCTCACACTGAGATTTTAAAATTTTATATGTACTCACCCTCAAATAAATTTTTGAATCCGCTACTGATTTTCATATACGCATAAATAAAAAAAATCAAACACCTTCAAAGATTTCAGACAATATTCTAAGTTAAAATGTTTTTGTTTTTTTTATTTGAATGAAATATATAATATTTGAAGATCTTTGACATGATTGAAAGAATTCTTCCACTTTTGTTAGGACCAAACCCTTGGTTTGGTGTTGGTCCACCCTATGTCTGGATATTATTAGCGGCAACGATAAAATCTGGAAAAACTTTTAGCGACGAAATAAAATAAAATAATTGCGTGGCTACAAAAATGACACGACTCCAAACTTATGCCAAGTTTATATTAGGCATTAAGTAAAAATTATTATCCAATTGAATAATATTTTATTTTATTTTTATTTTTTAAATTATTTATTTTTAAATATTTTTAAATTAAAATATTTTTTATAAATAAAATAAAAGTTATTAATTAACAAACGATAAATAATTTAAAATGACGAAATAAATCTATATAATAGTGTACGTTGATATAAGAGTATCATAAATAAATGTATTAACTTAAAAATATTATATCAATTAAGAAATAATTTTATAAAATTATATAAAATATAAAATATTTTGTTTCTGTTGGTTATTTACTTTTTAAATTATTTTAATTATTTATAGTTAATTTTGTAATAATTTTTATCTATAAAAGAATCACTTTTATCCAAAATAAAACATTAAAATTTTGTACGATTGTATACATTTATTTCGAGTTTATGTACGCATGTGACATTTTTTTTACCTTATTGTCTCTTTAAAATTTAGTTTAAAAATATATTAAAAAAATATTATCTCTTTAAATTTTATAATTTATAAATTTATTTATAAAATATAAAATTTTACTTTTATATCCGATAACAATATCATATATAACATTAATTATCGCTTTGTAACAGTATGGTCATTGTAATTTGCCCTTTTGCCGCTGAATAGGGTGATAATGAGTCCGGTCAATTCACGAGTTATTTGGGTTCGGTTTGATTAAAATTTATTTCGAGTGAATTTGATTCGGGTTTGAGTTCAACTCGAGACCTTAATGAGTCGAGCCGAATCGATTCAAGCTCGGTTTGAAAAGCTCGTGAACAAACTCGTAATAATTATATTATGCATATGTTACATATACACTAAAAATAATCTCTTTAGGAAAAAAAGCAATAAAACAAAATATGAAAAATCTATTAAAATACATTAACTAAAATAAATTAAACACTCTTTTTATTTTGAGTTGAGCTCGAGTCGAATTCGAACCGAATTCGAGCCTAAAATTCTAAACTCTTCAAACCTCAAACTCGAACCGAGTCGAACCGAGTCAGATTGAATCCGACCCCTACTGCTAAATGGGAAACCATTGAAAGTATTGTATTAGAGTGTGTGGGGACCTCTCTACCTGGGAATCTTACTGAACAATTTCCCTAATTGTATTAACTGTACGAATTGGGTAATAATATATCGTATATTACACAGGAACAAACAAACAAACTGAGATTCTACGTACATATATACGTAGCTTCATTATCTTTTATACGATCCCTCGTTTAAAATTTATATAAATCTCGATTATATTTAAAATTGTTTAAACCGATTTTTTTTAAACGAGGATAAACTCTCTGAATGTTGATCGAAATTTGATTAGACCGTAAATAAACTGAACGAATACAATTAAAAGATGTTCATGTTCGTTTGTTTAATTTTAATCGAAAAAATGAACAAACACGAATAATTGAAAAACATAAATTCTTGTCCTTGTTTGTTTATTGAAGAGTGTAGTTTATTCATGTTCGTTTATGTTTACTCGTTAAAATAATAAACGAACAAACATATAATGAAATATGTGAATGATTTTTTTTAAAATATAATACTCTTGTTACGAAATATAATAAATATAAATAGATATACGTGAATAAATTTAAATGAACATAAATAAACGAGTTATCTAACCAGAGACGGAACTAAGATTTAAGATTGGAGAGCAAAACATAAATATTTAGAAGTATAGGACAAATTCATAAAAAATTAAATTTTTTAAAAAATTAAAAAGGCACGAAAGTGAAAAAAAAATTCTTCGGAGATAGGGTGATTGTCCGTTCCACCCCATGTGGCTTCGTCATTATATCTAATGTTTACGGTTTATGAACGTAAATGAACAAATAAACTCTTTATTCGTACTAATATATTTAATTAATTAAATAAATAATATAAATATTTTTATCGAATAATTCTCGAACGATTAGTTTAAAGCTAAATTTAATGAGGTGTCGGCTCTAGTTTTGTCTATGTCCACATCTTATCCCATGTGTTTTTTATTTCAATCCTATGGATATCATAAAAACTTTATCTATATAGCTTATGTAGTCATCATATGAGTATAAAATCAAAAATATCTGTAATATTTGATTAAATAATTATTTTAGTTTTTATTATTTTAAAATAAATTAATTTTTATTATTTTATTTTAGATTAAAATAAGATGAAAATTGTTAAAAGATTGATGGTGAACAATTTAAAATGAGATGATTAGAATAACAAGCTAATAGAATAAATTATTTTATAATTTATATAATTATTTTTGGAATATTATAATATTTTTCAAGTGAATATATTTGTCTATATAATACTGGAGAAATTATTAAATGATCACGGCTCACTGCATCATTCATAGTTTATCCAATTAGATTCATCCATTTGGTGATATGTAAGAGGTGAAGATTCACCTTAAAAAAATAGATAAAAATTATTATTTGATGTGATCATGAATGATGTGATGAACAAAGTCTATCTAATATTTTTTTATGATATTGTCTTGTCAACATGAGCTGATATATATGTTTGCCACGTCATTTTAAGTCATTTATCGTTATTTAACTATCAATTTTCATTCGTAGAGATTATTTGACCCAAAATAAAACGTTGAATGTTGAAATGTTCTAAAAAAGTATAAAAACAAAATAGCTATTCAATCTAATGGTAACAATAGGGAATTTTTTTTAACTTTATACCCATTATATATATATATATATTTGAATTAACTGATAGTGATTACAGTAATATCTGTTTTAGAATATAATCTCCGTCATTTGACATTGATCGTTCAATCACTCTGCAGGCATCACTGGTGCTCAAATCCGTAAGCTCTAGGACAACAATCATTTTTTTAACCACTTGGGCTAGAGGGCTCGTGCTATACCCATCACACACACACACACACACATATATATATATATAACAACATTATCAACACTTTTTATTTTATTTTAATCTAATCTAATCTAATCTAAATTAGTTAAGACATAACGAGATTTTCGAAAATTAAGAAACTCTTAAACAAAAAAAATATATATAACTAACATTTAAAGTTAAAAAAATTTAACCCCAAAAAATCAATAAGAGACAATATTTATGAGACAAAGAGAGTATATGACATATATGCCATCAAGATATACCAATAAATATACTGAGACTAATGTTAAATAAAAGAATCTATAATTATAGATGTAACATGATTTAGGCATGGTAGAATAACTTGAGATGTACCATTGGCTTATAGTTATATAGACCGTAGGGTGTAGCATATAGGTTTGGTGGGTTCAGTTGTAGTTTTCTTACCGTATCAAACATGTGGTCATCTCTAAAGTGAGTTTACGTAGACAGGATAATATAGACTTTATCTTAAAAAATAATAATTTAATTAATATTTAATTATATATATTTTAAATTTTTAATAAATTAATTAGACAGTTTTTTATAAAAATAAAATAAAATTATAAACTAATTTTTTTATCGATCAGATTAAATACTTTTCTGTTCATTGTAAGAAGGTAAAGACACAAAATAAAAAAAATTAAAATCGATAATAATTTTTTACGTCTATTCCTAAAAACAACGATTTATTATATATTGACAAATAACCCAAAACGAATCAATCTATTCATGATCATCGATAAACGTAAATCAGAGACAAGCGATGTAAGACCCACCATCCAAACACTAAAACCTGTAAAAGTAACCATAGAAACATGTCACAGAACAAGACATACGTAAAGATAGAGAAACGTGTTACAAAGATAAAAAGAAAACATAATAAAATATATTAAAAAATCAAATAATTAAATAAAAATAATATAAATATGAATTACTGACGTTCGACAATCAATACAAAAATTCATACGAATAATATTTTTTCGTTAAATCTAAAATGTATAAAATGTCAAAAATAAGAAAAGAAAAAGATAAAACAAACAGAATATATTTTATAAAAAAAACTGTGCTGTTGCGATGAACGTGGAAGAAAGTTGCACACATTATTTTCAAGCACATGACAAATATATATATATATTTTTAAATTTTAGTGATCAACATTTTCTCGTAATAATAATAAATTTAAAATTTTTTAAGTTATTCGAGTTAATAAAATTTATTTTATAATTTAAAATTTTAGTTGAGTTGTTTGAATTTAATCATAAATATTTATAATATATCTCTTCATATTTTTCATGTACGACTTATATATATATATATATATTAAATGAAATCGGAATAAAAGACTTAATTAGAACTTAAAAAGCGATCCGCTAATTAATGCTAATTTTAAATTATTCGAGTTTTATTTTATAATTTAAACTTTATTTTAGATTTTTTGAGTCAAATTTATGCAATTGTAATTTGAATCATGTCGATTCAAGTGTTAATTTTGCATTTTTTAAAGTCAAGTTTTACTCATATAAATTTTTTTTTTCTTCTCGTCAATGATTTAGAAAATACATAATAAACTCTTTAATTTTAAAAAATAATTTATTCCCAATTATTAAAAGTTCAAATCAAACATTATAAATTTTGAATATTTTTAATTAAACACTCTAAAATTTTATATTTGCCTCAATTTTTCTAGGTACCTAAAAATTTAAATATTATATAAATTAGACTTTGACCCAATTTTTTAGTCAAAATACTTAATAATCTTTTATATTACATTTGATAATTTGATCTCTCGATATTCGATTATGATTCTGTCCTTGATTCTTTATCGAATCACGACGTTTTTGGACAAGGGTCGGAGATTTGAGTCCCTAAAAAAAGATCAAACACAAGGTATCGGTTCCGGTCGATAGATTCTTATGCAACTCGAATCGAGAAGAACATTTAGTGACAAAACGATCGACGGAGTCTCGAGTTAAGTGAGCATTATGATTTTGGTTATCGACAAGATGAATCTCTTCCCATCTGCAAAGAAGCGTGTGGCACAAGGCAGAGACGTGACTCTGGTACAAGCATTCCTTCACAATCCTAGTAATCACGTCACAGAATTGGTTATTGATACCCTCTTTTTGCGGTAGTCGATTGTCGAAGGCGATCATCCATGTACCGAAGCTCTCTGATGAAGCTTGTAGTACTCGATTGTCGAAGACGGTAGCGGGTGAGAAGCTCGCTGTGCTAGAACCAATAACTTGGGAAGCACGATTGAGCAGAGAACCTGACTTTAAACGAGAAATTAGCACCGGAGCGTCCTCGGCTCGACCGAACTCGAAACTTGTAATGCATCCACCCCTTCTTTCAAGCAAAGTTGGAGTTCATTTGCTAAAGCTGCAGCTTTGAAACTAGACCACTTCCAACCCCAACTTAATGAAAACTCGATTAAACCCAACTTAACTTGAAAAAATAATAAAAATATTAAATATAATATATAAAAATATAATAAATATATATAAATATTATATTTTTAGGGGAGGATTGTCCCCTCCAACCCCCTCTTGATCCATCCATGACCAATACCATAACTCTTCATCATTCTTCACAAGAATGACAGAGATCAATCATGCATTTGATAAGAAACAAAGATTCCTAGATTTGTCTTTGAAAAATCCTAGGAAACCACTTCCATGTCAAATAACATGTACTCCTAGTTTGCATGAATTCCAAAAGATCCTACAATCCCATGTTCCCTTTCCCCCCTCAATAAGAACGAAGCAATCTCGAAAACCATACCCGAATAACAGAGAAGAGATTACCATCTGTTTGCTATAAGAATCTTAGATATAATTTATTCCAAGAAATCGAAACTTAAGATGCAATTTTCTATCCAGGTAAGGCAGCATGTATGGAAATAAGTAGCTTATAAATAAGGACATTGCAGAAAACATCAGAAGTTTTGTCCTTACAAATTACAAATACCTGCAACTCAACAATATCACCTGGTCCAGATTTCACTAAGATGTATTGTCCAATTGTCTGCATGGCTGAGCAGATGGTTATTTGGCTAAGATCACTTCGAACATTCTTCGGAGATAAATTTACTGACCAGGTAATAGAACAGATTCCGGAAACGATGAAGAACCATTATTGGGAGCACCCTCTATCTTGAGAATTGAAGTTACCAAGTTATATATCTGAACATTCTCGAAAGATGGCACCTTCTTTCCCCTTGCAAATTGAGGACCGTGACCGATAAAAATAGTCCGCATGGAGAAAAATGCATTGTCATACCCATGTGCTCCTCCGCACTCATGTTGCTTAGTTCTTTTCTGCTCTACCATAAAGCTTTCATCAACCAGCCCGATTATGGGGGGAATTCGGTCACTTGCTGCATAATGCAGCCGACTTGGTAGATCCTCCTTAAGATAAACCTTCAAGTACTTCCCATTCTCAACTTTCCCGGATTGCAATCCTTCATTCATCTTTGCAACAACGTCCGATGGTGCATGACCGGGAGGTGGACGAATCGAAAGAACCGGATAATAATATTGAACCCAATCTGCTGGAATTTTAATCCAAGGGGCCAAATCATCAAGAAAAATCACCTTCTTATCACAGGTACCAACCATCCCATGGTCTCCAACCATGATTATGGTAACATCCTCAAAAAACCCTCTTTTTTCTAAACCATTAATCAACCTCCCAATCAAACTATCAATTCTAGCAACAGCCTCAGTGATCTGAGGATCATCAGGTCCAACCTGGTGACCCTGATGATCAGGATCCTCAAAATACAATGTCATAAACACAGGAATCTCACTACTAGGCAAATCAAAGTAGCTTAAAACAGTATCAATTCTATCCTCAAAAGGAACAGATCCATTATAGAACATACAAAAGTTTTTAGGACAATCCCAAGAACCCTTTTTTACCTCACTCCCAGGCCAAAAATAAGTAGAAGCCTTTAACCCATGATTGACCACAGTCTCCCAAAGTGGCTCACCTAGCCACCACTTTGGTTCATGGCTAGCCATAGTGAACGCCTCACCAGTGTTGGGGTCCACAAAATAGTTGTTTATAATACCATGATAAGCAGGATAAAGTCCAGTAACAATAGAGTAATGATTAGGGAAAGTAAGAGTAGGGAAAACAGGAATCAAACCGGACTCAGCTTCAGTCCCGTTAGCAATCAACCGGTGGATGTTTGGCAATGAGGTCTTGAATTGGTACCCAAATCGGAACCCATCGGAGGAAATCAGAATCACCACCGGCTTTTCCAGTTTCTTTAGAGAACGAGAAACGTTATGAGCTGAAAACGAAGATGAAGAAGAAGAAGAAGAGTAGAAGAGGAAAGCAAACGCCATGGCAGCTGAAAGAGCAATGCAAGTGAAGAGAACCAAAGCAATGAAAATAATGGTGGTACTGGGTTTTGAAGGAGATGATTTTGTTGAAGGATCTAAAGGAGAATCAGTGTTGAAAGAAAGGAGAGCTTTGGAGTGAGTTGAACGATCTTCTTCCCGAGTTGAAATCGGTATCGGCTTTGCTTGACTCAACGAATCAGTACCCATAGTTTCTTTCTTCTCAACTCTCCACAGTTTCTATGAAAAATCAAGTTCTGCACAAGAAATTGGCAAATCGAAGAAGAAAGTCTTTGTTTTGGAAGGTCAAGTTTCTGCCTTTCTTATTGAGAATATTCCGGCCACTAGGAAAACCATCGAACGGTATCCAATACCTTACTGTCCACGTGTGTGGCTTTGATGCATTTAAGTACAACAATACAACTATCATGGTCGGATCAGGTGTCGGCCCCTTTGTAAACTTGAACAAATTACCGTTCGTTTATTTATTTTTAAAGTGATAATATTTTATTTATATTATTTAAAATTTTAAGATAATATTTATATTTATTTATTTTTAAAGATGTTTATATTTGTTTGTTTAGTATTTATAAATATTTGTTTCCATTTGTTTATTTAGTATAAGTCTAGCCATTAAGCTCAAAAGCGTTTCGGCCTACTGGACCCTTTTTAGTAGGGGTAGGTAAAAAACTCGATTATTCGATTTTGGTCTTAGACTCTGTATTTCTAGGTCAACCTCGGGCGTTGATTCAAGCTTAGATCGTCAAGTCAAGTTTCGTGTTGAAGCTTGATGGGTCTCGGTTTTGCCTCGTGAACCTTTCGAGTTTGTCGTGGGCTTGCTTGTTGGGCTTAGTTTTTGGGTTGGGATGAAAAAAGAGATGTTAGTGAAGGGCAAAGGAGTAATTTTTTTGCCCATCCACTTATGACCAACCACCTTTGAAAAGAAGGATTATCTCTTTTCCTTCACCATCTCCTTTCCCATCTCATCCTTTCTTCTTCCAAAAACAAAAGGAAAGATAAAAACTTTAGACTTGTTTTAAAGAATCTCGAATTCTTCATCAAGGAGAAGTTAATCAACAGCTCAAGATCTTCGTATCAAGATGTTCATCTCTTGGTTTGGTGGGAGAGAGGTTTGAAGCTCAAAATCAAAGCTTGAAAGTAAGAAAAGCTAAGAAGAAATTTAAATCTGAGTTTATAGCTTGATGTCAATACATTTCTGACTCTTACATCTCATATGCTTCACAAATTCGTGTCTTGCTTGATTTTGGTTAGTGAATGCTTGAAATGAATGGTTGAGATAGTTTCGAACCCTAGAAATGGTGAAATTCGTACTAGGGATTAAACGGATATAAAAGTGATAGAAAATCATCTTGTATGCTTCATTAATCATGTAAAATTAATTTGGAAATCAATTACATGGATTGGGGGAGGTTTCTTAGAGTTTTATAACCTTAGAAGTGCAAGTTCGTACAGGGGCACTATAGGCAAAACTTAGGCTGTTGAGCAGGTGTATCGAACCACGGTTCGATACCGAACCTTCTAGTGGCCCTTCCGATTCGGTACCCGTATCGAATCGGATAGGCTTTCCTCGGTTGACCTTAGAATTGATTAAAGAATATCGATACCCGTATTGATACTGAGTGTTTCGATACCCTTTTGAAGAGGGTATCGATACAAGGTGTTCCGATACCCCATGAAGGCGTATCGATACCCTTGAGTAAATGGTGCAAGTTCTTGAGGGTAAGGTTGGGAAGTCTTATAATGTTACCATAGGGGTCCTATGAGTCGTTTAAAAACTACAAAAAGAATTATGAAATAAATGTAACGCGTTTAATGTCCACCATGAGAATTATAACGAGTAACTCAATAAAGGGTAGATGACTTAATTATTATTATGTTTCCATAAGGATCTCGGGTAGATTAGAAATAACGCGTGATGATTAAGGTTCCTATTGTGTGCTGATAGAATACCAATATAATTTAAGAAGCCTTGGTTACTAAAATAATCTAAAGTGATCTCGTAAACAATCTAGTGGTTTGAGTATCTAATCTTAATCATGAGAGATGACTAAAAATATTAAAAGCCTGTCTCGGACCTTGTAAGTGGTTTGACTTGTGCCGTTACATGGTGTTTTGAGTGTGGGTGCTCGAGAAGCATGATTACTTATGTCTTAGAAAAAGGAAATCTGGATATCATGGACATTTAGCTAAGGGGACATGTACTTTGGGCTGTGTGAGCAAGTACGTCTGACGTGTCCACGGGCTATGTGATCTGGATGCGGTTCGAACCTATCCGTGACTATGCTGATCCGGATAAGGAATATAACTTGATGGGCTGTGTGGGCATCAAGCAACTCGATGGGCTATGTGAACTCGAGTAACCTGATAGGCTGTGTGACCTCAGGATTGGACTACTTGTGGCTATGTTGATCTAAGTATGTCCCAGACGTATCTGTGGCTATGTTGATCCAAGTATATCCCGAACGTATTTGTGGCTATGTTGATCCAAATATGGTCCAAATTATTTGTTATATATGGCTTCGTCACTGTCTATCCCTTGTAGTTCAATTCTAACTTCGTTCCTATTAAACTATATATATATTAGTTTTAATTATATTATGTGAATTATATAATCTTTCAGTTTTTTTATAATATATGTTTAATTTTATAAACTAATTAAATTGAATTATTTTAATAAAAATGAAATTATTAGTACGAGAATAGAATAATCATTTACTTTCTTTGTCTGGCAATATGTGCCTAACTTGCCCTTTCCTGACTTTCATTTTAAGGTATCATGGTTACTTTAATAGAAAATAAAAGCATTAGTAAAGTTTATTTGGTAGCTATTCAATAAAATAATTGTTATTATTATTATTATTTAAAATATTAAAATATTTTAATTTGTTAATTATAATTTGAATACATAGATTAATTTTTTAAAATAATTTAAAAGTGATTAAAAATTAATATTTATTTATTTATTTATTTTATAAAAAATACTAGTTCTTTTTTTTGTTTTTCGATGACCCTGATTAATTCAGATCAATTTACGTTATATATCTAATTTTAACGGGTGAGTTTCTTAACAAGAATTTTCTACATACACAATACTTCGAACTCGAGATTACTTAACCACTTAGACCAACACATTTTTACAACACTTTAGCGTCTTCTCTTGATTATAATTTTTTTTAGTTTTTAATTCATCGACAATGCCATCTTCATCATTGATAGTATTTTTTTTATATCAAGATTGTATTTTCTTTTATATTTAGATACTCTTTTAGTTTTTATATGTATTGTAGCATGTTTTTTCTTCTACCTTATGATATGTTTTATCTTTTCCTTGTGGTATATTTTTGTCTTGTGACATATTATCGTTTTTTATGATTTTTAACTAATTTGCATATTATAATTGATATTCAGTATTTTGGTCTCTTCTGTGATTATTTATCGATATATTCATATTTATTTTACGAAACAACTTCTACGATTGTTGGTTTTACTTACCATTCCTATTCCAATCATGAAAGGTATAGTTGGATGGAGATAAAGTGTTACTCTGTATTTATATTTTTTTTACAGTAAGATTTCTGGATAGGTACAATAAGAGCAATCATATTGGGACTTAAATTTTAAAAAAAAATTAAATATTTATGAAGATATAAATATATATAATTATATGTATATATAATTATCAAAATCTTAAAACATAAAAAGATGTCAGCTTTACGTAAAAATTTGATTTTTTTAAATTTTATATGTTAAATATTTATGTTTTATTGTTTTAAAGGATAATCTAATAATATTTTTTTATTAAAATTTTTTTAAAGAAAAATCTTATATATCTTTTAATAAATTATACAGACCTTCCAAAATCTTTAAAAATAATAATATTTTTGATAAAGTAAAAATCTCATTTTAATAAATTATACAGAGTATTAAAATGTTTAAAATGGCCTTATTTTATTATTGTCTTATCTTTATCATTGTTTTACGGCTCAGGAAAGTGTTTTGTTAATCTGATGTTTTATTTATTATTTAAATTTATTGTGTTTTATTTTTCAGTACGGATTTATTTTTCTAATTTTTATTTTATTTTGATTTGTAATAAAATTCAATCAATATATTATTAAAAAAATAATATTTATTCATATATATTCATAACACTTTAACGTTATATGTATCTTATATAGATAAGGCATAAAGATAATTTTAACCCCCTAACGTTTATAGTTTTTTTCGTTTTGGCCCTTATTCTTTTTTTGGGATAAATTTAGCCGTTAACTTATATCTTTTTGACAAATAGCATATTTTTTAACTAGCTTGATGACCGGACCGTTAAAAATTTAACAATGATATATATATATATGAAATATAATTTTAAATGACATGAAATATAACCTATCAAATACATATATATATATATATATATAGAATATATCTTTCAAAAAAATATATAGAAATAATTTTATTCTAATATAAAATATAAAACAATTAAAATTCAAATTTTTATTAAAAATTAATTAATTCTAAAATAAAAGATTATTAAATACTCTTAACCCGATAAAATCAAAATCTTATTCTAAAATAAAAATATAAACACAATTCGAATAAGATTTTGATTTTATCGCAATTAAGGTTAAGAATGTTTAATAATCTTTTATTTTAGAATTAAATAATTTTTAATATTTTTTTTAATTTTAATTGTTTTATATTTTATATTAGAATAAAATTATATTCCATATATATATGTATTTGATAGGTTACATTTCATGTCATTTAAAATTATATTCCATATATATATCATCGTTAAATTTTTAACGGTCCAGTCATCAAGTTAATTAAAAAATAAGATATTTGTCAAAAAAAATATAGGTTAAGGCTAAATTTATCCCAAAAATAATTTAAAGGCCAAAACGACGAAAACTATAAACATTAAGGTTAAAATTATCTTTATGCCTATAAATAATTAAATACAAATCTCTTGTAATTAATTATCATTTATTTTTATTGAAATTACTTGCTGGATTCAATGCATAAATTAAATTAAATAACTGTTATTATTATTTTAAAATATCATAATCTTTCGATTGGTCAATTGTAAGAGCAAAATCCAGGTAATTAAATTCAGCAACAACAAAAATTATTTTATAGACCGATTTCACCACGTCATTTATAATGCTTAACTACTAAAAATTAATTAATTAATTTTACATTTTTTATATTATTTTTTAATTAATCTTTATATAATTACCCACTATCTATTTATATGATAATAAAAATTAAAAAATCACTCTTAAAAAAATAATATAAAAAATATAAAATTAATTAACAGTTATAAACCATAAATAATGTAATAGAATTTGTTCATAAAATAATTTCTCCAGCAATCGAAAGGTTAATCCTTTAAAACTCTGGTAAAAGGCAAAAGCATGTAGGGTCAGTTCATCTCACAAGAAAGTTTATAAAGCAGTTGCAGACCAACTTGTCTTCCTCATTCAGACAAACTCAAAATTCCAAAACCCAGAAACTGAGTATAATCCACTACCTCCTTAAACTCTGCTAAATCCCCCTCTTTTTAGGTTCTAAAAACAATAAAAAAAAACCCAAAAAAGGTCATTTTTTTCTTTTTCTTTCTTCCTCAATACAAGGACAAAACAGAAAGCTCATTGCTTTGTTGAAGTGCAGATAGTGTGGAACAAAAGAAAAACATGTTGTCAAAACTGGTCGATTTCTTCATGTTGTGGTTGTTGTTTTCTTCTTGGGTTTTCTCAGTTTCAGCTACTGTCTCTTATGACAGCAAAGCTATCATCATCAATGGCAGCAGAAGGATTCTTCTTTCCGGTTCTATTCATTATCCCAGAAGTACTCCCGAGGTATTGTTCTTAAGTCTGAACTGAAATAATTTACCATTTTTTTAAATAAAAAAGTGAAATTTACCATTTTTTTAATGTGCAGATGTGGCCTGATCTTATTGCAAAGGCCAAAGATGGAGGGTTGGATGTTATTCAGACTTATGTTTTCTGGAATGGGCATGAGCCTTCTCCTGGAAATGTAATGGATTCAAATTTGCTTATAAAGTTCATCTTTTTATTGCCTCTTGTTTAAAATTGTCTTGATTTGCAGTACTATTTTGAGGATAGATATGATTTGGTTCGGTTCATTAAGCTGGTCCAACAAGCTGGCCTTTATGTTCATCTAAGGATTGGTCCCTATATTTGTGCTGAATGGAACTTTGGGTACTAAGAATATTTGATTTCTGTGAGTTCTTTTCTTAAAATTTTATGCAGATTCACTGAATATGCTCTGGTTTTCTGGCTCAGGGGATTTCCTGTATGGCTCAAATATGTCCCAGGCATTGTTTTCAGGACTGATAATGGACCTTTCAAGGTTGACAACTTATATATATATATATATATATATACATATACATATATATATATATAGATGATTTATGATTTTAATGTAATGAGTATCATGTGTATAGGCTGCAATGCAAAACTTCACAGAGAAGATAGTCAGCATGATGAAAGCTGAAATGCTGTTTGAGACTCAAGGGGGTCCAATCATTATGTCTCAGGTTTGGAAAATCATGTTGTTGTTTCTTTTTTTTGTTTCCCCAGTTATTTTTGGTTCAATATTGATGAATTCTGTTATGGCAGATTGAGAATGAATTCGGTCCTGTCGAACGGAAAATCGGTGATCCTGGTAAAGCTTACACCAAGTGGGCTGCACAAATGGCGGTCGGACTCGACACTGGTGTCCCATGGATTATGTGCAAGCAAGATGATGCTCCTGACCCTGTGGTACATGATTTTGTTATTGTCATTTTCCTTGTTGGCATGCCTTTTGAATTTTCTTGGTGGGGTATTTTGGAACCTTATATTACACTGTTTCGAGTTTGATTTGATTGCTTTTCACTCTTTGTTTCGTTTTTTCTTGAAGTATCCGTATCCGACACTCGTGTCTGAAACATAAGCCGAAATGTAATTCCTTTATACTGTGACAGATAAACACCTGCAATGGATTCTACTGTGAAAATTTTACTCCCAATGCGAAATATAAACCAAAGATGTGGACTGAGAACTGGACTGGCTGGTAAGTCATGCAAATTTTGCCTGCACTGCCTGATATTTTTTGCTATGTAGTTTGATTTCGAGTCTTATTCGACCTCCCGTTTTGTTTTAACCCGAAGGTTTACGGAGTTTGGCGGTGCAGTGCCTACCAGACCAGCAGAAGACATAGCATTTTCAGTTGCAAGGTTCATACAGAATGGTGGTTCATTTGTTAATTATTATATGGTATTCGATTCCGCCGTCTCTCTTGTAAATTTTATTGCAGTGAAAGATCAACAGCTTTAATCTTAACCTCTTTGAATTCCTTTCGCCTCAGTACCATGGAGGAACGAATTTTGGCCGGACGGCTGGCGGTCCTTTCATTGCTACTAGCTATGACTATGATGCACCTATTGATGAATACGGTATGCACTATGCACATATGAACCGGAGTCCGAGCTAAGGCTGAACCGATTTTACTCACCGGTTTCATAATGAACAATTTGGGGTTCTAAATTTGTTTTTTATCTTGCACAAGGACTATTAAGAGAACCAAAATGGGGACATCTGAGAGATTTACATAGAGCCATCAAATTATGTGAACCAGCTTTAGTTTCTGCAGATCCTACAGTGACATCACTTGGAAGTCACCAGGAGGTAAAAAAAATTACTGTTCAAAGGAGATTAAGTAAGTCTATTTCGATTTTTTATTACTGTTTCGGTTCGCAGGCTCATGTATTCAGTTCGAAGTCCGGTGCCTGTGCTGCATTCCTTGCAAACTATGACACAAAATACTCTGTACATGTGACTTTTGGAAGTGCACAATATGAGTTACCACGTTGGTCCATCAGCATCCTTCCGGACTGTAAAACTGCTGTTTTCAACACTGCCAGGGTAAATAAAAGAGAAACTTCGTTTCGCATCGAAGCCGGTTAATGTAAATATGTAACACATGTATGTAATTGTTTCACAGCTTGGTGCTCAGAGCTCAGAGAAGCAGATGGTACCCATCACCGGTGCGTTTTCATGGCAATCGTACAACGAAGAAAGTCCCTCTGCTGATGATCAAAATGTAACTGTACATGATGGGCTTTGGGAACAGATCTTTATCACCAGGGATGCTTCTGATTACCTGTGGTACATGACAGAGTGAGTAATCTCGAGTAACGACCAATCTTTCCGAGTAAAACACGTGTTGTCGTAGTAATTTTATTCGATTTTCTTGACATGGTCTTGTTCTATCAGTGTAAACATTGATCCTAGTGAAGGTTTTTTGAAGAGTGGAAAAAATCCTCTTCTCACCATATGGTCTGCTGGTCATGCTTTGCTTGTTTACATCAATGGTCAACTATCAGGGACTGCCTATGGGGGACTAGAAAACCCGAAGTTAACATTCAGCAACAATGTCAAGCTGAGCCCCGGGATTAACAAGATCTCGTTATTAAGCATTGCAGTCGGACTCCCGGTTCGTTATCTCACTTCCCCGATGAAGCTTTCGTTTTTCGTCAACTTTAACACTAGTTGGGAAACATCATATCTAAGCATTGATCATCAAATTTTGTATGTTTCAGAACGTCGGAACTCATTTCGAGACACGGAATGCTGGTGTTCTAGGACCTGTTACATTGAACGGTCTCGATGAAGGGACAAGAGACTTATCTAAGCAGAAATGGTCTTACAAGGTTCGTTGAATATTGCTAAAACATAAACTGGTTTCATTTCATATGTTAATACACTATGTTGGCATGATCCTATGCAGACTGGTCTTAAAGGGGAAGCCTTAAACCTTTACACCGTTGCCGGAAGCTCCTCCGTCCAATGGGCCGAAGGATCGCAATTGGCCAAGAAACAACCTTTGACATGGTATAAAGTTAGAAATTTCCATGTTCTGATAAAACAGATACCATGTTTGGAAACATAGAATCAAATTCGAATATTTAACATCTGTTTTTTGCAGACAACTTTCAATGCACCCGGAGGCGATGAACCATTAGGTTTAGATATGAGTAGCATGGGAAAAGGTCTAGTATGGATCAATGGCCAGAGTATCGGACGCCACTGGCCAGGTTACATAGCCCGTGGACAAGAAATGCCGAATAAACTGCGGAGAGCCTTCTCAAAGATGGTGAGAAACTACTCGGTTCCGGTTACTATTTGTTGAAATCCGATTCAAACATTCATAATCGAGTTTTATCACCTACAGGTACCATGTTCCACGTTCATGGCTGAAGCCAAGTGGGAATTTTCTAGTCGTGTTCGAAGAATGGGGAGGCGATCCGAACGGAATTACTTTGGCCAAAAGAACAACTACTAGTGTATGTGCCGATATATACGAAGGGCAGCCGACGATGACGAAACGGGGAATGCTAGTGTCTAGCAGAACCAACAGGCCAAAAGCACACTTATGGTGTCCTCCGGGGCAGAAAATTTCGAAAATAAACTTCGCCAGCTACGGAATGCCGAAGGGACATTGCAGAAACTTTCGTGAAGGAAGCTGCCATGCCCACAAGTCCTACAATGCCTTTCAAAAGGTATGCCAAAACCGTATGAAACATGTTCTTAGTATACAAAACATTATCAAACATGGTCTGATAAGGGTATGGTCTGTTTCAGAATTGTATCGGAAGACAATCGTGTTCGGTAACCGTGGCACCCGAAGTATTCGGAGGAGATCCATGTCCCGGTAGAAGGAAGAAACTCTCTGTTGAAGCAGCCTGCAGCTGAACAGACTAAAGAAACATTGGCCAATACAGCAGACATTGTTTGTCTGATACAGATTTTTACAGTATACTAAGGAAAACTCTGGCTTTTCTGGGGACTAGTTTGTAAAAAATAAATGACATTTTCAATAGCATTTGTAAGAAGTTTAACCATGAATGAAACGAAAGGATTGCTTATCAAACGAGTCAGATTAATAATATTCGATTGGTTCGAAAAATATTTTAAATTTAAACAAATAAACATGCATAATAGGTATATATTCTTTCGTATTTGATATCAGAGACGTTCATTTAATTTTTCATATTAACTCTTTGTTTTTTTTAAAAAATAATTTGACTCTCTCAATTTTTTAAAATTCATATTAAATACTATATTTTTAAATATCTATAATTAATTTCTTTAAAATTTTAATTTGATCTTTCTAAAATTTTGATCAAACTATCGTTAAGATTTCTATAAAATTTAAATATTATATAAATTAAGTATTGTCGCTCAATCTTGAACTAAATTACTAATAAACTCTTATATTTTTAAAGTTTAATATTTTTAATTTCTTTCGATATTTGATTTTGACTTGTAAAATACACATTAAATATTTATTTTTAATTAAAAATTCTTCAGTAAAATTTTAATTAGATTATAAAATTGTCATCAATTTTTTAATTAAATAAACTAATATATAATCTTATCTAAAATTTCCCACTATTTTACAAAATGTTCATAACTGTTCACGTTTACTCACATATTTCAAAAAGGACATTGCTCGCCCAGAAACTTCGCCAGCTGCTCTTCGTCCCATCCCCAGTCAGAATCCACCACCCACCCACGCGCTTCCGTCCTCCTCCGCTTCCAACCACTCCTTGATCCCTTCCAAACCGTTACCGACTATCACTTTCGCGTTCCAAATCCCACCCATGTCGACGCTCGCCATCACGCTTGACTCCGACACCGAAAACGACGATCCGCAGCTCTCTTCGTTTCCGTTGATAGTGATGTGCGAAGAACAAGACTGGAAAACCAACGCCGACGAATACGGGTTGTCGCAGAACCTAACCCTCGTTCCGTACGATGTCGGAGAAGAGGTGTACGAAGACGCTGACACGGTCGCTTCTGCCGAATCGTCAAGAAGCTTCAACAACTCGCTCCATGGACTCGGTCTCACATGCACAATCTTGGTCGTTCAGCTCAGTTGTTGTTCCCGCCTCCCTCTTCCTTTTTAACTCCGGGGACTCGTCGCCGGTAACGTCATTTGTTTCCTCCATGTCTTTTCAAGCTTCAAAGCTACAAAGGTAGAAGAGGTTACTGTATTTTGTAAGCAACGAGGGATATGGGAAATTTGATTTTAATGTGATGGCTGATGCATTTAATGTCAGGCGTCGGATTGGATGGATTTTAGAATCACTTGAATGACGTGGCAGAGCATCTGTTCAACGACGGGTTTTATTAAGTCATTTATGATTTATATTTATTAAAAATTAATCACTAATTTTTATATTTTTTGCGTCATTAATAGTCACAGCCAATTAAATTTGTCTATCTCAATTTTTTAAAGAGAATCATCACATTTTTTCTACATTTAATTAGTAAATAAGTAATTATTAAATAATTACTTAACGATTCTAATTATTTAAACTGCTGATAATTGATAAACAAAATTTACCTTATAATCTCTCGTATGAATTTGCAGTGAATCTTAGAAAAAATTAATCAATATGTTTCAAAATTACTCAGATTATTTTATAGAAAATTTGAATAAATTCACTCAGATTCTACAGATTAAAACATATAATCTTTTATTATCAGAACCACTTAATGGGTTGAATTAGACCTTTTCGTTTTAGATGTACAAAGCGAGGGTGCATCAGCCTTAGCACTTAGCAGAGCATCAACAGCACAAACTGGTTCATAAACATTACTTGAATTTTAGACCATATTTAACTTGATTGCCTTGTCATGATATGATAATGCCGAAACATGGATTCCATGGTCAATGTTTTAATTTAAAAACAATACAAGGAAAATATAAGATTTATGACATCATAATGCAATGCAACCATGGTGGAATGGGAATGATGAAAAATAGTTTTGGGAACACATCAGAGTTCAGTGCTTCACTGTCTAACAGTTGGTTGAGCATAATGTGTAGCCTGGATGTCATGATCAGTGTTAAAATCGTCTGGAAGTCCACCAAACACTAGCACGGCACCTACAATGGCTTCTCAACCTCGTTTCTTCAAACTACCACTAGATTTATTATGACTCACTTTGGAAATATGGTCTTCCGATCGATCTTAACTCATGGTTTGCCGGCGCATGAAATGACATGGGACTTGAATTTCTCAAGCTCAGCCAAAACCTCCTCTTCTGGTCTGTAGATCAGATCACTCATGCGCCAGATCTGCACAACATCGCTTACAACATGAATAGTTGTAGTTTCATTCAAATTTAAAGCATTTGTTTCGGTTTTCTTTCAAGAAAACAAACAGTTTGAAGGAGAGAAGAAAAGAGAACCGAACAGAACAATTCATGGCTACGTGGAAGAAAGCTCCTTCAAAAGAACAGTTGCATCAAACCGGAATAACTTCAGAACCAATGGTAAAGGTTGTCATTGCAAGCGTTTACTTGCAACAATACCCTTTGATTATATAAGCAATATGTTTCGCTATCTATAAACGTGTATGCGACGAGATAATGCTCTTCACATCAGAAACACAAAATCTAGAATGGAAACTAGTAGTTATACCTGTAATGTCCCTCCTCCACCGGTGGTGTCACAGTCATCAGAAACACTAACAATGGTCCACGGATCAGATGCATTCCAATGGAAGTCGACAACTTTGTCCCTGCAAAAAAGTTGAAAGTTTGGGTAGGTTTGCAAAACATATCAGGTAAAATGAAATAAAAAAGTTCAAACAAAATCCTGAAATGACATAAATTTTAACTCGAAACATATATTTGGTGTTAAAAAACATTTATACATTCACTAAGTGAGAAGTTCAGGTCGAACGAGAGATAGCGAACTTCAAAAAAACAAATCCAAATACCTGTGGCCAGCATGCTGGAAAAAGAGTCCTGCAGGAGCACTAGGAGACTTTGAAGGACGATCCACCTTTTTGCCAACCTGCAATAGAGATGAGCAAGTAAAACTAACCCCGATATCAAATAGTAGCGACTAGCAAGTCCAGTAAGCAATATATCTGAACCATCCTTGGAAGGCAGAGCTTTAACTATGTTTTACAGAAAATATACCTAACAAAAGTAGAATTCGAGGGAAAAATAAGACTCACGGTTAATTTAAATATCGCTTCCTAGATTAACTTTCAAATTATTATTTTATACCCTAAACGGCTGTAAAAGATTGAGAACTTGGCAAGCCTCTTCACTGCCATCATTTTTCACAAACAAATTTCATTCTTAGAGAGATCTGAACCACAATTGTCAACTCATGCAAAGTGCATGAGAGTTCAGTTTCCTAAAATTGACTGGAAATTTACTATGCAGAAATTATTAATGTAAATTGCAAAAGTGGGCTTAGCAGCATTAAGATACGACGGAGTGCAACATAAATGCATGGCCATGTATGTCATCTGTGTTACGCATATTAACATCATATCATGCATGCAAAGGAAGTAAGGTATATGAAATTCTCAACCAATCACACCTTGTCATAATCCCAAATGTTTAAGAGGCCATCCTCAGCAGAACTGCCGAATACAGATGATTTGTCGGGAGACCACTGGACCATGAGAATTGTAAATTTGTAAGAATGGATACATGATAACACTTGCAATCACATTTATAAGAAAATAGGAAGTAAGACATATGGAATGGTAAGGTTATTTTCATACCTGAACACATAGAACAGCAGCTTTATGACCCTCAAACTTATAAATTGGTGATCCAACTCCATTAGAAGTGAGATTTCTTCGATCGAACAAACGGACAGTAGTATCTGCGGACCTGAGAGATCAACAAAAGAAGACGAATGCTGTTTCATACTTCATCCATCAATATCATTGCAAAACATGAAGAAGCACTGCCGCACTCTTTGTTTGCCAGACTTTGATGCCAAAAGGAAAATGCAAAACTGACATGGATGATGGATGGAAACATACCCGGTAAGGATAAGATTATCATCATGGCGGTTCCAATCAACACAATGAAGATCAGCATCATGTGCCTTTTCAACCTGTCAACAAGAAGCCAAGGATTTAGCTTATTATCTAAATTCAACATTACATTCATAAAGATAATAAAATTAACATGAACAAAACAGAAAACATGAGGAACATTGTTGATTCACCAACAAGAATTCATAAGCAGGGAAAAAGCTGAATAATTGGATTCTGATATCAAAGCACATCCACTTCAAAGTAATTCAAGAGAAAGAAACCCCAGACAGAAGGAACATGAACATATAACTAGAATAAGAACATCAACCAAAATTTCAACCCCCATCAACATAAAAGAGGGTAAAGCGGGTACGACAATGATGCTCCCTAGTTGACTGATTCTTATCACACACCATCTTCTATACTATAAACTAAAAACTGTTTTGAGATATTTATCACAAGCCCAGATGGGGCTACATTATTCAGCAAGAATCCATACGAATTACCTTGACAACAGGGCTAGTACCAACACGTGCATCCCATAATATGAGGCAGGAATCATCACCTACACTACAAAACTCTTGTGCACTACAGCATATATAAAAAATGTCAGATATTAGAGGACAGAGAAATGGCATAGGAAGTAACAATTAAAAACCAATTAGCCGTTTGAATGAATTGATTTTTACAAGAAAATTTTGTGAATTGAACTTGAGAAGAAAATACAATAAGGAATTAAGTCCACTTATATTTTAATAAAGAGAAAGCAGCTACCTGGATAGAGAGAACGCAACATCTTCAACTGTATCCTCATGCCCACAGAAGATACCACGAGGACCTACAGAAGGCCCTTCAGCTGCTTTATCATTACCTTCACCAGGCTTGTTCTGTTTGATGATTGATCCACCAGATATGTGGTCCTGGATGCTCCATAAAACCACTGATTTGTCCTTCCCTGTCATAAAAGTCCTCTGATTAAGAAGTTCATCATATGAATGAAATTAGATGATGAAGCTATTTCAAGCATCTCATACATTATATATGTAAAAAGACATTCAACTGTCAAATTGAATGTTTTAACATGATTAACACTCGAATAGGAAGGAGATGAAGTAAAAATGTCTCAATTGATCATATCAAAGAGAAAAAATCACAACTTTCACGAGAGTTTAATACAAAATACATCAAAAAAAACACCAATTCTAAACAAATATACAGTTTAATTGAACTATGAAATTTTCCAACCTCCAGAGATCACATAGGGTTCAGTAGGACACATTGCAAGAGCAAATTCAGCATTATCTTGATGTCCGGTCAAAATCTGTCAAAGAGGAAAAATAAGTCATCATGAAAAACAGTTCCATCAATTCCGCAAGAGAACATATACACACGTACTAGAGTAGAGATAACTTTTACTATGCAAGCAACTGAAATTTTAGGGGGGAGGCGGTATACCAAATCAGGGCGAGAATGTGTAGCTCCAAGGACAGCATGACGGTTGGGTTGAGCTTCAACATCCCAAATAAGAACCTAGATTTTAGCAAGTCACATATCAGGACTTTAACATATTTGTAGAAATAAAACGTAACGGAAATATTGGATTCACATCATTTAGCAGAACATAAATAGCAAGTCTTACATCTGGACTATCAGTGTGTGTAGCAACGATGTTAGAGTTCTGTGGAAGTTCCCTGATTCTGTTAACCTGCAAGATGTATTTGGCAGTCACAGTATAATCTTTCATAAAGAAAAACAAAGAGAATTTATAATAACAAAATTATATGGTTATATACGCAAAACAGAGATTTAAGTAAGCAGAATATCTATTTCCACAAATGTCATAGAACAGAAGCGAAGGGTATATATTAATTCCCATGATCCCATCTCAAAAGGAAAATCAATTGTCAAATCAAATACCATTGTTTTTCATAGTTGAGTTCCAAAAAAACTGTTAGTGTATATATCAGACAATGACTTCACAAAAAGTAATAAACACATTTATTTATTTTTCTAGAATGTGCAAAATTCATACCTCTCCAGGATGTATGAGGGTCTTGTACTTCTTCACAAAAGGCGAGCGAGCCTCTTCATTAAACTGAAAGTTTTGAAGAAATCAAGTAGTAAAGAGTAGAAAGCCGCAAGCATCAGTATTGAATTGCAAAAAGGTAAAATATTCTATGAAAACGAGTTACCACTTACCTGAGATATGTGCTCAGCAGCAGCAACCCTAGGTTTAACAACTTCACAATTTGCAATCACGAGAGTATTTGGAACACTACCATCAGTCTGGCATTATAAGACAATAACCAAGAGAGAAAAAATCAAACAGAAGATAAAAGTTTTTCCCCCAAAATAAGTATTTTATGTAAAATAACTTCACCACAAACTCAATATGCATCATCATTTTTCTACCAACCTTTTTCTTTTATGTTCATTAAGTGAATGATCTGTAATCACGATCCATAAATTAAGACTCCAAAAGAGCATTTTTGTTATGTAAAACCGAAGCATCAAACAACCAACAAAAATGAAACAAGACAGTTCTTTCATTCCACTCGCAATCTATGTCAAAGACTATTAAAGCACGCCCCCCAAAATCCCTTGGAAGGAAACAGCTTGCCTGTTCGGAGAGGTAGAGACGCTGTCGATTCTTGTAAGTGGCTTGCTCAAGCTGTGGCCCCCAGCTTCTCAAAATCAAAGTAAACTATCGTCATGAAATGTGGGGAAAATTTTGTTTAATCCCGGTATCCGACCTATAGATCAACTAATCCAGATGGGGTTTTACAGAGGGCATCATGGGAACACCCTCCCAACCCAGTTTTCTACATTCACCTCTGGTTGTGGGAGGAAAAAAATATTTTAACATCATCTCGTCTACGCAAAAGAGTGTGTATGTGCGGCCGTGGGGTGGAGAGAACGAAGAAAAGGAGCTAAATCGGCAACAATACAAAATTGAACAATTACAAACATGAACGCCGGTTCAGCCCCAGCAGCTCAGCAAGAGCACACTTGGGTTTCAGCACAAAACTTTTAAGATCTTTAGAAACAAACAAAATAATAACATGATTAAACACTAAACACAAAGGAACATCTTTTTTCAGCAACATGACCCAAACCCCAAGCTTTAATGGAGGTTAACGAGGTATACCGGCAAGAGAGAGAAGGCCAGACGAGATTGTGATTAGCAAGCCAGTCATAGAGAACGGGGACCAAAGATTTCCATTGAGTGTACTTCTCATCAACGCTTGGTTGTTGGGATTTCTTAACTTCTTTCGTTTTACTCGCACTTTGTTGTAGCTGCTGCTCTTTCTCGTCCTTTGGCTTCGGTTTCCGGCCTCTCTTCTTGGGTCCTTGTTGCTGTTGTTGGGGTTGGGAAGACTCCATTTTTGAGAGAAAGAAAAGAGAGAAGCAGAGACTGGTTTCAGGCCACCGGACCCAATCGGGACTGCATTGGGGTTTTGGCAGGGGGGTAAGGGTTTGTTTTTACCTCTGCTTGGCTACGCTCTCTAAAAGTAGACCGCTATACACGCGGCAAGTTTTTTAACTGAGAATTTTACAGTTTGCAGGGGTCTGGAAATGGCTACATTTGGCTAGGGATGGATAGTTTACTCAATTCGATCTAATTTGATTGTATTAGATTTTTAATGAAAAATTTAGATTAAATTTTTATTGAAAGAAAGATCCGAATTCGGATTTAATACTTAAAATATTTGATTTGCGACTAATTATGTAAAAAATAATATTTTTAGAATATTTATAATAATATTCATCTCTTTCTATTTTTTATAATTAAATTTTTATAATTAAGTCTTATAAAATTATTTTTTTTTATAGGTCGAGTTAAAATCAGATTTATAATATTATTTTCAGATTATGTCAGTTTTTTAAGCAAATGTTCGAGCCAGATTCGAGTGAGTCAAAATCCGACTCGTACTCATTTATACATTTAACCATTGATGGGGCTTGTCAACTGGCTTTTTAAAATGGAACAGTGACCAAAACTAAATTCAATTTTTCCTAAATAATGCATAAAAACTCAATTTAATATATCGAATCATAATTTTATAAATTTGACACCATCAAATTCTCATCCAAACTCAGTTTTACTTGTAACTAAGAATCCAAGGACCCCAATTTACCTTTTCTTACCATGTGATCTTATTAAGTTCATTTAGGTGTGAAAAACTATGATTTTGTTTATTTCCACTAAGAAGATATTGAATCAATCATCTTTCTGTTTTATTATTAGGGGTTCAATTTTAAACTCCCTTTGGCATATATTGTTTGATAACTGATACCATGAAGCAAAAATTCGAGTGATCAGTAAAATAATCGATTCATCCGACCCACTGGTGAGTTTGGATGGGTCTTAGAAATTGAACTATATTGTGCAAGTGAATAATCAAAATGTTATCAAAGAAGCTATCCTCATCTGATAAATGAAAAAAGGTCTGTAATATGAAAATCAGACAAACACCAGCTGAAAGCAGCAAAAACAATGATCCAAAGCCCTGTAAGGATATTAAGGATCAAGCATCAATAATGCAGCTACCAAGGAATTATCAAAGAAATAAAACAGACGAAACAGATATAAAAGGTTGTACCAGGAACACGGATGCCACTCCCCCGGTGGTGAGCTCCTTGGCAAGGCTGCGGTTTCGCTTAGAAGATGTTGCTTCATAGCTGCATGTTTCAGGGGGGGATAAATTTTCATAAAGTTTCCGAAATGTAATCTAAGGCCGATAAAGCATTGGTATACCCGAAAGGATCTTGTTAACAGTTAGTAATCATGAAAACTTAACTTTACAAACATCAGCAGCATAAGCAAAATTAAAGAATTTCAGGAAAACAAATGAATCGAAAGGGAGTTTGAATAATTGAAAGGGATCCTTATAGTACTGAATAGAGATTTCAAAGTTCCAACTACATTGTCCAACCAATTTGAAACTCTTTAGCGAAAAGATGAATGAGAATGATAAAAGGTAAGCATCGGCACAGTTGAAACAAAAAAATACCTTCGGGTGCAAAGAGATTCATTACTTTCAAGGGAACAAACACAAGTTCCAACTGTAAGGACCAAGGTCAATGAAAAACAATGTGCTAAAAGCTAAAATAGCATAATCAACAAAACATGATGCATGAAGAAGAAGAAGAAACTAGACGGTACAAGATGCAACTTTACACATGCAAAAAAGTTGACCTCTCTCTTTTGAAATCCAGCTTAATGCTTTGGGTAATGTTTTGGAATAATAGTTGAAATAAAAGTTCAAGCTCGAAAAACACGACTATAAACAAGATACCCAGATACTCGTACTCTAAGAATTGAACTTTTAAACCCAAACCGAAGCCGACACCGCAACTACAACTGTCAATTCACATTTGCTACACACCAAAACGAAAAGGACAATGGATATTTATATGAGATAGGATCAAGTTACACAGTGTATACTCATACTATAAACAAGATAAAACCCAGATACTCATACTCTAAGAATAGAACTTTTAAACCCAAACCAAAGCCGACACCGCAACTACAACTGACGATTCACATTTGCTACGCACCAAAACGAAAAGGGCAATGGATATTTATATGAGATAGGATTAAGTTACACAGTGTATACTCATACTATAAACAAGATAAAAAACCAGATACTCATACTCTAAGAATAGAACTTTTAAACCCAAACCGAAGCCGACACCGCAACTACAACTGTCAATTTACATTTGCTACACACCAAAACGAAAAGGACAATGGATATTTATATGAGATAGGATCAAGTTACACAGTGTATAAGTTTTTTGGATTGTTGGATGACTGAAACAAATGACTCAACTTAACTCTTTAAATTGATAATTTTCACATAATTGACTATTAATCTCAGCCATTCAAAAAATGTGTAAAAACCTAAAGAGTTTTAGGTTGTGTAACTTAATCATATATATATATATATATATATATATATATATATATATATATTACCTAAACATCTCAACAAATCTACAGAAGGTAGATTACTTTAAATCAAACAAATTAAGTTCCACATTTTGGTAAGGTTCCCCTATTATATAGATAATCAACAAGGTCAAACTATACAAGTATAACAATATATATTTGTAAAAAAATCAATTATATAATAGGAGAAACAAAACTACCTCCTAGATCGAATCAATAAGAACAAAAATGTGAAACAAGGATATCATTAAAGCAAAATAGGAAGAAATGATATTGAATAGATCAGATCAAGGTAGTTACATGAAGAAAGAAGCAGTGAGGACGAGACCGACGGCGAGCATCAAGACGGCTAGGGTTGGGTACCACGCATCTGGCACTGGACTCGTTATTGCTTTAGCAGAAGCCTGGAACAAAAAAGCATGAATCAAATCAAATTCACAAAGATAGATTAGGAAATTAGAACAGCAAGAGATATCCGTTTTGAATTAAGATAGATTTACCATCGAACTTTGTTTCTTCCCTTCGGAGGTTGGGAGGTCGGATCGAAGAGAGTGGATAGAACGCGCGAGTAGAGCAGTTCGAAGAGGGATTTTTAGTTTTAAGAGACTGACTGAACTCCGGGAGATGCTAAAATGTTGGGCTTTCGTTAAAAATAAGTTAAAACTTTGAAATTGTTATAATAATTATAAAAAATTTAATATATTAAAAATTTTATATATTTTTAAAAAATTTAGGTATGTATTAAAAGTTTTTATACATTAATATTTTAAACTTTCTAAGCATTAATTTTTTTAAAAAAATCGATATCAAAATTTTTATAATTTTTACAGTAATTTCTATAATTTTTACAGTAATTTCGATTCTATTTCATTTATTTTTACAGTAATTTCGATTCTATTTCATTTTAACCCGTTTCACCACGTATTTATATACAATTAAATAATAACTAATTAAAATCAATTTTTTTATTAATTAAATAATAATAAATTATGTTATGTCACTGTCCCTTTGAATATTATCGTTTATAAAGTTTAAACTAAGTCATTTCGAACCCCAGCAATACATTAGTCCACTTTATTAACATAATATATCATATTTCCTCATCACTTCACATAATTAGCATATCATAATATAATCAAAACCAATTCATATCTATTTAGTGGTACCCATAAAAAAATGTATCGATCATCTTAAAAGATTCGAATTCAAATTATTTTATCTAGAAAGTAATTGTACATTGTCAAATGGTTAAGAATCCGATCCGTAATCAGGCAAGTTCTATAAATAACTAGATGGGATCAAACACACATAGGCAATGAGTTGTAATCGTCAAGTATACATATAAGAGGCAATTAGAAAGGCATGAAACACCTAAACAAAATTTAAGGAACAGTACATCAAACTAAACTGGGGAGAAGGATTTAATATCCTCCTCCTCAGCAGATTACATTCCCAAACATGAACATAGATGTTGATTCTGCATGGGAATGTAAAATGACCCGAACCGAAGGAACACGGGGTTTAGCATCCTTCCGAGCTTGGTTCGGATCAAATACTTGAAACCGTTTTTGAAAATTCATTGGTTGGGATCAAATACTTGAAACTGTGTTTTGAACTTCTCTGCCAGCTTGGTCTCTTCTTCTTTGCTGAGGGTACAATTCTTCCAGTCAGCCCTATCAGCCATGTTCAATAGGCCAGCCACAACCTGAACAAAATTTCACACCCATTGTTCTTTTTTACATTGTAAAAGACAATCCCTTAAGCATTAGCTATAGGATATTAAAGTATGCTACTGACTTCATAATTCTTTTACTCGGGTTGTGCACAGGTATAGGCAGCAGCGTAGCGTTCAACAGAGAATTAAGAATCTTACCTCACGTCCAAATTGCGCAGGAAACTTCTCATTCTCTTCAACCAAATGTATTAGGATTGAACCGTCAGGGAGTCCCACATAGAAGCAGCTAGCATTCTTATCAAATTGTGACCTCAACCATTTTCTGCCCTCAGAATTACTGTTGACTGCATGAGAAACGGGAGCACAAAGATTCAGAGGAACATAAATGGAGTGAGGGATGAATTTGAGGGTTAGAACTAAAATTATATTCAGTATCACTTAGGACAAACCACATTCATGCATTACAGAACCCATACAGATGAGAACTTTGAAGGCAATACTATCAACACCTTCCGTAATGCGTTTGTTACGTTTTTCGGAGGTTTAAGCATTTTTTTATATAAAAACACAAACAAACCCCCAAACTTGCTCAAATGTAATATAACTTACATTTTTTGGTAACAAATTCAAAACCCAACTTTTCAGCTGCCAAAGTAAAAACGTCTTTAAGAATAGCTACTTTTGATGATGGAACAGGAACAGCCTACACAAGGACCATAATATACAATTAGATGCCAAGATAAGTACTTCATTAGGAAGAAAGTGCAATATTAAGGATGCAGTCAGAGAGAAACCGTGTAACCTAATGTTTTGTGTGTAATTATAAGTTACTCTTGAATAACTGAAAATAAGGACGAAGGCAACAGCTTATTTATTTTTGGGAGCCGTAACAATACTTCACCTGCTACTGTTCTTAAGATGAGAGAATAGTTTATAAACAGATAAAGCTGCACTGACCAATTCACCACTTCTCCGACAATAGTTTCGTGTACCTCCATGACATTCAGAAGAGAAATGTGTCTTTTACCTGAAGGTTGGCATGGGTGCCACGTTTTGATATCCACTCAAAGAACACTGCTTCTTTTCCCTGATTTTTATAATACATCTTGAGACTGTTCTGGAGTTTGCCAAGTTCAAGTTCAAAATCTTCTGGTAGAGACAGAGTATTTGGCAAATGCTCAACTGGAATTATCAGTACATGATCTGGGACAAGTGGGCCTTTTGCTAGTGCACAGTAGAAGTTTTCTCCTATACTCGTTACCAGATGTGACTCAACACTCGGGCTTGATAAACAAAACCAGCACTCTTTTGATCTGTACTCGGGACAAAAAACAAAGATAATCACTATAGAGGTTTATATATCTTATAATAAGGATGAAAGGGGACACAATCTGCAGTCTGAAGTAGCAATGTGTTGGCTAATCATTTTTTCTACTAAAATGTGACTAAATCGTCAATCATGTGCAGTGGTCTAGTGACAGGTTAAATTAAGAGGAAAAAATAAAGGCCACAAAAAACTAACCTGTTAGCATTACTATTGATAGATCCCGGTCTCTTCCGAGAATTTCTCTCACCATCATCCTGTAAACTGTGCTTAAAATTGCAATCAGGACCTTTTTCACATTTACCTTTGATAATGAAATCAAGACAAACCCCTCTCAAAAATTGTTCCCTTGCATCAGCATCATGTAGAAAGTAGCACTTTTCTCCCTTTGGGCAAGTTCCAGAAGATATAAATTTAAAACAAACTTTATTAGCATCACCATTCCCATGCTTTTGTCGTTTGTTTGACACGTCATATCTCCAGTATTGTGAATCAGGTTCACTATCACCAACTCTCTTTGTGGCTTCTTTAGGATGATCCATTTGGTCAACTAATGTATACGGTGATAAGGTAGTGTTTGGTGGCTTTGCACTGATCTCAGAAGCTGACATGGCCGATGATGGAGTTGGGGAAAGTGCATGAAGAAATTTCTGAGGAGCAGATGCGAGAATCAACAATCACAGAAAGCTTAACAACTAAATCTAGCAGCTTGTAGTGCTTGAAACAAGTAAACAACTAACACTTCAGATAATCCTCATAAGTCACAAGATAAGATGTTATTTCAACCCAAAATCATGATATAAAGAAAATAGTTTGATTATGCAGAAATTCTTCAAGATGAAAATATAATGGTTCTGACTCTTCTTTTCCTGTTTCTCTCTTATCTGGTGTTTTCCTTGCAGGGATGTATGAACTCTCTAAACAGGAGGAAGTGCAACGCAGAACACAGGAAATACTCAAGTAGACAAAAACAACAGCCTTTTCAAGGAGGTCCAGTGAAGGTGTACTATCAATTAAATGTTCCTCAATTTAGATATTGATATTACCACAATGCAGGCTAATGCCTAATTAATAGAGCTTTAAAGGTAAAAGTGTTGCTGAATACAATAAATATTCAATATAAACGAGTAGAAAAAAAAAAGAGAAAGTTTTGAAATAAGAAAGTCAAACCTGTTTCTCTTTATTCCCAATAGAAGCAAGACCCAAGAAACGAGTTACATGTACAGCATCAATGTTAGAATAAGGTTCACGAGCATAAAATGCACCCTTAGTACCTGAAATATGATAGCTAACAGGGAGAACATCCATTAGCAAAAGAAAAGAAATAACTTTTAAGTTACAGTAAATGAAATAAAGAAACACAATTCCAATAGGCTTGTAATGCCAGTACTCTCGCAGCTAGCACATTATTGTCTTTCACCAGAAAACTTCTCTGAAAATGTCACATCTTAATGGCTCAGTCGATTGGCACACAACTGTTGATTTTCAAGTCAATAGAAAATGCTGGCAACTATCAAATTCTGCCTAAAATCTTTCCTTCCAGCAATAACATTTCTTTGCACTTGAGAGTTGAGACTGAACCAATAATGCATATGCCATAGTTGTAGATATTTCACGAAAATGAAAGTCAATTCCAAAAGGTGGTTAAAACAACAAGTTGACACTCGACATGGATATACACACTACACACTACACACACAAATGTTGTATGCATATACAACAAATAGTACCTGAGAATGAAATTTAAGCTTATACCAAACTTGTGTCCTTTACAAGATCAAGATGCCTAACAGTCTTAAGGTAAACTTTTATTTGATAGTAGAACACTGATTCTTCTACAACATAACAACCCAGTGATGTGCAAAAAGCAGAATATTAGTTCAAAGCATCAAATTTATTTTTCATTTCTGACATCTCACTTAAGAGAATGACCTTAGACCAAGAAAAATATAAGGATGCATGTACCTTACTTGACCATTTGCTAACATTAGGTTGGGTTCAGTCATAATAACTTGAAGTTTATGCATAATAAGAATCATTATTAAATACTAATTTGAACCAGAACCAGAAAGAAATGGTCATGGTCATGGAAACAGCATCATAAATCTGACAAAAAACATAAAACAGTCGATTTTGACAATCGAATGCACAAAGTATTGATAAAATTTCAAAAATCACGTACCGTGGTTTGATCTCCGCGACTAATTGGGTGACAGTAGAGTCGTTGCCAGAAGAATCCGAGATACCTGCAGGAATATCTGATGGAGTAGCTCTATTTGTGACACCACTTGGCCATTCATTAGTAAACACTAATTAAGGAATTCAAGATGAACAACCTAAAAAGGAATATAACTGAAAAGTTTCCATGCCCAACAAATCAAAGGATATCTTAGAAAGAAATCAACTATTCCAGGTTCCTCTGCAAATGCTCGTAATGTGTCAATGTCATCCTGACTATAGGTTCCAAACTGCTGTCCATTAGACGACTGCCTACCAGATAAGTAAGCCACAGACAAACCTAAATATAAGCACACCAAATCAGATAAGACAAAAAAATCACATGAACTTTCTATCCTAAATTCGCCTATTTTCTCACTAACCAAACAGAAACTACTTCAAAGAAGCCTAAAAAATAATACCAAGGAGAGTGAACTTCCCGCTGCCTTTTAACCAATACAAATTGTCGCAAACCTTGAAACCGTCCATTTTGAAACCTTGATTGGCGGAGTTCCTCGATACAGCCGACAAAACCTTTGGCGCACCAACTCCGAAATCGCCGATGAAGTAAGTTGGAAGAGGAATTTGGGCTCGGCCTTCAATGTAATCCATTAATTCATCGAGCCGATCTGGTTCGTCGGGGAAGAACTGTCCCACGCAAAAAAGAGCATCGAATGGACCCGCTGATTTATTCACCTGAGAAAATATAATCAAATTTTCAACTCCCCGAAGTTAAAAAAAACTAAACCCTAAGAGAAACAAAGGAGAAATCTACAAAAGAGAGAGAGAATTACTGAGTTGACTCGCTTGACGAGCTGGTTTAGACGTCCTAAAACGTCGCCACATAGAAGAATTCTTGGAGGGGCCATTACAGAGACACAGAAAGTCCGTTGTGAGTGAAGATCAAGATGCCGGACCGGTGCTCTAAAACGAAGATTGAAGCTGGAAGCAAGGGAGCATGGGCTTAAGAGGAAAAGCTCAAATTGTACGAGCCTTCAGGCCCATATTTGTCGGCTCCGAACCCAACCCTCAAACGGTCTTTTTTTCAAAAACAATTCGACTTAACCGACCATAATTTATATTCAAATTTTGGTCCTTAAATTAATTAAATTCTCAAATTGAATACAGTACAAGGACTAAAATCACAATTTGACCAATAATCGATTTCCTATGGAAAATGACTTGTGCATGGATTGCATTAAGGCTGGTTATGGTTCATGAAATTAAGTTTTATGCACATTAGTTATGCATCATCAGTTTAGTATACTATCAAAGTTTAAAAATTTGAAACTCGATATTATAAATTAAATAAATTAAATTAAAATAAACGTTCAATAATAAAATTTATTTAATTTTTTTTGAGTCAAGTCAAACTTATGAAATTAATTCAAATCAATTGAATAAAAAATTAAGTTTTTCGAGTCAGATCATGATACACTTACCTCTACCATACACATCGGAAAGATATGAAACTTATTAATGTCTAATTTTGTTCTTGGTCCCTATACTATGCACAAGTTTAAGATTTTCTGGATAAATGTTTGTTTTCATTCCATCCAAAGAACCATCAAAATATAATCAAGATTCACCGATTTGTTTTACAACAAACTCAAAATAAAAAAATTAAAACAAATTCTGAAAAACAAGAAGAGATGAAGAAGAGTGAGCAAGTTTGCTACATCCTCGCATACTCATGCCAATATCCGATTTAATTTTTATCAAAATATTTCGAGCACTCCTATTACCTTTTTCATGCAATATGATATTTCTTTCTTGCCATACATAATACAACATAGCCCCCAAGCTATGCAGATAATGGCAGCCCGCAGTAATTTTTTCTTGTCATGCCTTTGCATCCAATCAAGTTGTATTATCGTTCTCTCACAATAGGACTAATAGCACAATCTTATAGGATGAGACGTCAAACTTCTTTAACAAATATGCAGTCACAAAATAAATGATCCCTTATTTCTATAGAATCGGAACATAGAACACAATTTTAATCAATCAAGAAACCCAAAATAACCTACGATCTTTAGTTGGTAAATAACAATCTCAAGTTTAAGATTTCGCTTTAATTTAATGGTAATTTGATTATCTAATTTTTTAAGAATACTTGAACTTGGTCCAAGATGCCAATTCAAAAATTCAGTCCATCAATTTTTTTTTAAAGTATTAAGATTTTAACTTATACAAAATAAAATAATCTGTATATTTTTATGTAGAGAATTTACTATATTGAAGTTGAAATGGTGGCATTGGTTGAATCAATATATTCGTTGATTTTGATGTAGTTTTTAGTAAGGGGCGTAAGAAAAAACATGATTAAAGAATATTAATTTTTTTCTCTTAAATTATTTGTTTCACGTGCGGAAATAAAGTGTCTATTAACGTCCTAAAATTTTTGAAAATTTATATTTTTTTATATATAAGAAATTAAAAAAATATAATTGACACTCTTTTATAAATGATTAACCCCTCTTAAATATTGTTTATAAAAATAACACCCCTTAAGTAAATTCTTAACTCCGCCCCTGTTTGTCCCTACTTCTACCGTCATCAATCAAAAGTACTTACTAAAAACTTTTAAACATAAAAATTAATCTATTAATTATTAAAATTTTAAATTATTTAAATTTTTATTTTTTAATTCAAGCTTTATTTAAAATTTATTGGTGTAACTCTTGAAAATAACCCACGTCAGTTTTCTGTGTTTTACACGACAGTAGATATTAAAAATATAATTATAATTATGTCTCATACGATGAAATATTAAAAATCAAATAATATTATGAATAATATAAATCAAATAATTTTATAATTGTAACTTGTAAGTAATACAAATGTTATAGAAATTAATTAATCTTTTTATAATCATCGATTTTTAATTTATTAATTAATTAATTTAAATTAAAATATTATAGGAATTTATTATAAAAATAATTCCTTCAACTAAACTTTTATATCATGATATTATGATTCAAATTTTTAACCTTATTTAAGGGATATGATGCTTCAATTTGCAAAATCAATTAAAAAAATTTAATAATCTAAATATATTTAAATAGAGAATATAGTTATGATCAAAGTAATGTGACAATTATGTAGGGATCAACACTTTGTCACGGGGTCAGAGTTTTGGCGCAAGGACTTCTATCCGTGCGGTATCTCAGATCTCTCGCATACCCAGGTTTAGCTTTTACGATCGATGCTTACTGGTTTCGCCCTCCAATGGGCTCATCAGGGAAGCGGGAACAGCTCCCGACCAGTGTGGTGCGCGATCAACACGCCCATCCGAAGATAAGACGACTGCTCGACACGTACTACACCCTTAATGCTATCCCGCTCCCATGTATTAAGCACAACCAGAAAGCATCTCGCTCGGTCTTGCGTAGTCGCGACGAACGGTACGTGACAATTTTATCTGATTTAATCGATTCTATTATTTTTAGTAAAAATATTAGGTTTGAGTTCAAGGTGGAAATAAATCTTACTTGACCTAAAATTAATACCGTAAAATTTTTAAAAAATATAAAAAATAATCTTGGTCATTTATTATCATCATCCAACTGTCCAAAAATAGTGTAAAACTAAATAAATTTCACACCAGATAACTTGTTTCTAACACTATATATGCATATAATTAGATCTTAAAATTATTTTTTTACAAAAATTTATTGTTTTACAAATCCGTACCTAAAAATATTTTTTATATATGATGTTGGATTATAGTCAAGAGGTATAATTTTCTGGACAGATTAAATTATTTTTTAAAATAATATTGGATAAAAATTAAATTTAAATAATTATTTTTGAATTAAAAACATTTTTAAGAAATATAAAACAACAAAAGGAAACATGAAAAATATCCTTTTTTTGATTTATTTATTTCCAAAATAAATGAATTAAATCTTAAATAAATCATTTTGATTATTACCATATAAACATCATATACTATATATTGTTTGGTTTACAAGCAACATTGACCAATGGTTGACCAATATACACCATCAGATCATGATCGGAGGGTTGAGAATAGCCGGGCCCCCACAAAGAATGAATAAAAAAAATATGTGGGTGAGGGGAAAATTATATTATGAATAAGTTCACCACTTTATTAATTTTTTTATGTCATATTTTTTTAAAATAAATTTTATAAAAAAATATTTTTAAAATAAACTAATAATAAATATTAATAAAAATTTACTTAAAAAATATAATTTAAAGAATAATAAAATAAATAATTTTTAATGACTGATCTATTAATGATGTGATAAAATTTAGTCATGATATAATTTATTTTATTGCGGCTGACTTAGCTGGTTGACTGTAACGGCGCGCCTATCATGGCTTTGGTGATTATTTCATAACATAAATACATTAAATGGAAAATAAATAAATAAATAAATACATTAAATACACGTGTAAGTTGTGTAACGATTAAAAAAATTAAGGTTTAATGTTTCTTTCAGTCCTTATACTCTCTAGAAATTTGTAACTTAGTCTCTATTTTATATATTTTTTTTATCAAGAATAAAGGAAAAGGGTTGTCCAGATTTAAACTCGAGGGTGTAAATCGTTTATTCTTTTATTGTGTCTCTATTGATATTTTTATTTTAAAATAGTAAATTTAAGGTTTAAAATATATTTTTAAGGTGCAGTATTTAAGGTTTATGATGTGAAAATTAGGGTTAATATTTAATAATTTTTAATAAAAACATAAAAGAAATATAATTAAGAACATATGATTTTTATCGGACTACAGACTTAGTGTTAACAATGACTTAAATAATAGAAGGCATTCACTACTAAAACGGTGGTTAATTGAACATAGTGTTAGAAACTTAGTTCTTCTACTAATTTGATTTAAAAATTGAATTTCATTTTTTATTAAATAGAAAGATATTATATTATGAAGATAAATATTAATATTCGAATTTATATAAGATAAGATAATATAAACATCCTTACTTACTAAGGCAATCAGTAAATCTCTTGTTGTACTTGTATTTAAGTTTCATGGACTTGTATTAACAATTTTTTTAAATCGACTTTAATTTTTAAAACGATTGATATGAGGAGTGAATTCTTTTGATTAAAAGGAAAAGGATTAAATGTCAAAAGATATAAAATTACAGGGATTGAATTCAAAATTAAACCATAAACTGAACTTGTTCATAGCCGTCAATGAAATGACGTCGTTTTCATCTTCTTCAACCTTCATCGTTTTCATGCAACACTTTCCCCTCTATATATACAAACAAGCACTCCGTTCTCCAAAGTGATTCTCTGTATTTTTTTTTCCTTTTTGATTCTGAAAAAAGCAAAAATGGTCGCCGATTCTCCTTCATATCTCACAATCTTAATGCTTCTGAGCAGTTTAATGGCAGGAATATCTAGCAACACTGATATTGCACCACCACCAGTTTCCCATGATCCATCCGCCATTGCATCCGCCTCTAATGATTTCGGTCTCATCGTGAAAAACGCTCCCCAGGCGGTGCTTTTCCCTTCCTCGCCGCAAGACATCGCTTCTTTTATCCAATCCAATTACAACAGTTCGACTCCCTTCACTGTAGCCGCTAGAGGGCTAGCCCACTCCGTCCGTGGTCAAGCGATGGCGAAGAACGGTGTCGTCGTTGACATGACCTCGTTGAGTAAGAATCCCAGCGGAACCGGGATCCGTATCTCCGGAGACAAGTCGTATGTCGACGTCGGCGGAGAACAGCTTTGGATCGATGTGTTGAACGTGACACTGAGAAGTGGAGTGGCGCCTGTTTCGTGGACGGATTATTTGTATCTGACCGTCGGCGGAACGCTGTCCAATGCCGGAATCAGTGGGCAAAGTTTCCGATATGGTCCTCAGATTTGTAACGTTTATGAACTGGACGTTATAACAGGTAATCAAAATTTCAAATTACTCCCTTTTTCTGTATTTTTTTTCCTTTTCTGTCTCTCTCATTTTCACACGCTTTTTCTGAACGGACTTCATCGGAAAAAGTTCACCGGCAGTCAACGTCGACGCTACTAATTCCCAGAAATTTCATAGTAATTTCAAAAGTTTTTCGATCTATTTATATTAATATATGTAGTATTTTGTTACTTTTATTTATAAGGAATTCTTTAAAAATAAAGATTATATGCATAAAAATACACAAAATTTTACCTTTTTATTTTTGTATTTATTATTTGACAAATTTAATAAATTTTGATCTTTCAAGATTAGTTTAATAATGAACAAACCTCCATAACTGATAATGTCAAACCACCTCCTTCATCCCGTTTTTGCAATATGGAACAACATTCATGTCCACTTCTAGTATAACCTCAGCCGAAGACCTTTAATAACCCCAAAGTTCAACTTTAATAATTGAATAAATACAAATACCTCCGGACTTCCTAAACCCAAATAACCACTCTTCGACACTATTTTTTAACATGCCACCATACGTAGCTAGCAAAACCCATTGAGGCTATGATTTATACAAGCCATTTAATTTTAATACTGGTTTAGGGTTTAGATTTTAAGTCGTGTTTTGAGTTTATGTTTTAGATTTTATATCTTAAATACAAAGAGTTAATGTAACTTCAAGGCCACATACATAAAAAGTAATGAAATTGGTTTAGAGTCAATTTAAAATTTTAAAAACTTCAAGGCCACATACATAACCCTAACTAGGTTTCTTGTCTCTTCATTTCAGGTAAAGGTGATTTTGTGACTTGCTCTCCAACCAAGAACTCGGATCTCTTCTATGGTGTTCTTGGAGGTTTAGGACAGTTTGGAATAACAACAAGAGCAAGAATACCACTTGAAACAGCACCAAAAGGGGTATCCACCCATACATGCATGCATGCATACATACATACACATGACTTATTTCCATTTACAGAGGCGGTTCGGGCCTGTGCAATTTATTAAAATGTGACCTATAGAAGCAATTATCCACAACCCCTACTAGTTCTAAAAATATAACTCTTAGAGGCAATTATCTACAACCCCTAACAGTTTTAAAAGTGACCCTTAAAAGCAATTATCTATTTTAGGGGCCCGGTCGCTATTGGATTTTATAATTAATTATCACATTTAAAAAAACAATTATAACATTTTAACAATTATAATTCATCTTTCTTAACATAATTTTTAAAATTTTATAATATTTTTTGAGATTAACATATCTAATGAATATAGTTTATCAAAATTTTTGAGTCCCTCTTTTTTTTTGACTCTGTGAGATCGCTCCTACTGCGAATGTCTATAACCCCACTGTCCATTTGTACTGATGAAATGGGTTTTACAGGTCAAGTGGATACGTATGTTGTACAGTGATTTCTCAGCATTCAGTAGAGACCAAGAGTTTCTCATCTCCAAAAACGACAGAACAGACCAGACAGCACTGAATTATGTCGAGGGTTTACTTCTGTTGAATGAAGCATCTTTAGACCCCTTTTACCCACCCCAAGATCAACCCAAAATAGGCGATTTGATAACCAAATATGGCATTGTTTACAGTATAGAAATCGTCAAGCACTACGATGACCAAACCAAACCCACAGTCGAAGAGGTAAAACCAGACCGGCACATTCATTTCTCTTAAACAAGACATATAGGGTTGTGTAATAATAATCAATCTGCCCATGTTTTTTTTTGTTTTTTCTCAGGATCTGCAGAAGATTCTGACGGGCTTGGGTTACATTCCTGGATTCCTGTTCGAAAAAGATGTCACATATATTGAGTTCTTGAATCGAGTACGAGCTGAAGAGCTGTTCCTTAGGTCTAAAGGATTGTGGGAAGTTCCTCATCCATGGCTGAACCTTTTCCTTCCCAAATCTGGGATCACAGAATTCAACAATGGGGTTTTTAGAGGCATTGTTCTTCAAAGAAACATGACCACCGGTCCTCTCCTTGTGTACCCCATGAACAGAAACAAGTAAGTGGTTTACATTTAGTTTTTCGAATTTGACCTAGATTCGATATGGTTTCCGACTCTATTGGTTCCCCACTTTAAAATAATGGGTACAGGACTTAAGGTTTAGGGTTGTAGTTAGAATTTAAGGAATTAGGGTTATTGTGTATTTTTAAGGTTTAGGATCTCAAAATTAGGGTTATGATTTAGATTTTATTTTAAGTATTTTTTAGTATGAAATATAGAAAGATGCATCATTAAGGATAGAGGATTTTTGTTCTCCGACACAACCCTATATGCAAGGGTAAACGTTTAATTGAGTCGAGTTAAAATTTTTTGAGTTATTCGAGTTATTTGAATTTCTATTTTACAACTCAAACTTTGTTTGAATTTTTTTCGAGTCAAGTTGAGCTTATAAAATTTCGAGTTGAGTCAAAATGAGCCGAGTATTTTCTCCTCGAATCGAGTTATTTAATTTTTTCGAGTCAATTCGAGTTTTGCTCACCCTTATTTATATGATCTGTCTTTTAAAAAAAACTTAGATTTGGGTTGAATTTAGGTTAGATTTTTTGAGGATAACATCGGATTGAGTTCAATTTTAAGAAGAAAACATTTAAGTTGACTAAAAATAATAGTTTGCTTTTTAAAAATATTTAATTGTTTTAAAGATATTATAAATATTAAGTTATAATCGTTATAATACTCATCTATTTACTTTTTTTACAGTCACGTTCGTATTTATGTAATAAAAATAGAATAATTATTAAAAATCCTCATCTCTATTTGTATTATTTTTTTAATTAACTCTATTTTATTAAATAAAAATTTTAAAAAAAATTAATTATGTTGGTCTGGTTCGGGTTCTAATTTAGGTTAAATGGAACATCATAAAATATCATATGAGGTCGGTTACGGATAGAACTGATAATTTTTTAAATTAGACGCGGATGAACCAAAAATTCGACCCAACACAAAGTTGGTATATCTTCCTTTCTGCATCCTATGCTTCTACATGTTTTGTATTTCAGGTGGGATGATAGGATGTCAGCTTCCATACCAGATGAAGACATTTTCTACACAGTAGGGTTTTTGCATGCAAGTGGTTTTGATAACTGGCAACCATATGATGATCAAAACCAGGCGGTTTTGCAGTTTTGTGAGAAAGCTGGTATTGAGATTAAGCTGTATCTTGGTCATCATCCAAATAAACAAGATTGGATTCGTCATTTTGGATCAAAATGGAACACTTTCCAGAACAGAAAACTGCAGTATGATCCAAAAGCTTTGCTATCTCCAGGACAGAGTATTTTCAATGAGAACTGAGTTCCAAAGTTAATTTTTTGGAATTTTTGGAAAATAAAATTAATAATATACTGAAATCAATTCCTGGAATTTTTGGAAATTATGTTTATTATATTCACTAGTAGCATAATTATCCTATGTACAAATTAATTAAAAAATATTAAAAAAACTACACTTTATAATGTTTGAGAATTTTGTCTCAAAACATGGAAACATGTGTCTTCTAAGTTCTATGTATTTACAATAACACAAAGATATTTAACTTAACTAGCGAAGTTGAATATTTGATCGAGTTGAGTAATTTTTTTTGATCAGTTGAGTTTATGAGTTATATTTTATAAATTAAATTTTTTTTTGAATTGAGACGAGTTTTTAAGTTTTTGTGTAAATTTAATTATAATTATTTATAATATTATAATATAGATCGATTCTAATTTAAATGATTTTCTATATTTATAATTAATATATATAAGTTGTATTTATATTTTCATATGTGATATACATAATATATCAGATAATTGAGAGATTCAACTCAAATTTTAAAAATAGATTAATTAATTACTAAAATTTTTGAATTATTCAAGTTATTTGAATTTCTATTTTATAACTTAATCTTTATTTGAAATTGAGTCAAAATGAGTCAATTTTTTAGGGTTTAAGGTTTATCTCGATTCAAATAATTTGAACTTTTTAGTCGAGACAAGTTTTGTTCCCCTCTACCCCTAACGGGTGATCTTAGTAAAAAAAAATGTACATATTAAAAATGAAAAAAATACAAATATATTATACTCTATTATTTACTATTAAAAACTCGAAAAAATAAGATTCATTGATTAACCTAGTGATCAAGGATGCTTATATTATTCCATCTTACAAGGATTCGAATCATGATATTCTCTCTATTTTATTATTATTTATATATCAATAGTGAATGTGAGAAAAAAATATTTTATAGACCTTTCTTGATAATTATGATCCTAATTAGTAAAAAACATCCACTCTACTAATTTTTTATTTGTTTGGGTCAAGAGGTACATTCCTTAAGTCCTTGTTTGGACCCAAAGCTCTTCACTCTACGGGCTATATTCTCTGTATATCATTCACATTTGAGATGGTGATGATGCCTGGATTTCCTGCTACTTGAAACCTATGTTACAATGATTCAAAAGTGAGTGCCAGATATGGACATGTCTTTATGTTCATGTCCGAATATGTACTCGAACCGAGTATTTTACGAAAAAGGAACATATCCCAGGCAGATTATTTTTGTAGTTGCTCGAACGTATCGGAGAGCGGAGTACCAGCTACCGTAGTTTTTTCTGTTAATAGAGGCAAATGATTTAACATTCCAGTCAGGTAGCCAGGGAAAGATCATACATGGCAATGGAGATCATTGGAGGTTTCATTCATATGGTATGTATAAGAACAAAACAAAGTAATTCATTTCAATTCTAGCAGAGAATTTGAGGGGATTGAAAAAAATACCAGCAATCACCCGAGTCAGAAAAGTTTAAATGCTCATATATCAAACCAAAAACGAGCTTTACCTATCGCACACGGTCGGAGCAACCTTGTCTTGCTCTAAGACTGACTTATGAACTTCACAACAGCTGATGCCAACTCGGTTTGATGCGAGGTGTATCCATGGTTGGCTCCTTCTATAATGTGTATCTGGTGATTAGGTATAATCTTGGCAAACTCCAATGCATCTTCAAGAGGAATTATCTCATCTGCAGATCCATGGATCGTCAAGATCCTGCATGTAACAGCGGTGAATAATAGCACAAACGTCATCTGACGACATCTAAAGCAAGCTCAATGAATTAGAGAAGAACAATGATTCCAATCGAACAATTAAGTCTTACCGACATTCTTTATCAATCTTAAGGCAAGCTTCATGCATGTCCGTTCCCAAGCGGTCCATCAAAGCCTCCTCGGTCACACGGTATTCAACACCTCCTAGTATACAAGTATAATTAAACTTGAACTGATACTAATCGAGCATATAAACAAGATCAAACCAAGAGTAACTGTTACAATAGAACATCTTTAAGAACTCTTTACATCTTTAATGCATGATTTCTCTTTCTAAATCGAAATACCGAAGCTAGTACATCACTGAAGCAGCGGTCTTTTTTATCACAGATTATGCAACCAGAATTCTATTTGTATGCTAGTGATTTGCTTAACTTAACAAACAACAAATAGAGCCTTGAAGGACACAAACGGATGAGAAGAAAACTAACCCAGAAAGTCATACGCATCAAAGAAGCTAAATGAATCATTACCCGTATTATTCTTAACATCGATGTATCCATCCTTCTTAATTGTTTCCATAAAGTCTTCTCCCAACCGTTCTGCGATGCCTCTCTTCAAGTCATAGCGGCCAGAAACATTTATAACCATACGGATATCTTGATACTTTGAAGCATAAAGAAGCACCACATTTCCTCCTGCATTACATTAGCTCAGTTATATTTTCCTAGCATTAACGATCAAAACATTATAAGGAGAAGATACTTGCTACGAGCATACGATCTAACAAAAAATGACCTGAGGCTGAAAATTATTCGGTATTTAGAAATGCAATTGAAGATACATTCTTCATAAACTTTGTTTCTTCTATAAAGCTTACAAATTCAACAGTGTAATGCATAATAGACTAACTAGTTCATAAAATATCTTGTGGGAAACACTTGGGACACTCACCTTTGCTATGCCCAAGAATCGCCTTCACCACACGATTTTCCCGTGAAAAATGTTGAATTACAGCATGTAAATCATCGGCTTCCCGGTAATAGTTACCGTACTGAAACGAGCCTTCACTTTCTCTGAAAAAGTATTATGAAACAAGTTAAATTACACCTATGAAACAAAGTGAACAGAAACCACAGATCCAAAATTCAACTGAATCCCTACGGAACTCACACTCCTCCACACATGAGTATGGAGACAAATATGGATATATATATATATATATATATGAATCCGATACTCGAACCGGAGTCCAAGTAACATCGAGTATTCGAGTTTCAATTCAACTCACCCGTTTCCAGCGAAATCGAAACGAAACACACTGATTCCTTCTTTCTCTAAAGCAGCAGCAAGGTTCTTCATAGTATTGTAATCCTGAAGTATTTTTAACCCAAGTAAGTTTTTTTTTTCCTCCATAAATTATCACATTTCCAGTTTTCCACCATAACCAGACATCTCCACTCAATACATTCGCTACAGAAATCAAGCTAAACAAGATGAAATAACTCAACTTTATAAAAAACCAAGTACCAACCTTTCGTGATCTAAAACCATGGCACAAGACTACAATCTCTTTAGACCTGGCATCATGCAATAATCCCACCAATTTTTCTCCATGCTTGTTTGGAATTATCACTCTCTGCTGTTCGATCACTAGAATTTCAAAACAGGGTCGATTTCTTTTTCAAAATTCCTTTTACAATACAAAAGGAAATGTAATCATAAAGCATAATACTAATAAATTGGGACCTGGGTTTGGGTTAGAATGAGAGTGAGCCATCCTCAAGGTCGTGGAGTTTGGTTTGGAGATACGTCGATTGGCGGATGAAATGAATCGGATTCGGACCTGTCGAGAAGGAGGTTTAGGATAATTTGGTAAATTTGGGGGTAAAGATCCAAAGCCATGGGCAAAAATAGCCATTTTTAGTGACTCTTGCTGGCATCTTTCTTCCCATTTGCTTAATAAAAAAAATAAAGTTTGGACCAAATATGTGGCCCTAATAAATGAATGATTTTAATTTCGATGAAAAATTCGAGTTTAAATAATTTTATTTATAAATTATATTAATTATTTGACAATATATGTCGTTATTTTATTAGTATATTTGTTAATCGACAATCACAATTCGTTAATTAACGAAAAAATTGAAGTGTTAAAATGACTCGAATCGAACGACCTGTTTCTTAAATAGAAGTTTATGGACTTGTGATCAAAGATACAACTTTGGTATAGGTTTGAAAATATTTGAGATAAAATACATCAGCAGGGCAGGGGCTAGCGTTGCTGGGCTATTTCCTGCAGTCCCCTGCATAGGCTGTTCCCTGAGGAACTTCAAAATGCCCAGCATCAAGCTTGAGTTCATAAACTACCTACTTGGAGCAACCTTATCTTCCTCTAATGCCAACTTTATAAACTTAACAACAGCCGATGCCAACTCGGTTTGATGCGCGGTGTATCCGTGATCGGCTCCTTCTATGATCTGTAACTGGTGGTTTGGTATAATCTCGCCAAACCCCAATGCATCTTCAACAGGAACTAAATCATCAGCTGATCCATGGACAGTCAAGACCCTGTGCATAACAATGGTGACTAATAGCATGAACAGCAAATACTAGCATCAAGGTTCGTTCCACAATGACATCGAAAGCGAGTTTAACGAATTGGTGGAGAAACAATGGTTCGAGTCTTACCGAATTTCTGTGTCAATCTTACGACAATGTTCACGCATGTCCATGTTTAAGTGATCCATCAGTTCTTCCTTGGTCACTCGGAATTCGAAAGACCCTAGGTACAAAAATGTAACTGAACTTGAAATGTTCCAAACCAATATAAACAAGATTGAACCAGGAACATCTGTTGCATTACAACATGGCAACACTTTACATGAAGCTAAATAAACAAATTACCCATCTTAACATCAATGTATCCATCCTTCTTGATTTTTTCCATAAAGTCTTCTCCGAAGCGTTCCGCAGGGCTTCTCTTCGTGTCGCAGCGTCCAGAAACATTTACAACTATACGGATATCACGATACATTGAAGCATACAGAAGCACAACATCTCCCCCTGCATTACATTATTATAATGTATAGTCTACATAAACTTGTTTTTCCTGGAAAACTAACAGCTTCTGGGAAATACTTGGGATACTCACCTTTACTATGCCCAAGAATCGCACTTACCACACGATTTTCCCCGGAAAAGTGTCGAACGACGACATGTAAATCATCCACCCCTCGGTAATAGCTACCGTATTCGAATGAACCTTCACTTTCTCTGAAAATTTATCGTGAAACAAGTTCAATTCATCTCCAAAAACCAGCATATAAGGTAAGAACTACACCATGTAATGCACATTGCCTATCCAACAAAAGGCCACCTTAGAAAATCTCTAAAAATTTTTACCATTGAAAGTAAACTCTTCCTATACAGATAATTATAAATACTCATATCCAACACTCAGCATCAAAGTTCGAGTAACATTATGTTCGAATTCGACTCACCCGTTCCCCGAAAAATCGAAACGAAAGACACTGATTCCTTCTTTCTCTAAAGCAGCAGCAAGGTTCACCATAATAGCATAATCCTGAAATGGAATTAACCCAAGTGAGATTTCCATGAAATATTACTATTCCCCCATAAACTCAATCCATTTGCTACAGAAAGCATGGGAAAAGAGATTAAATGATCCAACTTTATATATAAAAAAAAAAGTCCAAACCTTTGAGGATCTGAAACCATGGCATAAGACTACAATCTCTTTAGACTCAGTTTCATGCAATAACCCCACCAGTTTTTCTCCATGCTTGTTCGGAATCATCACTCTCTGCTGCTCCATAACTAAGAAATTGAAGAAAAAAGGGTCATTTTTTTCTTCTTCTTTCGAAGTTTTTACATTTAAAAAGTAAGTGGAATCAAAATAAAGTTAAAAACAGAAACTAAAGGTAATTAATTTGTGACCTGGGATTTGTGCAGAATGAGAGTGAGCCATCCTTGAGGTTGTGGAGCTTGCTTTGGAGATGCGTTGATCGGCGTATGAGATGAACCGGACTCGGACATGTAGAGGAGACTTGGACTCGGCGGATATATTTGAAGAGCAATAAGTCAAATCAACTGTAGCAGGCGGCAAGTCAACTAACGAAATTATGATATAATTACGTACTTAAGAGTTAAATTTTTTTGAGTTATTAGAATTTATATAAATTATTTTATAATTTAAATTTTATTTAATTTTTTTTAATCGATCCAAATTTTTATTATTTTTTATAGATTTAATTATAGTTATTTATAATATTTTAATACACATCGATTTTAATTTTAATGGTTTTTTATATTTATATATAATAGACACTTATATATTTTTTTTCATGATATACATAATATATCATATAAAATTAATAGACTTGACTCAAATCTGAAAACCAATCAATTTATTACTAAAAATTTTGAATTATTCGAATTTTTATTTTATAACTCAAATTTTATTTGATTTTTTAAGTTAAGTTTAAGGCTGTAAACGAACCGAACGAACACGAACGAGGGTGTGTTTATGTTCGTTCGTTTAACTTTAACCGAACAAATGAACGAACACGAACATAAACGAACACAAATTTTCTTGTTCGTGTTCGTTCGTTAAGGATTGTAGCTTGTTCATGTTCGTTTAAATAATGAACGAACGTAAATGAACGAACATAAATGAACGTAAACGAACGAACATAAATAACATATATAATACGCTAAATATTTAATATTCTAGATTGATTTTGATATAATAATTGAAAAATATTTTGGACTAAATTGAAAAGATTTCAAAAATGATTCTTATGTTCAAACAACTTGAAAATAAGTTTAGAAAGTTTTCGAGAGGTTTTAAAAGTGTTTAAAATGTTTTAAAATAGTCAAAATTGTGTTTGTAAATGAAAGTTTCGAAACCTCTCTTAAAGTTTCGAAACCTCTCAAGCATAATGACATTTTTCTTAAAACCTTAGCAAAGGTTTCGAAACCTCTGGTAAAGGTTTCGAAACCTCTGGTAAAGGTTTCGAAACCTCTGTGTAGGTGAAATTTAATGCTTAACTTTTTAACTTCCCAACGGCTCCAAAACATCCCAACAATCATAAACGACTAGAATATGATTCCACACTACAAAAGCAAGCTTGGGACACTTGAAGATTGTTAAAGAACATATACAAGCCTCATGGTTAAGAGAAATTAACTTTCCAGTCTTATTTCTTCATTTCTCTTGTATATAGTTTTAAGAGAGTGATTTTATTGTAAATCTTGTATTCTCTTGTGAGCTTAATTGTGTAAACACCCACTTTTATGAGGTACTTAATTTACCAAACAAATCTCTTTGTAAAAGGAGAGGTTCTAGTTTAGCCTTAGACAAAAACTAAAGTTGGTTCTATCTTAGCCAAGTCTAAAAGATAGGGTTGTGACGGTTATCCCTTGAATCGATAAAAAGATATCAATTCATAGTGAATAGGTTGAAATCCTTAGTTGTGTGCTAAGGTAGTGGATGTAGGCGTGACCGAACCACTCTAAAATCGTTGTGTTCTTTGTCTCAATCTTTCGATTTTAGCAAATTCAACCAAGAACCAAAAATAACCCTCTTGATGGTTTTCGGTGATCGATTCGAACTTACGCATCAAGCCTTTCAATTGGTATCAAATTCTCGTCTCCATCGATTCGGACTAACATCCGAGAGCAAAGATCCATCGCTCAAAGCCTACCGTTCAAGAAAATGGCTTGCTTTGAAGAAGTCCGTTTTTCAATCTTTCTTGAAAACACTAGTGTGTTTTTATTTGTAATCTTTTTACTAGTGTTTAATCGGGTGTGTGCGAGAGTTTAAATTGTGCAAACACCTATCTTATGAGGATTTTCTAGTTTGCTTCTTTGTATTCAAATTTGGGGATTGATTCAATAGACTTTGGGGTATAAGTCTATTGAATTGTGTAAGGTTACTCCTTATCCTTAAAGGAAAGACAAATTAGTGAATTTGTGGGAAATCCTTAGTGTGGTCACCAAGGTAGTGGATGTAGACTTTATTGAGGAAGTTGAACCACTCTAAATCACCTTGCAATTTCTTATCTTTGCAATTAGTGTCCACTAAAATTTAAAAATCCAATTCACCTCCCTCTTGGTGTTTTTCGATCGATTGCAACACTCATCATAGATTAATTCGATTAATTCAGCTAATGAATTGATTTTAAACAGAATTAATCGATAGTTAAAATTAAAAAAAAACTCTTAGTTATTAGACAAAACCTAAAATTTAATTGACTAACTAATTTTGTTTTGGTTCGATCTGTCAACTCGGTTTAACAGAACAATGAACACCCTTAGCGTATAACAAGGAAGTTTTTAATGAGTCATAAAATAAGACTTCTCAACTCAAGTAACTCAAAATTTATTGACTTAACTTACTTATTCTAATGCTTACCCTTAGATATATGTGAATAAATTTAAACGAACATAATTGAACATAAACAAACAGATTACCGAACATTAACGAACATAAATGAACGAACGGACCCTTTGTTCGTGTTCGTTTATTTAATTAAACGAATAATAAATCTTATTCATGTTTATTCGTTTACAACCCTAGTTAAATTTATAAAATTATAAATTAAATACAAATAAGTTAATTTTTCGCATTAAATCAAATAATTCAATTTCGCCCGATCTAACAACGTAAAATGATTGTAGTTTTACGTAAGAAATTCTTCAATAAGATTATTACATTATTAAAGTGTTTTTATTTTGACTATTAACTACTAAAATTTAATAGAGAAAATAATATAATAACTAATAAAAATTTATGTAATTACAGTTTTAATCTTTATTAGTTTCTTATTATATCAATTTAGTTTTAATTAAAAATTAAAATAAATTTATCAAATCGAATGATGACACCTGTCGTCATCAAACAAGTGTTATGACATATATAATTATATGATTAATTGATTTTTTTATATAATTGAATTAAAATTAAACCTAAATTAAAATAATAAGTAATTAATGAGAACTAAATGTATAATTATATAATTTTTTTACTAACTTTACGTTATATCTCTGTTAGATTTTAACGATAGATAATTAAAATAAAAATATTTTAATAATTTAATAATTTGATTGACGAATTCAAATAATTTTATAAATCGACGGTGTCCAATATAATTTTTCCTAATTTTTAAGGATCTATTCGTATTGCATGGAGTATATATGTTTCATTGTATTGCTTAAGGAACTATTCATATCCAAATATTCACTTATTCTTTTATTTATATTTAATCCATAATTTTTTAAAAATATATATTTGATCCAAACGTTTACATTATCTATTAGTAAATTTTAGAAATATTATAGCAATTAAAAATTAATGATAATCTCGATCGATATTAAATATATGTTTTAAAAAATCACAACTATACGAATAAGTGTTGAGAGTAAAAATAAAATATTCTTTTTAAAAGAAAATTTGAATTCGAACTTTAAAAATAATATTATTGAGTGAGCTATAAATCTTGAACTAAAATATAATTGATAGTGTAGAGAAATTATATTATGGGTAAGTCTCACCACGTATCCATGAGATCGACTACTAAAACCCACATACCTCATCAATTTTTCCATGTCATATTTTTTTTAAAGTGATTTTTCAATTAAAAAAATTATTTTTAAAATGGATTAACAGTAAATATGAGTGAAGATTCACTTAGAAAAATATGACATGAAAAAAATAATAAGTTGGATGTTTTTTAGTGGTTGATCCCATGAAGGACGTGGTGAGACTTACCCATGATATAATTTCTCGGTAGTGTATAAGTATATATATAGTAATATTTCAATTTATGGTAAAAAAATATCTAATAATATTATAGAGTTTTTGTTCCTAATATGTAAACATATTTAAAATTTAATATTTTTTGTTGTTTAAAATCGGTTTAATGAATACTCAATGATCCAATAAATTTGTAATACAAGTTAAAAAATAAAATATAATAATAAAACATAATAATAATATAATATTGATATTGAATTTATTGAACCGTTGGGTAACTATTGAACTGATTTTGAATACTCCTAGAATACATGATTAAAACTAAATTTAATTAATAGGATTGATCCAATCTATAAGTAGCCTAATTTTGTTTAAGAAAGTCTTGATTTCGAGATTTTATATATGCAGAAAAATGCTCACCCACTAATAGGGATGTTAAAAAATACCTGATCCGATTGACCCGACTACTCAAATATTAAAAATTTGATATTTATTCGATTTTTTATTTTGGGTCGGGTACCCAACATGTCATTTTTTGGGTCAGGCTCGGGTCACAAAATTATAAAATTTCGGGTACCCAATTACTTTTGGGTAATCGGTTCTAATTTTTATTTTTTATTTATTTTAAATATTATTATTTAAACAAAATATACTTATATTCATTATATTTTCCATATCAAATAATCTAATTTTTAAATCTCGATTTCACAAACTTTATTTTTAAAAAAGAATTAGGGACTCGTTCAATAAAATAAAATTATGATTCATTGTAAATTATAAATTTAGCTTTTCGAGTTGACAAAATTCGAACTTTATTCGTTTAGATATGCACTATTTTTGTATGCGCATTGACCAATACGAATATTAACTCAAAATTATTTACTTATTGATTTTTATATATTAAAATAAATAAACTAATTAAAAATATTTAAAAATTATTTTTAAAAAACTTTCTTTAAACGGTATATTTTATTTCGAATTAAATTATGTATTTTAAGTCTTAAAATTTATGTTTAGATTACGTAATTAGTGTTTTAAAATTTTATATTTCGATGTTGGATTTATGTAATTCAAAATTTTAAATGTATATATTTTTTAAAATTAAATTTAATATTTATAAAAAAATATGGAGTGTGAGATTTAGGTCTTTATAAGGGCAATGAAGATAGCATTTGGTAACGACACGCCTCTCTCACTCTCCCGAGCCCCCTATAAATTCCCCTGTTCTCCCCCTTTCTCGTATCTAGGGTTTTAGATTCTCATCTTCTTCCAAAATTCAACCTTGTTTCTTTCCCATTTCTCTTTTTCCTGCAAGATGAACAACAACGAAGGGATTAGCTTCAACATGTCCGGTCTCGGCGATGGTACTAATCTTTCAGCTCCGCCGCTTCACCGTTATCATTCCCTCACTGATTTTGTTTCTACTTTTGGTTGCAGCTCTTAACGATGAAGCTCGAGCTGGTCTTGTTAACGCTCTCAAAGTCGGTGGCTTCCCGGGAGTGTTTTTGGTTTCTTTGTTTAGTTTTTTTTTTTTTACTGTTTTTTAAAAGTTTTTGATGTTTTGGATTTGCAGAATAAGCTTCAAAGTCTTGCTGGAGACGATATAATGGAAAGCCTGTCACCGGTTGTTAGGAAGCGTGTAGAGGATCTTAGAGAGATCCAGGTATGTTGTTTGTTGCCAAATTTTTCTCGTATTGTGCTGCTATGTGTTACTATGCTCTTAGTTATTTTTTCATGTTAATCCAATTAGAGGCCGGATTTATCTTATGTAAGTTTTGATTGGATTTACTTAGGAATAGCTGAATGTTCCATTTTCTTCCTCTGCAGCTAATTTCCATTCACATCTAGATGAATTGTTTTTTTGTAATTTGTTTTCTATTTATTTGAGCTATATGGTTGGAATTGGAATGGCCTTTTTTTAAATTTTCTTGGCCTTGTTTTTGTTTTTGACAGAGCCAACATGATGAATTGGAGGCTAAGTTTTTTGAGGAAAGGGCAGCACTTGAAGCAAAATATCAGAAATTATATCAACCCCTATATGCCAAGGTGTGCCGTTTGAAATTTGCTTCTGTTTTTTGTCCATTTGGTTATTGTTATTTTTTGCTCGACAAATTATCATTCTTTTTGTAGAGGTATGATATCGTGAATGGTGTTGTTGAAGTCGAGGGAACAAAAACTGAAGCAGCCATGGAGGACCAAGGAGATGACAAAGATGCTGAAGGTTTGGTCTTATTGACTCTGTACCCCTCCCCTCCCTTTTCCCCTCCACGACAACCTTTTCTTTACATGTGAATGGTATTTAAGAAATTGTGCTTTATGCAGAGAAAGGGGTGCCTGATTTTTGGCTTATTGCAATGAAGAACAATGAAGTGCTTGCTGATGAGGTGAATTCCCGTTATACTTCTTATCATGGTACTCTTTTTTTGTGTTGGAAATGCCTGGGATCATTTTTACATTTTCTGTGTTCGGAAGCAGATTTCCGAGCGCGATGAAGGAGCTCTCAAATATCTCAAAGATATTAAGTGGTGTAGGGTAGAGGAACCCAAAGGATTCAAGCTTGAGTTCTACTTTGATACCAACCCTTATTTCAAGAATACTGTCTTGACAAAGACATATCACATGATTGATGAAGATGAACCTATTCTTGAGAAAGCCATTGGGTAAATGCTATTACCCCTTTTTTAAAATGTCTTTATTGGGTTATTTGATATCCGAGGCGATCGGGTTTGTTACTTCATTTTACTAAAACTTTTCCTCTAATACATAGGACGGAAATTGAATGGTATCCTGGAAAATGCTTGACTCAGAAAATTCTTAAGAAGAAGCCTAAGAAGGGATCAAAGAATGCCAAGCCAATTACCAAAACTGAAGATTGTGAAAGCTTCTTCAACTTCTTCAATCCTCCTGAAGTTCCTGAGGATGATGAAGACCTTGATGAAGATACTGTATGCTCAACCTCACCTTTTCTTTATAAACATTGGTGATTGATTAATTACTTCTATTCTAATGGTTTCTACTTTCTTGCACAGGCCGAGGAGCTGCAAAATCAAATGGAACAAGATTATGACATTGGGTGTGTTCCCTCTTCAGATTATTCTAGTCATTGCTTTGATTCTAAGTTCAAACTCCCCGTCATGCTTCTAATGAGATGTTGTAATCAAATTAATCCTCTTCTTTTTTGCAGGTCAACGATTCGAGATAAGATTATTCCACATGCTGTGTCATGGTTTACCGGAGAAGCTATTCAAGGTGATCTAGATATAGATGATGAGGATGAGGATGAGGACGATGACATTGATGAAGATGATGATGACGAGGAGGAAGAGGATGATGAGGATGATGAAGACGATGATGAAGAAGAAGGAACTAAGACCAAAAAGAAGGTATGAGATGCCAAACTTGTGTGTGTTATATGTATGCTCAATTATTCTTTCAAAATCTAAAGTGGTGCTAATTTTTCTTTTGCTTCTTATTAAATTGCACAAAAATGTTGGTGCAGTCATCGACACAGAAGGTAAACACCAATTCAATATCGTGTAAATATCCATTTCAGCTACTATTCCAATTTAGACCTGATTATCTTTGTTGTGTACTGCAGAAGGGTTCAAAAGCACAGGGGGATGGGCAGCAAGGTGAGAGGCCTGCAGAATGCAAGCAGCAGTAGAATATAACTGTTGCTTCTACTATCCACCTTTCGAGTCGATGTTCGAATTTTATGTTTATTAAGATGTCACAGTTGGAAGAGAAGGTTAGCAGTTTTGATGTTTATTAATTTTTTAAAAATTTTATGTTATGTCATGAACATGATTGGTTTGGGGAATCCTTTTACCCTTTTTGGTCTGTTTCTAGTAATGGTGGTAGCCTCATATGTTATGGCCAGTCTGATTATATGTCCTGCCTGTGTTCTTTCTTGTGAAACTTTTTATCCATATTTAATGGCCAGTCTGATTACAGTTATTTTTTAATTTCTCTCTTTGCATATACCCTTTGATATCAGGTTAAGGATTTCTCTTAATAAATCTAGATTTTATTTTTGAAGATTAAATTTTAAATATTTTTATTTTATTTTAGCATATAATTATCTCTTTTTAAAATTTATTCCAAATATATAAGTATATCTATTTGAATTATTAAGAGCTGTGTGTATCATTGTGTGCTGTTTTAACCTCTAATATATGATTGACATTCAAATTAAATGATAATATAAAATCATTTTAACTTTTTAAATGTACTTAATAATATAAAGTTATCAAAAAATAATATAAAATTAAAGTTATCCTATAACTTCATTTCTATCAAAATCTGTGGAAAATGTTAAGTAGATAAAATTTATTATTTAATAATATTTTCAACACCTAGATTTGAGTAATATCTTAAATAATTGTTAACTTAAAAATAGTAATTAATTTTTATATTTATTTTTTCAATTTAGTAAAGAATACTTAATTATTTTTTAGTGAAAAGATGTGATTTTATTCCTAAATTTAAAAAATACACATTAATATCAAAGTTCAACTGGATAATCCGACATAAACATAAAACTGTGAAACCCAACTATGAGCCATGTCCTCATGCAATAACGGACCAAGTCAAACCGGTGGATGATAAGAGTTTTTCAAGCTATCACTGGATGAGATTTTAATGAGTATCGAACACCGCTGAATACTGTTAAAACATTGTTAAATTTATTAATAAAGATTAAAATTTTTAAGGACTTAACAGTTAAATATTATTAAATTTGATGGACATCGAACACCGTTAAATATCATTAAACATTATTAACTATATATTAAGTATATTATTTTTTTTATTAATTGTATATTATATCTTTGAGAATTTTTATTTTTTATTAATTAATTTAATAATGTTTAACAATGTTTAACGTTAACGATATTTAACATTTTTCTACGTCTGTTGTAGAATTTTTTCGCAACTATTTACAACTAGTTGGTTCTTCTCCCACCCTTTTTCACCCTAACTTTTTAATTTTAAATAAAGTCTTCTCCGATTCTTATATAAGATCATATTATTTCTTGTTAACGTTTAACAGTAATAAATGTTCCAATAATCATAACCATTGAATTTAAAAATCGATGATTAAAATTATATATATCCTAAACATAACCGACCATTCCTGAGTTTACCCAATAGAATCTAATGTCTACCTTTTAAATGTTGAAGTAGTTATACAGAACCTTTGACCTTTAAACCTACATGTTTTTAGTGTAGTCAATTTAGGCGACATAACAATTTAATGTCAACTTTAGAAAAACAAAATTACATATAAATATAATAAGAATTATTATTAAATACATAGTAAATTAAAAAAAATATTTTTTATATTTAAAAATCAAAGGTAAATAAGCAAAATATTTATTTATAATAAAATATTATTTAATTTTTTTCTCGAATAATAATTCTTATTACTTATCAAAATTGTGACAAATCCACTAAATCACTGTGCTAGGTCAGCCACTAGCCTTCTTACTGCTTCCTGGAAGGAGGATTCGTCCCATTCGTTGCCCTACATGGCATGAAAAATAATTCAATTTAAATAATAATTATTATTGTTTAATTATCATATTTTTTTTATAATATATTCAACTCAATTTCTTATTAATTATAAATCATGGCATAATGTTACAATAATAACATATAAATCAAGTGAATTTAAACTACACAACATCTTAGCAAAAAAAATATAATCAAAATCATTGAAGTTTGAGAATATATGTGTTAGGGTGCGAGATTGATTCGATTTGTTCGCATTTTAAATTTTTTTTGAGTCATTTATAATGATTTAATTTGATTCGGTTCGATTTTTAAATTTTATATTAATTTTGATTTTTGACTTTTTAGAATTTTATTTTAGAAAAATGATTTTGTTTTATTCTTTGACATTATTTATAAAGTACAATAAAAAGGGAAAATATTGGTTCACAAATTTTATGAACTTTAATTTATATATGTTTGCAAAATTTAGGGTTTAAAGATTATTATTTAAGAGTTTAGGTTATATGGTTTACGGTTAAAATATGAGGTTTAGGGTTTATGATTTTAGGATTAGAGATTTATATCGTATAGTTTAAATAGGAAGAATTTTATAAAAATACACAATATATCAAAATATAACAAAAAAATTAATAATTCTTATATAACATTTTAAAATTATTTTACTATTTAAAATATAAAATACTACTAAATTATATGTTATAAACATTAATTATAAATTAAATAAAAAATGAATTTAATTTAATTTAGATGATTTTCATTTTTAAACTTATAAACCAGACATAGTTTAATTTAGTCTAGAATTTGCTTTTCATTATTGAAAAGCAAGATTTTCTTGCAAGGAGACTCTCACTCATTAAAGTTAGATGTACGGTATGAGTCGACTCGAATTAATCAGGTAAAAATTTTAAAACTAAAAAAGCAAAAAAAAAAAAAATCCTCGAACATAAGCAAATTAATTTAAATCATTGAAAAAAAACTTGATTTTCATACCTCAATTCTCAGTCTCAAGCTAACATCAACTGAGCCTAGTCCTGATATCTCGGTGTTGGCTTCAATGGACATCAAGTTCACATTTGTATCTAGCTTCAAGAATTCTAGCAGGCGAATTAAGATATTCTCTATCGGCAATTCTCCTTTAATACCGATTATCAGGTTGACGATTCGTTGCTCGGACGTCCACTCGAGTACCGGTATAAGTAGAACACTAAACCTCTCGTTCGATTCGAATGTAGGTGTAGGTCGAACATTTAACCTCTCATTCAACGAAACACTAACTTCTGTGGCAAGAGGCAAGAGCCGAGCTTGTAAAATCTGTTTTTGCCTACTAAGCTCAGCAATTTGAGCTTTCAATGAAGTCAAATACTCCCTGGACCTAGTGAGGACCGATGCTTTGTCTTTCTACATGAAATCATGAATCCCAAGCAGACCAAATAATGCATGTTAGTAAGTAAATTTTTGAACAATGATATATATATATATGTGTGTGTGTGTGTATGTATGTATTTATATGGTACCTTGGTGCCAAAAGGAAGAAGAGATCGTAATGCATTGAAATGTTCATTGAGCCTCTCTCGCCGTCTCCGTTCTGATATCACACGGTGCAATTGGTTGCTAGTAGGACGTCTTTGCACTGTTTGTTCACCACCACTTCTCATGAAATTAAACATGCTATAAAACAAAATGGCTCGTTTTAATAAACTTTGGCCTCGTGAACTCGCCCTCGCCGGGGTTGTTGTCGGGGCGTAACGCTTGAACGCGGTGGCTTTGGGGTTTAGTTGGTAGTTGTAAGGTGAGTTTTGAGCTTCTTGTGGAAGAGTGGATGTTGAAGAGGTTAGAACAGCGAGTATTGTTTTGATAATGGTCGCATTCTCGGTTTCCAACATCGGAAACTGAATGTTGCTTTGCATTTGAGTTAGGGTTTGCATGGTTTGTTGGCAAGGATAGTCAATTAATGGTGAAGAAGATAGTACTGGTTGCAATGGAGACAATGTTGTTTCGATCGGAGCCGGACTACCGGTAGATAGTGACCTTATTGACGAGGAAGATGAAGAGGGTCGATTCAGGTTCGGGTTCAGATTTGGTTGAGGAAATGGATTCCCTACATTAGATATTTGCCTTGAAAAATCTCCAGGGAAAAAACTTCTCAGCTTCATCTCTATGTTTACCTATTATGAACATGTAATAAAGTTCAGTGACAAATTATGCAGAGGTAGGGAGAGGTAGTCGCTTTCGTCTCGAATAATCTTTTATTTTTATGAATTAATCCCCCACTTTTAAATATTTATATTTTGCACCCTACCTTAAATCCCGACTCCGTCACTGCAGACACACATACATACATGTTTAGGTTAATTTTCTTACTTGATCAACAATGGAGGAGCCTAACTCAATCTCCCCACTTCTGCATCCCATGAACACAACCCTCTGCAACATGACCATATAACACAACAATCAAAATCAAGATCCCAGAGCTGTTGTTTAAGTTTCGACAACATACCTTAATTCCTGCTTCCTGCAATAAAGACAGATGTTATGTTAGTTCTAGTCTAGACAAGAAACAAAAATGCAGTAACATGAACGCATTCCATTGATGTTTACCTGATAAAACTGTCGCTGTGTCTGGTCGGATGCTTGATTTTGAAGCTGGGTTTCCTCTAGTTCAATGTAGGGCAAATTGTTCATGAAGGCAAACCCTGGAACAAGGCTACTGTAATGAAAAGAACACATGATTATATATAGAACGAAATTGGTAAGAAAAACAGGTGCAAAATTCAGCCATACTGATCATTTTCAAGAGGGAAAATCGATTGTCGATATTGAACGAAGAGATCCAAACCAACTGGTTGAGTGCAACATCCATCAAAACCAATTAAACAGCTGCTAAAACAAGAACATCAGTCAATCGATTGCCTAGCAGGTCTCAAGTTCGAGGCCTTGTGTATGCAGAAAATCTCGTTGGGAGACTCACTGGATCGATCCGGATTAGTCGGGAAAAAAAAAAACTAAAGAAAAACATGCAAAGTGTATGGTAATTTGGTGAAGGAACATACTTTGCTTGCTTGTAGTAAAACCAAAGGCAAATGTACGTGCATCCTACTGTCTGCATGAGTAATTGCAGGTACTCAGCTCTTGATACATCATCAAGCTGGAACACAGCTTCCATAGATAAGCAATCCCTCTAAGATCCTCTACTGGTTTTAATTGCCTTCCATTTCCATTTCAGTTGAATGAACTCATCCTTTATTCAGACAACAAAACTTGGGGTCTTGTAAGAAACGAAAAAGGATGGAAATTAAGGCGATCACACTTAGGAAAAACAATCAAAATTGAGCTAAGAGACAGCCTAGGGTTTGAAAAGTAGCAGAAAATTAATACGAAGAAGAAAGGAAGTGTATGAACTCTCAGGGAAGAAGCCCTATATGGAAAGTTGTTTTAAAGAAATGCTATATTGTGTGGTGCTGAAGGTGAGAGAGAGAAGAAAGAATTGTCTGGTTAATGAGAACATGGAAAAGTATGCAGGTAGACAATTTTCCTATGAACTTTTAAATATTTTAAATGTATTTACAAATTATGATTTTCTGTTAAAATAGATCGGTTTTTAAACTTTTAAATATTCTGTTTTAATATTTAAATTATGATTCACGTTCTAATTTAGTTCTTAAACTATTGAGTGTTTTAGTTTCATCTTCAAATTATCGATATATGTTAATCATATCACATGTTAATAAAACAATTACAAAAATGTAACTATCACTAAATATTGTTGTGTATTATGTAATAATATTGTGTTTCGTAAACGATGATTTGATGATGAAATAGAAATTTTTAAAGTTTGTTAGGAAGAATTTAGAATAAGGGTAATAATTTGAGGATAAAATTGAAATTTTTAAAAGTTTGAGGGACCATTTTAGAATAAAAATTATAGTTTAGGGATGAAATTGACTTTGTCCAAAAGTTTTTAGATTAAGGGTAAAGTACATTAGTGGTCACTTAACTATACGTAAAATTATAAAATGATCATCAAACTTTTAAAAGTTACATAATCAACATTAAACTTTAATTTTATTATAAAATGGTCACTGATCCATTAACTGTCATTAACTGGGTGACATGATAGTTACATAAATTTGAATAATAGGACATTTAATCTTCTATATCGACACATTTAATCAATTTATTCTTAATTTAACAATCATGATTGATGTCTAAATTGATCGAATGTGTAGATATTAAAAATTAAATATGTTATCCTAAGAATTTTCATAACAACAAGTCTCCCTGTTATCGACTCAGTAACCATTATGCAATAAAAACTAAACTTTACCCTTAATTTAAAAAGAACGTGTGATGCAATTAACCCTTTTTCTTTTAGGAAAGTTCGATGAGTATTTTATATTTTTAGGAAAGTTTAGTGACCATTTATATAATTTACCCTTAATTTAAAATGAATGTGTGATGCAATTAACCCTTTTTCTTTAGAAATATTAAGAGATTCATGTATACAAAGCACGTGAAAAGGACATAAAGGTAATGGTTGGGGGAAATGCAGGCAAGAGGAGGATTCAGACAAGTAATTGGTCAATCTTCAAAACTCAGAAAATTCAGACATGTATAAATTTGATGGAAAAATGTCAAGAGAGGGGATGCATGATTCCTATTTTCCCCACATTTATTTCCTTTATAATTGGTTTAAAATTTATTCAGAGACGGAACTATATAGGGTACAAAAGGTAAAATCATCGGTTATTTTATTGTGTTTTATTAGTATTTTCACTTTAAAATAGTAAATTTAAAGTTTAAAGTTTATGATTTATGGTTAGAGTTGTGATTAGGTTTTAAAAAAATAGCGGTAGGGTATATTTTTTAGGGTTTAGGATTTAAGATATAAAAATTAAAGGTACAATTTAGAATTTTTAGTAAAGAGCATAGAAGTCGACATGATTAGGAGGCATGAGATTTTTGTTCGGGTGTAGGAGGAGCAATTGTTGCTCTTTCTAATTGTTTTGATATAATTATATTTTTTTATTTAAATTTTAATTAAATAAGAGTTTTATCCTTTCTAATTTTTAAATTTAAAGACTTAATACACTCTTACCTCTCTCAATATTAAATCTTAGTGCTATCCCTCTCGGTAATGAAGATAGATCAAATTGATTGCTTATTTCTTTATTTATACTATGACAAAATAGTTGACTAAATTAATATATATATATATATATATAATAATTTGATATCAATTCAGTTAATTAAATTATTTACAAAAGGCATAGAGGTAAAATAAAGTTATATATATTATATATATTTATTTTAACAAATAATTAGTTAATGAAAGCTAAGTATTAATTTAAAATATAAATTATTATCTTCTACACTGATAATAAAACCAAGTAAAGTATTTTAAAGTTTATAGATTTAATTTAGAGTTCATTGATAAAAATTTAGGTTATAAAATTTAAAATTTAAAGTCTACGGTTATAATTTAGATGTCAAGGGATTAGAGTGGTTTAGAGTTATAATTTAGATTTTAAAGTGAAAATAAGGATATGCTTGTGTATGCAAAAAAAATTATTCAAAGACTTGCCTTCCAAAACTATGTATGTGACACATATCGATTCAGATTAATTAAGGTAAAACCACGAAAATCGTAAAAAATTTAAATTTACTTAAATATCAGAATTTAATGTAAAAAATATATTTTTAGATATTTTAGAGTTTTCTCCGGCAACAAACTCTAACAAATGAGTTGGATAAACCATTTAAATTAACGAAAATAAAATTCATTATGGTGAAGACTTGCATCTAAATATAACTATTACCAGCGTTTGTTATAAGTTGTGTCTCCGATTTCTTTATAGGAAGTCTCACACACAATGGCTTCGGAAGGTGCACAGATGACTTCCGAACTGTGATATCACATCTACGATACCCCCATAACCGCCGATGGCAGTAACCTGAACAAGAAAAATGTCGATCGAAATGTGAAAATGACATTAATACATAAACAAAACAATAAGGAGACTGGAACATACACCGGATGGGTGCAAAGAGACTGAAAATGCTGATGGAGGAGCACATTGGATCTGTGAAAGTATCGTCCCATTCATATCGAAACGGTTCAGTACAGGGTCGGCACCAACAGATAGTATCTGAAATAGCAACATAATGGATATTAACTATTATTTGGTGGAAATAACAGATGAATAAGTCTAGTGTAACAACAATATTGGGTGAGTTGGCCTGCTTGAGAAAACCAACTTCTACTTACTTGATTGTTATCAAACACTAGATCCTGTATAGTTGCACCACTGGAAATACTCGAAATGCATTCAGAAGCAGTGAGATTCCAGACTGACAAATTTCGGCCACTGCCACAAGCCTGTGCAGTTCAAATCTCGATTAAAACATGTCCATGAGCTTTCACTAAGTGCTCCAAAGACCCCCAGAATATGCATCCCTCAAAAAAAAAAAAACGTATACAGCGGATTTCATTTGTTGAAGTATACGAGAATAATGTAACCCAGTTCTAAAGACATTTAACTGGTCACAACCTCCGGGCAAGTGGCATTTCTTAACTTTATGGAAGGCTATATCTTTAATGGGATTAGCATTATCATAATTGTATGATATTTTTTACTCAAAAACAATATGTTTTATATAAAGATTTTTCACCAAGGTCTTAGTCTTACCAACCAGCTCTCACTTGCATCTAGAGCAACGGAACTAACACAAGAGATGAACCCCTTCAACTTCGTGTCCTTTAGTGAGTCGATTAGTTTGATGCACTTTCCACTTTTGCAATCTATGTAAAAACCATATATTAATTAGGTTGCAATAGGTGACAGTACTGTGTTAAGATGAAGCTAGGACAGGAATAAGACAGATCACGCTAACAGAAACGTAACAGCAAACTAGTTTTCTATAACACTTGAAAATAAGAACACACGGTGTTACCCCATATTCGTGCTGTCCCATCCTCTGATCCAGTTATAATCTGAAAAAGAACAAATATGATAGATTAAGTTCTCTCTGTAACTAAAATTCTTAATTCTCAACCTTAGCACAATGGAAGCTCCTTTTATGAGTAATATTATCGTTTATTGGATAAATAACCTTGGTTGATTAAATGAATAAAATGTCAGCCCAAAAAGAAGTAAAAGGGTTGAGCTGTGGCACTAAGGATAACTAGCCTTTCTGTATGAAGGCCAAATTAATTAACAACCAAAATAAATAATCATGAAGAGAAGAAAAGCTGACCTGATTGGAAGAGGCACGAACTAGTACACTATGCAAATAGTCAGTGTGTCCCTTAAAAACCATTTTGATTTCACCCTTCTCCTGAAAATCTCCAACAGAAATGGAACCTATTAAAAAACACCTCTCACAGAAAACACGAGGAATAAATTCATTTGAACAAAATTATACCACATCCCAGCAATATGCACAGGAATCACCGGCAGCAGAAAAGATGGATCCCCCCTGTTTTAGTAGAGAGTGCAAAGAAGAAACAAAATCATAAAACATAATTTTCCATAAATATAAGCAAATGCAGGGAAGGTATTTAAAAACCTGAGGATCAACAGCAATGGCATTATTCTCAGGAATTGGAGAAAGAGCTCCCCATGGACCTCTGAGAACAGCGATTAAAATGTTACATCAAGGAAGGGGGGGTTAAGTTGATTAGAAAGAATAGAACAAAAACAATAAAAAGAAATTTCTATTTACTTATCAAATTGTTTTCCAAATCAAAAAACAAATGGAATGAGAATCTACGGTTAACTGTTGATGAAGAAGTCAAAGGGTGTGCATTAAAAGACACAAGAACAACTAACTATAAACAGTGATTACACACCTATCTTGGGGATTGATCAAATCAAGCACCGGCTTCATATGATTTCCTGCAAAACATCAAAACTAAATTGGTAAATCATGACCCCAGAGGAGCATTTGAATGACAGGACAATACCAATTTGGTCCGCTCATCTGAAAATCAAAGACCAGGAATGGAAAAACAGATGACCAACATTTAAAGCTCAAAGAGAGATTCAAATCAAAACAAGACAAAAAGATAATGACAGTGTTCATCCCCATTCCCCATTGAGTTCATGCATTATGTACTAGTCTCACATAATCACTATCTAGTTTAAAAAACAACAACACAGTTCCAAAATCCAGTACCTTGAAAGGTGATAGGCACCTCCGATTCAGTAAATTCCTTCCATCTCCATCCTTTAATTTTACCGTCATCACCACAACTGCAAAAAAGGGTTCATACTATAATTCATATTTACCGAGAGTTCACCCACCAATAGTGATGAGTTCAAGTCAACCTTAATTAAGTTAATGAAAATGGAAAAATTAAGCTTGAGCTTCACATAAGCTCAACCATGATAAACAAAACAATTTCCTACTTTTAATGTACACAATTAAATGCAAACAAAAATGGAGAAAAAATTAACTGCATCACATTGAACTACACCTTAATAGCAAGGAGTCTTCTCCATTGCCGTAGAATTTCACATCATACGCAGGTCCATCATGTCCTTCGAGGAATCCCTCCGGCTCAGCCGGTAAGAACCTTCAAACATAATCAGTTACACTCCTCACTCAAATAGGAAACAGTAACCAATTAATTAATTTAACAATGCAACGATATAGACAGTTATTTTACCTTGGAGACCTAGCACTGCAGAAACCAATCGGCTGCCAAAACAATGCGAAATTCAGGTAAGAATCATTTCTACCTTTCAATTAAATTCTTTTGTTCTTTTCTTCATTGAATGAGATGAACAAGAAGACTCACGTGTTTGGAGACGCAAGAGGAAATGGAGTAAGATGCTATCGAACCATCGCTAGAAGCGACGACGAGACATTCCGGGTTAGGGTTCAAGGAAGGAGCCCAAACGGTTCGGAATACGGTTCGGGTTTGGATCTCTCTTTCCCTTAATATGCTCTCCCTGTACGCTTCTTCGTCCCAGTTTGTAGCGTCCCCGCACATTCTCCTCTATTCGGATCTTTATCGGGTTTGGATCGTGTGTGTGGAGCAACGAGCAGCTCTGCCTTCGGTTCACTTCACAGAAAATGCCGGAGCTTGAAATCGAGAGCAATGGAGAAAAAGTCGAAGCCTCTAAAAAGGCCAAGAGCCCAATATTCTTTTGGGCCTTAGGGGGCTAAAAGTAGGAAAGTGAATGGGTATAGGCGAATTTTTATCGACCCGAACCCAATATGAAAATAATTATCTTAAATCTAAACCCGATCCGATTATATTCTTAAAAAATTCAACATGATCAAAAATTGTATACCTTAACTTAAATTCAACTTGACTGATCTACATAAAAATATTTAATCTTAAAAATTTTTTTAAAAATATTAATTTTAATGACTTAATTATAAAAAAAAATGTTATATTTTGATAAACAATTTGAGTAAAATAATTATACGATCCTTCCTATTTAAATTAAAATAAAAAACTTAAATCATCTAACACCCTAAAACTCTGACCCTAAATTATAAATTCTAATCTTAAAGCTTAAACTCTATCCCTACAACATAAAGTCTGAACCATAATTTAAATCCTAACCATATTTAAAGTTTGTGTATTAAAGTATTTTTCATATAAAAATATATAAAGAATGAGAAATTATATCATAGGTAAGTTCCTTATTCATGGATCAACCGCTAAAATTCATCCATCTCATCATTTTTTTCCATGTCATATTTTCCTAAGTGAATCTTCACTTCTGTTTACTGTTAATTCATTTTAAAGACAGTTTTTTGAAGTGAAGATTCACTTGAGAAAATATATGATATGAAAAAATTAATGACATAAATGGTTTTTAGTGGTTGATCTCATGGACACGTGGTGGGACTTACTCATAATATAATTTCTAATAGAGAATGAACATTATTATAAATATTCCTAAAAATATATTATTAATTCAAGATCAAATCAAGTTTGATATTTTTTACTTTAAATTTGAACCCAACCCAACTATACTTATGGCTGTCAAAAAGTGTTTTTCAAAAGATAAAATGTCTATTTTAAAAAGGCTTAAAATTATGACTTTTGAGGGTAAAATACTAATGAGGGTTAATTTAAATATTTTTATTTCAAACAAGATTTTTAAACCCCAAAGCTCAAAATTATGACTTTTGGGTTAGGGTTTATAAACACGATCATAAACTGAATTTCTATCTAAAAGATATCTTGTTTGTCATTGAGCTTACTTTAAAAAAGTGTGTTTGAATTACTAGAAGTAACAAAAAAACAAGGTCTTAATCTGTCTTAAAAATTAAAATATTTAAAAATTTATTCTCTTTAAAATTTATGTTTTGTCTTATCTCTAAATCTCGACTTCGTACTTGTTTACCCTCAGAAAAATTTTATCTTAGAAATCTCACATTAAAAGGAATTTGAATGTATGACAAAGAATCTCACATGGATGAATGATGATGATGGCTGATTGGCTCATATTAGAAGTGGCAAGATGATCTATAGACTTGCATCCTTGAAGGGGACATTCTTTGCCATCTTGTCAAACTGGTTAAGTTTATTTTTATCTGATTTATTAATTAATTAATTTATATTTATTATTATAGAGAATTATTCTCACGGTCTAATTTATTTCATTTCTAACATTAAAATTTAATATTTTTATTTTGTTAAAAAATTTAATATCTTGTTCTACTGTATTAATCGGTAACTGATGATGAAATCATGTTTCATATATACCCAAAGACACATGTAATATATCATGTTTCATATATACGAATTAAGGCTTAGTATACTTTCCCCTAAATCATATATATTTTTTAAATTAATTTTTTTATATATTTTATCTCTTAGATTTTATATCGTTTTTAAATTATCTCTTAAATTATAGTATTTTTTTAAATTGATCCCTAAATAAGAGTGTTTTGGATTCAATTGTATCGATTTCTGGTACAGGTAATCTTTCGTTGAAAGTCGTTCGAGCTTTTCCTGAGAGTATAGCATGGGTTACTTCAGCGTCGTAGCTCCTGGTACTCGAATATTGGCTCGGACCATTTTCTCTACCCCTTCTTACCCTTGAAAAAGCAATGACACCTTGCGTCTTTGAACCGATAACTATCTTTTGGCTAACCTAACCTTCTTCGTCCCTCGGGACCAACAAGTGGTAATACAGAAATATTCACTCGTTGTCTATTGACTACGTCTTTCGACCTGATCTTAGACTCTGACTCACTCTCCATGGACGAACCTTGCGGATGAACCCTTGGGTTTTCGGGGTATTCGATTTTTACCAATGTTTGTTTACTCAAGCCGACATTCTCGCTTTAGGTAAAATTAAAAAAAAAAAGACCAAAAAAGTTATAAATAAATAAATAACATATATAATTTAGGAGAAAGTATATTAATTAAATAAATAATTCAGTAACCAGACAAATTCAGATAACTTTATAAAGACTTGTAGGAGTTGTTCCCCTTCCACTCAATATGGTGACGATTGATGAGTTTTTACATAATTTTTAGTTTTTTAGTGCACAAATATAAGAATATTGCAAGCTTTTAAGATGCTTTTCACAGCATTTGGATTAACTTAAACCCAAATATCAACACCTTTAACTCATGGTTTTTGATATCTAATCAAATATTAATTTTTTATTAATGATTTATGTTTTAAGAGAGAAAAAAATTTCATAAAAATCGTATTCGAATTCTAATATTAATTTGTAAAATCATATACAAAAAAACCACTAGATTAGTATTTTGTCCTAGTAAATTAAACTGTTCTCGGAACACATCTTGTGTGTGTTTTTCTTCTCATTTGCAGTTATAACCATCTTTCTCTATGTGTAACAGATTAAAGTTGGCATTGTTCCGACTTTAGATTGTGTTGAACATATTTAAAATTTGAGTTATTCGAGTATTGATATTTGATTTATTAGTCAATTGATTTAGATTGTGTTTTGTAGGTGTATAATATTAGACAACTCTCTTAGTTTACTCCATTCATAATGTTAAAATCTAAATCTCTGACCCTACTTAAGAAACTTAGCTAGAGACGACACTTCAATAGAGATTTTTACGTACTTAAAACCTCAAATTTTAATTCGACTTATATTTAGGGTTTAGAATTTTATCCGTAATTAATATCATTTCCTTGCACATTTATGTGTTCGCCTTTAATCAAGAACAAAGTCAGAATTTAGGGTTTAAAAGTACGATGATAGATTCATAAATAAATTAATTTTAAAATAAATAAAAAGATAAAAGTAAAAAATAGAGGACGATTGTCCTTCCCTACCTCATATGATTCCGAATAATCTTAAACACGAATATGATACATGTATTGAATTTGTGTACTATTACTCTTCTTTTTCCTATTATTTTACATGACTGATTAGCAAATTCAATGGTTCTTAGAACCCATAATTGTTGTTTAATTAACCTAAAGCATATCTACTTTCTACTACTTTTTGTTTTAAATCTTGGGTAAACTAGATTTTGTCAACCTAACATTGGTTCATCCTTTTGTAAAGGGGGTGGATTTATATTTTAATTTTACCCAAGATTCTTCTTCTTCAATTTTTTTAGGGTATAACAAAGACAGCCATTGTTCAAACTATATTCCTTAATCAATGCTACTTTACAAACAATTAAATATTTATTCACGAGTTTAGCCTCAGTGGTTAAAAGAATAATAGTGTTCCTAGAGGTCGCAGGGTTCGAGCATCAGTAATGTCAACATAGTGATTGAGTGATCAATGTCCAATGGTTAAGAGTATTCACTATAACATATGCTACTGTAATCACTGTAGCTTATTAAAAAACAATTAAATATTTATTCACGAGTTTAGCATCAGTGGTTAAAGGAACGGTAGTGTTCCTAGAGGTCGCAGGGTTCGAGCATCAGTAATGCCAACAAAGTGATTGAGCAATCAATGTCCAATGGTTGAGAGTATTCACTATAACAGATACTACTGTAATCACTGTAGCTTATTAAAAACAATTAAATATTTATAAATCGAGATATGGTCAAATTATATAGCGTATAATTGTTTAAGTTTTACAGTTTTTCAGATCGTTGGATGAGTGAAACAGATGACTCAGATTAACAATCGGTTATGTGAAGATTATCGTGTAGGGAAAATAAAGAGTTAATTTAAGCCATCCGTTTCAATCATTCAATGTTCCAAAAAACGTGTAAAACTTATAGAGTTTTACATTGTATAACTTAATCATATCTCTTATAAATATATTCATTTAATGTTCGTGAACATATTTACAAACATTTATAAGTATATTTATGAATAATAAATAAATAAACCATAAATAAACATACGGGTTAATATTTGAAGCATTAAAAAGGCGAATTTTCCCCACATGCATGTTTATCTAATTTTTAAAATCTAAAATTTAAATCCCAACCATAAATCTAATTTACTTCTAAAATCCATTTTTTTGGATTAATCAGATTAATATTATATTTTTATATTAAAATTCGAATATATATAAGGTAAGATACTATAAGCAACCTTAATTACTAGACCAATTAATAGATCTCCGTAAAATATAATTTTAAAATTTTAATCATCAATTATCAAGTAAAATCTTGTTATATTATAAGGCAAATGTGTTGATTAGTAAACAAAGAAAGACTATTAGTGTTTATATTAAGGATGAGTCTACAACGGGCGTCAAACACCGTTGAACATTGTTAATGTTGAACACCGCTGAACATTATTAAATTAATTTGTAAATTAAAATCTAAAGGACTAATCATACAATTATTAATTATATGTTGAGTTTATCAATTTTTTATTAATTACATATTGAGTCCTTGAGATTTAAGATTTTTATTAATTAATTTAATAATACTCAACAATATTTAATATTAATAGTGTTTAGCAGTGTTCGACACCCGTCGTAGAGTTTTCCTTACAGTAATAGAGACAGGGAACATATAATTTATAGTGATAGAGACAAAGAAACAAGAATATTGTTTGCAGTCGTAAATAGTAGTTCAGATATATTTATTTGAACCTTTAATTTTAATTTATTTATATTTCATTTTATTTTTATTAATTATATTATATATTTTTGAATTTAATTTCTGATTTCGACCCTGATTTTAATATTAATATATATTTATATTTAATTGTTTTAGTAGTATTTTTTTATTATTGGTTATATATTATATTGTTCTACACGCATGTGGGTGATAATAAAATTCTATATTCAACACTTAAGTTTCCAAGTAATATTGGTTCGTTAACAAAAAGACAAATAAAAAGATTAATAATAATGAAACTAATTAAGCAGATATGGGAATAATTAAAAAATTAATTTGGTAGTTGGATGAGATTAAGGTTTAGGGTTTAAGATTTAGGGTATAAGATTAAAAGTTATGGTTAGAGTTTAAAAAATTATAGATATATTATATTTTTAGGTTTAGGGTATAAAAAATTGAGTTAAGATTTACGACTTAATTTTAAATATTTTTTTAGGGTGGAATATAAAAGGAGACGGTTAAGGGACAAAAATTTTACTCTTAAAGGGTAATAATCGTCAACCCCTTATTGTATATTTTTTTGTGCCCTACTCTAAAATAACGAGTTTAAGATTTAGGGTTAAAGGTTATGATTACGGTTTAGGAAATTAGAGGTAGATTGTATTTTAGGGTTTAAGGTTTATGATATAAAAATTATGATCAAAATTTAAAATTTAATTTTTAAGTATTTTTAGGGTGAAGCATAAAAAAAGATAGATTTAAAAGACAATTTTTTTTTCTAAATTGACAACGGACATATGATCAATAATATAATTTTATTCGGTATCTTTCGATACATTAATCGTCATTATTATATAATTTTGATGTTAATTTTTTTGATTTTAAATATTTTATCTTAAAATAATAAATTTTGAAAAGTAACAAAGGGTTTAAACCTCATGGCTATTCTCTCATATCTTTGATGTCATCTCCTACATCATCACCAATTCATATATATTTTTTACCTTCTATAAATGCCCTACAGTCTCTCATATTTTTTCACTCAACGGAGCAAAGATTTCTCAGCTCCTGCAATACAAACCTTACATCTCTAGTTCCGGATGAAGCTCGAGCAAAACCGTCGTAAAACCGGGTTTTTCCGATCGTTGAGACGGCATAATCTAGCTAGCCGTGCTGCAAATCCATGTATAAGAAGAAAGCAGGTTGGTAATGGTCAGTGCAAGGAAGGTGACAGAAGAGAGGGAGCACACAAGGTTGTTTCTAGCATGAGAGGCTCATGCTTGAAGCTTTATGTGCTTTCTCTCTTTTGTCACGCACCTATCTCACTGCTTATATATATATATATTGAATTAGCTACAGTGTTACAATAGTATCTGTTCTAGAGTATACTTTCAATCATTAAATATTGATCGTTCAATCACTGTGTTGATATTAATGGTACTTATTAGACAGTTACTACTCCACAAATTAAGATTGTTAGAATATAGTTTGTTGAAGATAATCACAATTAGTTAATAGTTTGTTAGATGAATTGAATTGTTAGTTTGAGGCTATAAATACATAATTGTTGTAATGAGTTGATACACAGTCTTGAATACAAAATTAATAAAATTTCAGAGTTGATTTTCTTTCTTATTTCTTTTCACTGTTGATTACAATCTTCAATCTCATGTCCCCATTCTCACAGTGCTCGAACTCATGACCTTTAAGAACAACAACTGTTTCTTTAACTACTGAGGTTAGATGGCTCGTGTTACTTTGTACATATAAATACTTGAATTAAATTTTTTTAATATATATTGTATATACAATCAATATAGTTGATCCAAGTGGTAAGTATTTTGATTCTGTTTAAGTCTCGGGTTTGAGGTATTATATATGTAGAAAATTCTTGTTGGAAACTCATCTATCAAAATTAGGTAAACGATGCGGATTGGTCCAAGTTAGTTAAACTAAAACCCGAAATCTAAAAAAACAATCGATAAATGTACATATATAAAAATAAATCTTTTAAATTAAACATTCTTGATAATCAACTTGCGAATTATGTCTTGAATCCGAATTTGGATACTACATATTATTTATTATCAAGAAATAAAATTTTATCATTAAATCATAAAAATATAGGACTATTCGTATAAAAAAATAAAAATAAATAAAATAAATTTTAAAAATAAAATATATAAACAATAAAAGATAAATATCATTAAATCATCCACGATGAAAGATAAATATCATTAATATTATTATAATTTTAAAATTTAATAACATTTTAGTATCTAATTTTATCATCGTAACTTAAAAATTATACATCAAGTAATTACGAGTATTTATCAATATAAAAAAAACATAAAAAAAATATAAAATATTCCAACAAAAATAAAAATAAAAATCCACTATTTTGTACAAAAAAACTTTGTTTATTATGAAAATAAATAAACCGTTGGTAAGAAATTTAGGTCTAACTTTGAAATTCATTTTTTATTTATCAATGATTAAATAATTTATAAACTTCCAAGTAAAAAAAATATAATTTAATAATTTACATGCAAAAATTGTAAAAGTCGTCCATTCAATGTTTTTATTTTTACCGAAAATGAATTAATTTCCTAGTTTTTTTTTAAATATACTGAATTAAATTTTGAAAAATTAATAGTGACTAAATCTCAATTTAAATAAAATAGAGGATGAAATTCATAATTAAATCATTTTATCACTCAGCAGTAAATATAAAGTCAAAATGCCAAGTCGTCAACGCCTGCAACAGGGTTTCAGAAACGTACAATCGTACACTTCTAAGTTTGAACTCAGGATATGAGCGTGGCTAATGCTAGCACCGGTGCTTCTCCGCCGAAAAAGGCGGCCGTTGCGGTTGCCGTCAAGGGAGGAAACGGTAGCAGACGCGCCGTTCGATGGGCGGTGGAGAATTTGAAAGCTGATCGTTTCGTTTTGGTCCATGTCATTCCAGCAATTACCTCTGTTCCAACTCCATGTAAGTATTTGATTATATGAGCGGTAATTCTTTTTATGTGATCAAATAATTCCTAATTTGATTTTAATTTTCGAAAATTGAATGAATTTGGATATATTGATTGTTGGGTGATCCTAGTTTTCTAGGAAAGAACAACTCAATTCAAGTAAATTTAATCGTTATGCATGAAAATATATTAAGTTACAAAGACAACATGAAGTTTTCATAATCAGAAGATAAGATTTTATCTTAGAGATAAAAACTTTTATAGTTTTGAAAGCAAATTCCAAGGTCAAATGGTGTTTTCAGAGAAGCTGGGAAATCAGTTGCGGCTGAACGCTGGTTTGAGCACAAAATCAAGTGAAAAAAATAAGGGACAGCGCTCGTTCAATGCGTATCCAATATATGTTCAGCATTGCTTCTCTATTTGAGGCTCCAATGCCCGTCGAAGGCCACCATATAAATGGGATTTGAAAATTATTGGATGCGGAATTAGATCATCGATATAAAATATAAAAATTTTCTAAAACATATGGAAAATTGAAATTTTTAGGGATAAGATTGTCCCTAGCATCGCTCGGTTCGTCTTGTTCGTGGTGAATAGTTATGTGTTAATAGCTTTTGGTGATAAATTGAGTTACATTTATGTTGATTACTTCTTGTATATGCATACTGCAGCAGGAGAACAAATACCCATCACAGAAATGGATGACAATGTGGTGGCAATGTATGTTCAAGAAGTGAAACTTAAGTTTGAGCAAGTATTCATACCATATCTTCAGCTATTCAAAGCTAAAAAGGTGAGTTTTGCTTCTGCAAATGGTCCAAATTATGCAGATTGTCTCTCATAGTTTTCGGTAACAACTTTTCATTCAATATTTTGGTAGGTGGAAACATATGTGCTTGAAGATGACTATCCTGCTACTGGACTTCTAAGATACATTTCTGAGTTCGGGATCGAAACTTTGGTATTGGGTTCTTACGGTGCCAATTGTATAACGAGGTATGTGTCGCAGCTGTTCGTTTACCAGTAAAACTTGAAATCGATGTGAATGTATGCGCCGAGCATAAAGATTTTGTGTGGGAAATTTTGATGAGCTAGTTTTTCAGATGCATGTTAGCTTTTCATGACTCTGGAATAACCTTCCCTTTTGTACTATAGGAAGTTGAAGGGTCCTGGGGTGCCTAAAACTGTCCTGAAGTGTGCTCCGAATACTTGTGATATTCGAGTTGTTTATAGACAAAGAATCGTCTCGAGATCAGCTAATCCCTTATGGGCTAACAGTAAGTTGGAAATGTTTGCCTCGATGTTTATCCGTGTACCGAAAGTCAATTGTTTTTTGTTTCAAAATGTCGCAGGGACCGGCTATAGGCCATCGGTATTTACTGCAGCATATCTAAAAGGGAGTACCGGCAACGTTAATAAGCATATATCTGGTCATGTTGCCTTTGGGAGAGCATCTTCATCGGAGGTTAACTACTCATATTTGCTATCAAATGCTATTACAATTAATCGGTCTAATTCCTTGCCTCCTACAAAGGGTGAACAGGTGAGCTTTCTCGAGCATTTATGCCGACGGTTGAGTGTTATTTTGGAAATTATGCAGTTTCATATGCTATCTGGATGTATTTTTATAGAATATTTGTGCATTTTAATCTGCAGGGTGAAGTGGAACAGCTGCGTCTGGAATTACAAAATACAGCCGCCTTGTATAAACAAGCTTGCGAAGAGCTCATCGACACCCAGAACAAGGTGAGGAAACAAGCACTTCGAAATGTTCATGCTATTGAACATATGTGTGTGTGTGTTCTGGAATTACTGGATTTCGAACTATTGAATGTTGCCATTTATGCTTTGGTTTGCAGGTGCAATTACTTTCTTCAGAATGCCTTGAGGAAGCAAGGAGAGTGAATGCTGCTCGGGAAAGAGAAGAAGCTTTTAGGAAAATTGCTGCAGAAGAGAAAGCAAAACTCTTGCAAGCAATGAAAGATGTCGAAGAGGCGAAAAACATGCTTTCTATAGAAGGCTACGAAAGGCAGATGGCTGAACTGAATGCTCGTAAAGAATCGTTGGAGAAACAGAAATTTGTCGATGCACTCTTCTGTAATGACCGAAGGTACAGAAGATACACGAAGGATGAAATCGAAGCATCAACGAATTTCTTCTCCGAGAATAACGTGATTGGTCAGGGAGGATATGGCAAAGTCTATAAATGTAGTCTTCATCTCACTCCTGTAGCTGTTAAGGTTCTTCAACCTGATGCATTAGAACGGAAAGCAGAATTTCTGAAGGAGGTCAGTTTCAACTTTGGATAGCATGTAGTTTGTAGATGCAGTCGTGTTTACGAATACGAACTGATGTCAACGCATTTCCAAAACTTTTTGCAGGTTGAAGTTCTAAGCCAGCTGCACCATCCACATATTGTTTTGCTTCTTGGAGCTTGTCCGGAAAATGGTTGCTTGGTTTATGAATACTTGGAAAATGGTAGCCTGGAGGAACATATTCTTCAGAAAAATGGAAAACCTCCTCTTCCTTGGTTTATTCGATTCCGTATAGTTTTTGAAGTAGCTTCTGGGCTTGCTTTCTTACACAACTCGAAGCCAGATCCTATCGTTCATAGAGATTTAAAACCAGCTAACATACTGCTAGGTAGAAACTACGTAAGCAAAATCGGGGATGTCGGACTTGCTAAGCTTATTTCAGATGTTGTGCCCGACAATATCACCGAGTACAGAGACTCTATTCTTGCTGGTACTCTTTACTACATGGATCCTGAGTATCAGAGAACCGGCACCCTCCGACCAAAATCAGATATATATGCTCTTGGAATTACAACACTCCAGTTATTGACAGGTCGACATCCGAGTGGACTTCTACTGGCAGTTGAAAATGACATTAAAAATGGCTCCTTAGCTGACATTCTAGACCAGTCGATTACAGATTGGCCACTAGCTGAGACAGAAGAATTAGCTCGAATAGCATTGAAATGTTCAAAGCTTAGATGCAGGGACAGACCTGATCTTGACACAGGAGTTCTTCCAATTCTCAAAAAACTCGTCGATGTTGCAGATGCAAGTTTAAAGTTGGAAAAGAGCAATGCATATGCCCCGAGCCACTACTTCTGTCCGATCCTGCAGGTTGAAAACTGTTAGCAGAACTGATTCATGGCTTAAGCATAATCCCCGAATCCCGTATGCTTGCATTCTCAATAACTTTTCTTTTCTGTTTCGTTTCCGGTAATAAAGGAAGTGATGGATGATCCTCACATTGCTGCTGATGGTTTTACATACGAGCTCCGAGCAATAAAGACATGGCTTGAGAAACACAACATATCACCGGTTACAAAGCGTCGGTTTCAGCATTCTGTAGTGACTCCAAACCACACATTGCGCTCTGCCATACACGACTGGAAGTCTCGGGTGACGGTATCTAGTACATTACATTAAGCAGGTCGAATGTCATGATTTCGAGACGAAAAAGAATCATCCATCCGTCCTTCGTAACCGAAGAGCTATGTCTAAAGATTCTTCTATTTATTAAGCTGTCTTAGAATACACTTTCAGAATGTAAATCCTTGGCAATGGATGTTCCTGGAGTTAAGGCATCTTACCAGCTTTGTCTTGTAAAGTTCACTGCCAAGTGACAAACTACGAGCTGGCACCAAGGCAGCTCAGCTTTTGGATGCAATTCTAAGAAAAATGACCCAAAAAGCAACATATTTGCATTCATTTTGTTTTATAAACTAGTCGGTGATGTTTGAAAAAAAGTAGGTAGTCAGATATTAAAAAAATAATCCGCGACCGCTATAACGATCGTTATTTAATGGTAACGTTATTGATCGAAACCGTTAATAGTATAAATAATGGTGGGATTCAGAATCATACCAATAACGGTCGATAACGGGCATATTTTAACATTAACAATCAATAATGTATGTTATTCCCGTTATTTCAAAAACATAAAAAAAAAATAAGAACCATCGTTCAAATTTTATTAAAAAGTTAAAAATTCAAAAGAAAATTATAAATATATTTAATATATTTATATTATATCTATTATGATTTACAATAAGTTGTGTGAGTTTAAAAAAAATCACGATCGCAACACACACAATAACTGCAATAACAATCGTTATGTCCGCAATCGCGAGAAACATCACGTGACCGAAAACATTTTCTAAATCTCTTTAGATAGTGGTGGATAAAACTCGATTCGATTTTAAAAAATAAAATTTTCATAAAACTCAATGATGATTTAAGCATTTACTCAAAAATTAAACAAATAAATCATGTCCACGTACTAATTTGAACAAGATATAAATTTTTATGTACTTAATTGTATATAAAATCAGATATCATATTAAATTTTTAAAAAATAGATACCAAAACACATAAAAGACTCGAATATTTTTCGAATAAATCATATAAATCGAGACGGAACGTTGAATCTAGCATACATTCGATATAAATATATTTATTTTTATTACTCATTTAAAAGTTTATATTTTTGTAATTTAATATTAAATATAAATTTAAAACAATCTTAATACTGTGTACTTCATTTCATATAGAAAGTCAAAGTTCCTTGTTCGTTGAAAACGAGTAAGGACTTCAAAGTCATAATAATTTACTTAATAACATGATTAATTAATCATTAACAATAATCCTTTTAAGTGTGCATGTGTTTTTCATTCTGGTAATGGAATTAAGTATATTTAGTTGAACTGAATTAAAATTATAATTAATTGATTAATCACATAACAATAATTATAAGTGTGGTGTAACTTGTTGATTTTCATGTGACAGGTTGGAACATGACAAACATGGTAGTTGGTACAAAGATGTTCCAGATAACATAGTATTTGCATTTATGGGGTGGGACAATTTAGGAATAGAGTAAATTATATTATTATTTTAAATTAGTCCCTCAATTAGATATTTTAATTTTATTTTTAAAATATATTTTTATTTTAAATTGATTATTTTTTAAATATTTTAATTTTATTATTAAATTATTATTTATTTTACGTTATGTTATTGTATAATATATATCGATATTTGTATGAGTATGATAATTAATAATTTTTATAACAGTTTTATTATTGTGAGATTAGAGGTGATAAACTGAGACGAGATCTAAATCGATTTTACCAAATTCAAGATATGATATCAATTCGAACATGATAACGAGCTTGATTTGAAACCTAAAATAAACCGAATTAAACTGAAATTGATCTGATTTATAGTTAAATTGATACGAATTTGTTATGATTTTCATCCGATAGAATTAACTTAAAATGATTTTCAAGCGAACCAAACGAATCCGAACCGAAAATAACTTAAATGGAAAACAACCCAAAATAATATATATTTAATTATAAATTTATTACATATCATAGTGATTAATTTTTATTATTTATATTATATTTTAAAATCAATAATTAAAGATTGGTTGAAACTTGAAAAGCTTCATCTAGGGTAGAGGGTCCCTACTCCCTAGTACCTTTCTCTAGATTTGTGCATGTAGTTTTCTTTTCTTACTATAGCATGGAATAAGGATAACCTTATCCTTATTCTCTACCCTTTTTAAGTTACTTCGCTTTGCCTTCCTAATCCCTACACCCTACTACGCCTTTCCATTTAATCGAACCTTCGGCCTATCTTTCCTTATTCCCACCCGCGTATACACTATCCCGAGTAGGAATAGTATATTTAATTGGAAACTAAGATTAACTGCACATGAAACAAAGAAAGTCAAATCAGCGTCAAAACCAACCGCGTTCACACTTCCCTTCCCACACGCGCTTCTCCTTCCTCGTCCACCGTGTTCACTGATACGTATATAAACAAAACCCAAGCCCCTGCAGTTCACATCTCCAGTTTCAAATCTTCACACTTGCTTGTTCAGATTTCGCCATTCAAATCTATCAAAAGGAAACTGTAATCTCCTGTTTGTTTACATGGAAATCGGGTCTTTCACATTGCTTTCTCCGGAAGATTTCTCTTTTAATTTCAACGACAGTAACAGTGATTTCTCGTGGTTTCTGGATATGGAAAACGGGAACAACAAGAAGAGGGGAAGAAGAGATTTCGAGGATGATTTAGAAAACGAAAAGAGTGGTTTTCGTGATGTACTTTCTTCGATTTTGATGTTGGACGAAGAAACAAAGCAGGAGCAGGAAAATCAATGGTTTACCGATTCCGATCAACGAACCGATTTCTTCGAACCCGGTTATAACCAGAAAGTTGAAGAAATGAATGGTTTTTTTGATCAATTCGAAAATCAATACTCTGAAATGATCCAATTCGATGATTCCAGAAACAAACGCGCGCGTAAATCGGGTTTAACTGTTCCGGCAGCAGCGATGGGGAAGACGGTTTCAATCGGGTCGGAGAATGTGAGTCCGTCGCGATCGGGTACCGGATCCGGCCAACAGCGGCGGTTATGGGTGAAAGACCGATCAAAAGACTGGTGGGACAAGTGTAACCACCCCGATTTCCCCGATTCGGAGTTTAAACGCGCGTTTCGTATGAGCAAAGCCACATTCAACATGGTCTGCGTCGAGCTCGAACCGGTAGTGATGAAAAAGAACACGATGCTCCGCGATGCGATCCCGGTTCGTCAACGCGTTGCGGTTTGTATTTGGAGACTAGCCACGGGTGAACCGCTCCGGATGGTATCGAAACGGTTCGGGTTAGGAATCTCCACATGCCATAAACTAGTCCTAGAGGTTTGCTCCGCCATTAAAACCGTCCTGATGCCTAAATTCGTCCAATGGCCCGACGAAAACAAAACGAATAGGATCAAACAAACGTTCGAATCCGCCACCGGAATCCCGAACGTGACCGGTTCGATGTACACGACTCACATTCCCATCATCGCACCAAAAGCAAGCGTGGCAGCATATTTCAACAAGAAACACACGGACCGGAACCAAAAAACATCCTATTCCATCACCCTCCAAGGCATCATCGATCAAACCGGAGCGTTCACCGACGTATGCATCGGCTGGCCCGGTTCGATGTCCGATGATCAAGTCCTCGAGAAATCAGCGTTCTACCAACGAGCCACTAGGGGATATTTGAGAGACGTTTGGGTTGTGGGGAACAAAGGGTACCCATTAATGGACCAGGTTCTTGTTCCCTACAGTCACCAACATCTCACCTGGGCTCAACACGCCTTCAATGAGAAGATCGGGGAGATCGAAAAGGTCGGGAAGGATGCATTTGCTAGGCTGAAAGGGCGGTGGTCGTGTTTACAGAAGAGAACAGAGGTGAAGCTTCAAGAGCTGCCGGTTGTGCTCGGTGCTTGCTGCGTTCTGCATAATATCTGTGAGATGAGGAACGAGAGTATGGACCCCGAGCTTAAATTCGAGCTTTTCGACGACGAGATGGTGCCGGAAAACAACATTCGCTCCATGGCTGCTGCACAAGCTAGGGATCACATTGCTCACAACTTGTTGCACCATGGTGGTCGTACCCCATCCGCTGTTTTTCTATAGCGGTCTGTTTTGATACTTGATATAGGAATCTTTGTTTGTAATTCTTTTTGGGTTTTGGCAATAAAGATGATTCTTGATTTATGAATTCTTTTGAGTAATCAACAACTGCTTTAAAAGTGCCATGGGATCAAATTTCAATGTATTAGAAAAAACTAAAAAAGAATTTACTAAAAAAACTTTCATTTAACGTATTAGAGTTTGAGATTTAAATTTTTATATTTTTTTTAAATTTTAGAATTTTATGGTTTAAAATTTTAGAATTCAATAATACATTAAACGAAAGTTTTTTCAATGAAACCTTTTAAGGTTTTGTAATGCATTGAATGATACAGTTTATAATGAATCTTGTATTTAATTCTAGCTCTTAAATAACCCTTAACTTATGTATATGTGTATAGGTTAGACGAAGTATATATAGGGATAAGATTAAGTTACACAGTCTAAAATTTTTTAAGTTTCACATGTTTTTCGAATCGTTGGATGACTGAATCGGATAATTCAGATTAATTTTTTACTATTTTCTCAAGTAATAATCATTACATAACCAACTGTTAATCTGAAACATCCGTTTCAACCATCCAACGATACAAAAAATAAGTAAAACTTATAGAGTTTTATACTATGTAATTTGATCATATCCCTGTACATACATATAGGAGGAATGAGATTCAACTACATTATGTAAAACTCAATTAGTTTTACAGTAATCCATGGTCATTGGATGAGTGAAATTGATAAATGAGATTAAAAGTAGGATATTCGAAGATTATCACTAAGTCATCCATTCATTTTATCCATACAACGACCATGAATTAGTGTAAAATTGATTGAGTTTTACACAGTATAAGTGAATCCTACTCCCTACATACAGTGGTTGATCCAAAAGTTCATTTGAGGGTGGGTACAAAGCTTAAATATTATAAAAACTTAAGGATCAATTCATAAAAATTAAAAAAAATTAAGGGTAAATATATGAACTTTGAAAAGTTAAAGGGTGCATCCGTCGATGAATACATACATGATTCACTTTAAAAAACTCAACTAATTTTACGTTAATATATGATCATCGAAGGAGTGAAATAAATGAATAAGATTAAAAAATAAAAATTAAAAAATTGAAAAAAGAGTGTATTTAATATCATACATAAGTTTCACTTATTTAATGTCATAATTAGTGAAAATGTAAGGTTAAATCTGTTCACACAACATAAAACTTAAAATTTTTACACGTTATTTTAAATATTTACAATAAAAATATATTAATTTAAAAGTTATAATCTCAACCTTAAATTATAATATTTTTTTTATATAAAACATAATTATAAAAATGTATTCAATGAATTATCACAAGTAAAGTGACACAGAATTTGTATCTAGATCTATTACTTTTTATATAAAATATTTTTCACCTATATTTTAAGTGTAACAAAATCTAACATTTAATAATATGTTACAAGTTAAAATAAAAACATTTATCAACAGTATAAATAAAATTGAACACTATTAGATAATATTATTTATAATATCATATTTATTTTACTCCAACTTTTATTTTAATTACTTTTAATTATATTATTTTCTTATATTGTTAAAAAGAAGTCCTTAACGTTATTGAACGTTAATTAACTAACCAAAAAGGACTTATTTGAAAATGAAAACATTATGGTTTAAATTGCAAAAGAAAACAATTTAAGGGTGAAATTGAGAAATATACAAATGTGAAGGACTCTTTTGCTATTATGCCATATTTATACCAAAGAGTTTGGGTCGGGTGTGAGCCGTATTACCGACCTGAGCTGGTCAGATTGCAAAATGGACCTCGGACACCTGTATGTAACCAGTAACCAGAAGCCTAAGTAGCTGAGCCGAGCTGAGCTGATAAACTTTTCCTGGTCTTTTTTAAATGGGAATTATTATTTAATAATCGAAGATTATATTCGATTCTCCATATTAATTATTTACTTGCATCACATTCACATGATTAGCTAAATAATTCACATCAAATTAATTTTGTTGATTAACCTTTTAATTTGTCTTAATTAATTTATCACAATTATATTATATTATTTTAAAAATATTGTCAGCATTCAAATTTGTCCGAAATCAAATAAAAATAATTTTAAAAAATATATTTTAATTTTAAGTTTTTAAGTCCCAACTTTTGTCGGAGAAACATTAAAAAAGAGATTTTTATTTTCAAAGTCGGTGATTAAAGCTCCACTCAATTTGAGAAAAAAATTATTTTATTTAAATAAAATTAAAGTTATAAAATAAAATTTTAAATAATTTAATTTTTAGAATAATTAAAGGATCGATTTTTAAGTTTAAGTCTAATCTCTTAATTTTGTTTGATATATTTATATCATGTATAAAAAATATAATATAATACTTGTATATTATATATGGTAATAGAAAGTCGTTTATATTAAAATAATTAACACTAATGTTATAAATATTTTTATAATTAAATTTGAACAAAAATTTGAACTAGGGGTGAGCAGAACTCGACTCAAAAAATTCGAATAATTCGATTTGAGGAAAAGATACTCAATCATTTTAAACCGACTCAAAATTTTATAAAGTCGACTAAAAAATTCAAATAAAGTTTGAGTTATAAAATGGAAATTCGAATAACTTAAATTTTTTAGTAATTAAAGAATTTATTTTTAAATTTAAGACGAGTCTCTCATTTTTCTTATGATATATATATTGATATATGAACCTATCAAGAAATATATACATACATATCTTGCATGATTAGAGAAAATCGTTTAAATTGGAATTAAATTATATTATAACCTGATAAATAATTGAAATTAATTTTTATAAGAACTCAAAAACTTGACTCGAATATCTTAAACTCGACTTAAATTAAAAAAAATCAAATAAAGTTTGAATGATAAAATATGACTCGTAAACTCAAATAACTCAAAATTTTTGACTCGACTTAACTCGATCGAATACTCACCCTAACTTGAACAATTTAATTCTTAAACTTATCTAAAAATAATCAAATAAAATTTAAATATAAAATAAAATATATAAACTCGACTAAATATCAGTTTAGCATTGCTTTAAAGGTTCTACAAAGCATATTGCTTTAGACTAGTTTAGGGTTTCCCATATATATTACATTATTTTCCTATTTACTTCTTAATTAAAATGAAACCAAATTAAATATTTTCAACTAATGTTTTCTACAAAATTAAATAAATATATTACTTTTTTATTAAAAAATAATTAAAAATTTGAAATAATTAAAGACCATAATTATTTCAATAAATAATCCATTTAATTTTCAAAAAAATAATAAACCAATTAAATTTCACAAAGAAAGGGACATGGCCACGAGCTACAAGCTGTCTTAGGTTAGGAGCCGGCTCAACATATTTATATGACCCAAAAGCCCCCGTTCAGAAACTCGACCCTTCTGCATCCGAAGCACACAAGAGTCATGGGCAAATTAGTCATTTAACTGAACCAGATTTCATTGCCGATCAAAACACAGGTTCGCTCTCGACCTCCATGGCCATGTACGAACTTTCCACTTTCAGCTTCGAGCTTCGAATCAATCACGTAAACCAAATTTCCTGCCCATAATTTAAAGAATCTAATCATCTTGCTAAATAATTACGGCTTCCTGCATCGCCTATTCTCGCGATTTACAGAAGGTAGATTTTAACTTGCATTATTGATTCCAAGCTTTAGAGTTTTCCTTTTTTAATCTTGTTTTTTGTTTGTTTGATTTACTTCTCATTTCAGTTTTATGTTCTAATTCTCGTTTTGATTTGATTGTTAGTTGTTTTCTGCGATTTTTTATATATTTTTTTGGTCAATTGTTGAGGTTGGATGAATGAAGTATGATTTGATGTATAAGAGAGGAATTATAGGATACGTTGGTAAATTTTAAGCTTAGAGTGGCTTTACTGTGTTAAATACATAATTTAATTTGATGAAGCTGGATTTTGTTGATTAGTCGAAATAATGATGAAATATTGAAGGAATTTAACTGAGATGATATTTTGTTCTGTCTTGTTGTTGCCTGATTCAATATTGGATTGAATTCAAGTAAGGAAAGTGAAGTTGAAGGGGATTTTATGTATCCTTGTGTCATGGTTAAAAATGTGAAGAACAGAAGAGCAATGTTGATTAGGAAATGATTTAAATGGCAATGCTGCTCTTACTGACTGCTCTGATATAGAGGTGTCTTTCATTTGAAATCACATTGACTGCAACCAATAAAATAATGTTGTTTATCTTAAGTTATAATCTTGATGAAATGATAATTTATTTATCGATATATAATATACTGCATTCTATATACATACTGGCTATTGATCAGCTGGAGCGTTAGCCAAAAAAACAACTTTTTTTTTGAACTATGATATCAAGTCATAATGTGTTAATGACCAACAGCCTTAGTAGCAATTTTTGTTTTGATGCACGAGAGGTGATTTTACATGGAGGAGTTATATAATTTTGAAACTTGTTTAAATAAAGGGTAAATTGAATGGGTGGTTTAATCACAGATTTATTTTATATGGGTTTTACTGGCGAGTACCTTAAGGAAACTATTATAGTAGACTACCTATATTAAATGTAGTAGTAACTAGTAATGCAATGAATTCCTATGCATTGGAGAAAATATTTCATAAAAAAACTTGGATTCCCTCTTTCAATTATTGCATTTATGTGAGGTGCCTTTGCCATATTAGTTTTTTTACTAGTTTTGCAATATATAAAAATCCCTTGATTGATTATGCATCCAATAATTATCTGGTCATTATTTAGTCATGCAAATTGACCACTTTTCAATGTGAATTGAAAATGTAAATTCGAGCTACTGGAGTACCCTCTTTTAATCTTTGGGAACCCCTACTGTCTTGTAACAGGACGGTGAAAAGATTATTGGCACAGGTTGTGGAAGGTGATGAATATCATCTTAGTTCCACGGCCTTCGATATTTCTTTCTAATTGCTATTGATTATTTTATTACTTCACTTTAATCTGCCACTTCTAGTTGTATTTTTTTGTCCATTATAAGAAAATGTATTTCTTGTGTTTGCATTATGCATAAAACATCGTGAATTTCGAGGTAGTATCGAGTGTATTTGTTCTAAAATATAATTTACATGCTTATCCTTACTTTTCTTTTTCCTGATGTGCAGATACGTAGTAGAGTTTAAATCAGCCTTTATGTGCTGTTGTTCTACAATATTGTAATGCTGATGTATTTATTGTCCTTATAAAATTTTGGATTGGTAAAATCTGATGCAATGGCGATGTCCGGCAAGTTTGTGCTGTCTTCTGGTAGCCCGGACAGGCCACTGTATACCAGTGGGCAGCGTGGAGCCCTCTTAGCTGCTCAATTAGACAGATCAGGTAGCTTTCACGAGACCTTGGAGAATCAAATTCTATCTTCTATGCCAAGTATGTCGAGAAGCTGTTCAGTAGCAGCCCAAGGAGATGTATCTAAATTCTTCCAGTGCTTGCGTTTTGATCCCAAGGTGGTTGCTGCTGATCATAAGTCTAATCGTCAAGGAGACTTTAAACAACGCATTAATGTTGCTCTTGGCCTTTCTAACGATGAATCTCCTACCCCGTTGTCAAAAGGCAAGCTCCTGCCTTCTCCTATTCCAGAAGAAATCAAACGAGTTAAGGCTGGTCTACGGGATTGCTCTGTCAAAGCAAGGTATTCTTTGTAATTTTTTTATTTTGGATCTAAGTTGTCATTAGTTATTAAAGCGAATCAATTAACAGGGAGCGAGTGAAAACTTTCAATGAAGCCTTATCAGTATTCAACAAGTTTTTCCCTAGCATACCATCTAAGAAGAGATCTCGATCAGAAAGCTTTTCTAATGACCGACCTAATGCCTTGATATCTGGAGATCGGTCGGTCTTGAGCCCTACTATTGGTAAGATGGGAATGCTTAATAACTCCGTTGCTGGAGGTCTTGAATTTGAACTGCAGAAGTCAGAAGGAAGGCCTAAAAGTGCTATTCCTAATAAATGTACTCGGACTTCTTTGGTGGATGTGCGGGTTTGTATCTGTGATATCTTCTATCTCTATGCATTTTTGTCATGATAATTTTATGATTCCATATCTGCTATTAGGCCTGATATCGGTTGTTTCGTAAAATTAAGCAATGGCCATCTTATGTGCCATTTTCAAGTTTAATATGGGATAAAAAACTGCCATTTCCAAATGTAATTATTGTTGTTACTACTTCTTCTCACGGGTGCAAATTGGCACCAAGACACCAAGATGAGACCAGAGATGTAGCCATTCAGAAATTTAAGAAAATGAGATGGAAAACCGTATTGATCTCACTTCTTATGGATTGGTGCCAATTTGCATGTGGCTTGCCTGTTTTTGTGTCACTATCTCTTGAAGAAGAATTTAACATTTGTTCTAATGGATCTAGATGGATATACGGAATAATGCTCAAGTCAGGCAGTCTGGTAATGCAGACAGAGATAAGGAAATGCTCAGGGTTTCAACTAGTGGCTCAGTTCAGAGTGAAGATCAAACTTTATCAGGTGGTGTTGATGGATGGGAAAAGACAAAGATGAAGAAAAAACGTTCTGGGATAAAAGCTGATGTATCTCAAAGCATTGTATCTACTAAACTAGAAGGGCAACGGGAATTTAAACAGGGAATTCATCAAAGGGCTGTTTCTGATACTAAATCAAGGTTGAGTAATGATACCCATGGGTTCAGGTAGGTCCACTGCCATGATATTTGTGTGAATAAGGAGCTTGAAGTATTATGATGATGGTAGTGGTATGTTTTGTCAGTATTCAGTTATAACATAATTTATCAACTGGCAAGTATTCTTCTTCTTTTTTCCATGCTATGGAGGATATACTGAATTAAGATGTGAAGGCTTTTATTTTATGCTTCTGAGGTTCCTTTTGTTTCCCATTTGAATTGTATATTTATTTTTGAGATTCTTATTCTATTTTGAGCATGATGTTTATGATATTTCCAGGGTGAGTAACATCAAATTTTTTGGTAACCCTCAGTTGTTTCTTCCATGTTCATTTATTTGTTGTACCTTCATTATATCATCCTACGATATATTGCCCTTATTTGGCATGATGTTTTGGTTGAGATATTAATCTTCTGAATGCATGATATGGGGGTTTAGATTATGATGAGGGGCTCATACCTTAAATGTGCAAGACGTCTGAACTAATGCCTTAAAGGAGCATTTACAGTTGCGAATGTGGTTTCTAGCTGTGTTTTTGAACTAAATATTAAACTGTATGATTTAATCCATCCTGAAAATAATGTTTGAGAGGTAGAATACTTTAATCGTGATTTGACTTTACCTTCTGACTAAGATCCAAGCACATGATTTTTGGACACAATGAATGCGTATTAGGGCCATTGCTACACTATGGGGGGATGTAATTCCTTAATAGATAATCATAATGATGGCTGTACAGAAATTGTTTGAGGGGTTTTCTTGTTTGAAAATTTCTTCAAACCTCTATTTGGAGCATTTCGTGAATTGAACCTTCCTTTATATTTATTTTTTAACATTTTGGTGCATCATATTCTTGATTTTCTATTAAATATGTAAACTGTTATAGGTCAGGAATCGCTAATGTATCTGTTGGAGTTGGAAAACCAGAAGGTATCTCGCAGCAGTTAGGTTTGGGTCCACGATTATCTGTCCCTAGGATTGACCCGGATGCCAGTTCCCTTAATGATAGGAGGGACCGAACTGTTGCTCCTGATAAAGAGAGAGTGAATCTCAGAGCTGCTAACAAGTATGCATAATTTTCTTGATGAATAACTTTTTTCTCCATCTTTTAATGTAAATCTATCTGTTCCATTTGTATTTATCCTTTGTTTTTGTCTTTTGGGGCATCTTTATTTCAGACTCCTGGAGTACTTTTCCTTTTGGGGTCTTACTTCTGTTTTTGTACTTATATGTATGTCCCTTTTGGTCTGTACAATGTGCAGGATGAGTGTTCGTGATGAATATAATTCAGCTAGTCCTACTTCAAGCACAAAAATGAATGCATCTATTCGTGGTCCACGATCAGGCTCTGGATCTGCACCAAAGTTGTCACCAGTCATTCAGAGAGCAATGGCATCAAATGACTGGGAGTTTTCTCACTGTACAAATAAACCACCTACTCATGGTGGAGCTACTAATCGCAAATGCACAGCATCACCTCGGTCTTCATCACCACCTGTTGTCCACTGGGCCAACCAAAGACCACAAAAGAGTTCCCGTACTGCAAGACGAACGAATATTGTTCCTATTATTTCAAGTAATGATGAAACTCCATCACTGGATACTACGTCTGATATGGCAGGTAATGCAATTGAGTCAGGATTTGCTAGATGCTTCTCAAGCAGTCCTCCACTACAAATTAAACTAAAAGGTGATGCCTTATCTTCGGCAGCTCTTTCTGAGAGTGAGGAGTCTGGTGCTGCTGAAATCAAATCTAAAGAAACGGTGAAAAGGTTCAATGAAATAGATGAGAAAGCTGGGCAGAATGTTCAGAAAGTATCCACATTGGCCTTGCCATCAGGAAAGAATAAGCTGATGACTGGAGACGATATTAGAGATGGTGTACGTCGACCAGGGAGGACAGGGCGTGGTATAACTTCTACGAGGTCTCTTGTGCCAATGACAGTTGAGAAGTTTGACAATGTGAGAACAGCAAAACAGCTCAGAAGTGCCAGGCTTGGCTTGGATAAGACTGAAAGGTTAAATTTTTTGTCCTACACATTACCTTTATTCTCCCATAATATTTATGTTATTGTGGTTTAGAACCATTATTTTTCCTGATTGAAATCTCATAGTTTGGTGAGTATTTCTCAGCAAGGCTGGTCGTCCTCCAACTAGGAAGCTCACTGATCGCAAGGCATATGCACGCCAAAAGCATGCAGCAATTAATGCAGCTGGAGATATTCTTGGTAGTTACATTTCAAGCTAAGAAATTTTCCTGGATTCTTAAAATTCCAAGCTTAACTAAAAAGTTCCTGAATTTCTAAATCTGTGATTACATTTACATGGATTCTAATTACCCTTGGTACATTTTTCTTAGTTGGTACCGAGGATGGATATGAAGAGTTGGTGGCTGCTGTGAATGCTCTTATTGGTTCTGGTAGCGTCTTCTGAACTATTTGGACCTTTTTTTGTCAAAGTACTGTTATTTTATTTGGTTCAAAATTTCTTCTTGCATGGGTTGATTTTACTTTCATTGCAGCTCGTGCATTTCCCGACTCCTTTTGGAGACAGATGGAGCCTTTTCTTGGTTTTATATCTGATGCAGATATTGCCTATTTGAAGCTGCAGGTACTGGATCACTTTAATGTGTTCCATTTTTAAGGGAAAAAACCATTGGAAACAATTCTTGGATTAATTCTTTTGTTGAGATGCTTAATATGAGTAATTGGTGCAATTTATGTCTGTTTTTGGCCAGGGTGGGTGATTTCTTTCCAACAAGGTAGGGGAAAGGGGAATTGACCCTGGTCCTTCACCCTCCATCGCCTCTAGGATAGGCATGGGTTGTTGCCTATATTTATGTTGTCATTAAGTTTTGACAACATGCATGAGATAAATGAGTTCCTCTTTCCATGCCAATTATGTTAGGCATTGATGGATGTCAAACCATCTGATTAATTTTCAAGAATTCTTCTTCTTATTTTGTTTTGGCATGCAATCCTAAAGTGACACAGGAGCTGTTTTTCTTCTTAACCACGCCATAAAGTTTATATTGTCAAATTTGTTTATTTTAACATTAAAAAATATGATTGTTCTCTTCAACCACATATCTTTGTAACACTGCAACACCTTTTAAGAAAAAAAGAAAAATAAAGAAACATTATGCCTAATTTTTTTTTACTGCAGCTTTTTTAGTGAATAGGAAAAACACCTTGTTTCTTTTTGAACTTCCATCAATTGCTTGTGGTTTCATTCTGATTGATATTTGAAACTCAAACACATCTTTTTCACAAATACTTTGGTCTCTCTAAATTCATTCATTTCTTTCAGGGAAATTATGAACTCACAAGACTGGGATCAACACCACTTCCTTCTGTTGCAGATGGTTGTAGTACCATCCCCAATGAATGTGGATTACTTGAACAGGAAAGAGATGGCAGAATTACTGCTAGAACATCAACTGATGAAATCCTTTCACAACAGTTACTTTTGGATACAAGGGACAATAATGTAATTCCCCTGTGTCAGAGATTTTTAGCAGCTCTAATTCCAGAAGAAGATAGTGACAGTGGAAATGAAGACCTCCAATTTGACGTATATGGAACTGGACTTAAGATGGATGGAGAATTGGGAACTAATGATTTGAGTCATATAGTTAATTTCCAATCTACTGGGCATGCTTCTTTTAATGGTTATAGGACATCTGGGAGGCCAGAATATGATAATCCTGAAACTGATATGTTGGGAAACACAGGAATCAGCTCAACTTTTGGAATGAATGGCACTTTTCTAGACAAACCAATGCCTGATATGGTTTGTTCAGAATTTCAGTACGAGAGTATGAAGATAAATGAAAAACTCTTTTTGGAGGCTCAAAGTATCGGAATTTTCTTAGAACCAATGGTTAGTCTTCTTCTACATGAACATTTCTGTTAAATGCTGCATTATCCCTCTGTTTTGATATTATTTCATCCTGCAGTTGGCAATCATCTCTCTTTTGCTCTCTTTGTTGTTTCAAAATCAATATCATGATCTAGCAATCTTGTCATTTCCTTTGTTATCTGAATGGTTGGTTGTCAAATTGTGCATGTTTATCCTCTGCATCGTCTCATTATCTTGAAGGGCTTGTTTATTCTGACTACTGTTTTGCCTGTCTGTCTATTTTATATTTTGTTTCAGCCTTGTCATTAAATTTGTTAATGTGTTTAACTTTATGTATTTCACTCCTTTTCAGCCTGACATAACACAGATGGATGATGATGAAATCTGTGAGGACATTAGTAAGCTAGAGGAAAAGCTCAATAAACAGGTAGTTTCTCAAAGGAAATATTGAGGCTCCAAAGCAATCTTGTATATACATTGTCTTTTTTCTTCACACTTCACAGTATTGTTTTCATTCTTTATTTTATGATAATTGTCTTAGGATATTCAACTAATTTTTCCTTCTTCTATGCTTCGCTACTATACTTATTGGTGGACTGTCCATCATAAAGTTCAAAACTTGTTCTGAGAAGTTCATTTTATATATATTTTTTAATGCAATAGGTTTCAAGGAAGAAAGTCTTGCTTGATAAACTGTTGAAAGCTGCCTCAGAAACAAGAACACTTCAGGAGAAGTATTGTTTTATCCCTTCTCTCCACATAGTTCTGTATTCATTTTCCTTTTAACATAGTCATTGGTACCTCGTGTATGTATAAACATATCATTTTTGATATAGGGAATTTGAACAAAATGCTCTTGACAAGCTTGTCACCATGGCTTATGAAAAGTACATGGTAACTCTCTTAAGATCTCGTCTCCTTTTTGTTTTTGTTTTCATTTGCGTACACCCATAATGACAATCTTTATTGTTTAATACGTTGAATGCACAGAACCTAGTCTGTATGAAATAACTTTAACACAGGGATATAGAAACCTATCTTTAGTCTTGAAAAAAAGTCAAAAGGATTTTGAGGAAATGATTGTCTGAGTGGACTAAAACTAACAAAGAAACAAAGAAAAAAGATGGAAATTGGCGGGATGACAGTATTGTTAACCTCGATCAAGTCAAAGTTGGTAAAAATCTTGTCGCAGGAGTGAACTACCTCCTATTGGGTAGTTCAAACTCCTTATAGTATTTCAAATACTGAAGAGACGTCTCAGGATGGTCCCAAAAAATTCTTTTGGCTGTTATCTGAATTCAAGTGGATAATGCCTCTCACTGTTTTTCACCTTTTGAGTCTCTGGGGTTTAGATTTTTCTAAAATCCTTTTGAAGAATTTGGCCATCAGAGCTTTACCTAATAATTCTTCTGTTCTTTTCTTTCTCTTTAGCTACATAGATCAAGAAGATAGTTGAAATGCTGAGAACTGAAATGGTAGTTAGGGTTTTTGGTGCAAAACTTATATTATAAACGGGATATTATGTCAAGTTTGAGTTGCTTCTAGTTTTTATCCTCTCTAGAGCTTCTTACAAAGGTGGATAAATTTGCTTGGTTCTCTCTGTTTATGTTACAGCTTTTAATTTTCCATTGAGAATTTTTATGTATACAGAAGTTGGACTATTGATTATCCCTGTTATCTTCTATATACTGACATATGATGATTTCATGTGGTATTCTGTTTTTGATACTTTATTAATAATATTTCCATAGAGTTGTTGGGGTCCTAATGCTATTGGTGGGAAGAGTTCCGGTAACAAAATGATGAAGCTATCTGCCTTAGCATTTGTTAAACGGACATTAGATCGATATCATAAATTTGAAGATACAGGCAAGAGCTGCTTCAATGAGCCCACGCTTAGGAACATTTTTCTTTCTGGATCTTCCCGGCTAAATAGTGCACAATTAGTAGATACTCCTACAGACAGTGAATCTGGGAAGCCATGTACCAACAGCTCCACCCGTTCCCTGGAAGGTAGAACTTCAGGTATTTACTTTGATGCTTATGGAGTGACTGAGAGCAGACACTTTAATTCCCTCGTCTAATTGTGTCTGTTCATGTGTGTTTGATCCCATGTAATGTGATCCTGTGTAAAATGTTATTCATTGATACCTTTTTGCTCCGCTTCTCACACAACTACTCTGACAGGTCAAAATGGGGATAGTTATGCTATTGATCTGCTTCCGCCCCTAAATCGGTTATCCGACCAATCTACTGTTAAAGATGACTCATGGTCTAACAGGGTAAAAAAGAGAGAGTTATTGCTAGAGGATGTAGTTGGTGGTACTATTAGTGCTTCTAGTGCCCTGCCAGTCGGTGGAAGTTCTTTGTCAAGCAGTACAAAAGGAAAGAGGAGTGAGAGAGACAGAGATGGAAAGGGACTTGGTAGAGAGGTTTTATCTAAAAATGGAACTAATAAGATTGGTAGACCAATATCCAATGTTAAGGGGGAAAGGAAATTAAAAGTAAAGCCGAAGCAGAAAACAACTCAACTATCTGTTTCTGTGAACGGCATTCATGGCGAGACGTCAGAGCAACCCAAACCATCAACCTCCATATCAAAGTCAATTGAGACAACTGCCAATGATAATGCCAAAGAAAAAGATGATTTTGGCCTGGATGTGTTGGATGACTTGCAGCTACCAGGACAAGATTTGGGTTCATGGTTAAACATTGATGATGATGGGTTACAAGATCATGACTTCATGGGCCTAGAAATTCCCATGGATGATCTTTCTGATTTGAATATGATGGTTTGAGTTTCTTCTTTGTATAGTCTTGTTCATTATACCGTTGACAAACAAAAAGATAATCACTGTCAGCATGAGATTAATGTTTTATGGATAGCTGTTTGGCTGTCTGGTCCATAATTAGGTTACATAGATTCTTTATAGGCTCCTCCCAAAGTTAATTTTCAAGTGAACCCATTTGGATGTCTTGAATTTCTCTCTTAAGTTGATGACTTCGACTGTAAAGATCTTTTGTTCCTACAAGTTAGTATGTCTTAGCAATTATATCTTAACAAAAATGTCTCCTGGCTGTAGCCTTAACAAATCAGAGAGCAATTCTCAGATTGTACATACATTTATATTCCCAATAAAATTAGTTCCTTTTTTTTGTTCAATATAATACCTTCTAAATGTTAATCGTACAATGTTTTCTTTCCTTGTTTTCTGGTTTATTGGTCTTTATTTTCACTTTCCAACTGCAACTGCTGTTCAAAGTTATATGCAATGTGGTAATTTCACCTAAGCTTTAAGGATAAGAGGTAAGAATGTTCAATTAAGTAATTGGTCATGTTTTTACATATAGAAAAAGATGATTGTGGTACGGACTGGGATTACTAATTCCTTCCTGTTTTACAACTTGAATATGCAGGTTTCCGCTTCAATAATCTCAGGAACTATCTGTGGTAAGATCTTTATCAGCCGCAATTATTACCCTCGTACGACAAGGTTGTCTCATCTAATTTGTGCTTCTTTTCTGGGTTCCTAGAGCATCGTCTTCTTACTTTGTTACCGATACTAGGTTATGCTTTAAGTCATATTTGCTGTGCTTCTTTAAGTCACTATCTGTCATAGTAAGAAGTCTAAAATGGTTGCTGGTGAACTGATGTCTTGGATTTCCTTATCGAGAGACTTATATACCTGGGATTGAATGCTAGAATGCCATCCGCTATGTTCTGATAAACCTGCATTAGCACTGAGGTAACCTTTGTTCTAGTATTGACTCTATAAACCTTTCCATGCATTTTATATTTGTGTTATATCATTATTTTTGCATGAAAAAATAACCACACTTCAGTTTTCATTCTCTTAGGGAAGGCGAGTCGTTAATTCTAGGACAGTGTCTGAGGCTTGGCAGAGCTTATGTGACGTAATGCTCATCCACTGTAGTCTAAACATGCATTTGATTTATTGGAAGACGCTTGTTCTTTTATAATTTCTTCTCTAGAACAGTAGATTCTAGGCTTGAGTATACCTTTGCTTTAGTTGTTATCATCATAACTCAAACTCCTTTCTCGTTTTTTGCACAATTGTTCAGATATTGGTAATTGGCCTCAGTTATCATGTTTAAGCATTGCAGAATTCATTAGAAACACAAGATTCTTTTGCGTAATGATTGCAAACCAGTGTTTGGTTACCACAGTAGGGCTAAATGATTACGAGGTACTTCTGGTTAAATATTTGTCGAGAGTTTTGATTCAACCTCTGCTTCAAACAATCGACCCCGGAAATTACTTGAGAACCTGTTTCAGAGTTCTGGATAAAGCTTGTAAAACATGCTGCTATTTAAAAGGTTGAGTTTTGCTGGGAAATTCTGCTGCAAGAAGGAATTCTGTTCAGGTGGTTTACACACACCTACCGGAAATGTTTACCTGGAAACGTATCGGAATTCAGGTAATTTCCAAATAATAACATATGGACTTATATTTTGCAATTTTATGATTGTGAAGTAGTAGTTTTTGGTTACTGAAATAAAAAGTTCTGTACTTTGTAGCTGCAACTGTTAGTTCAACAAATAATTGTGCCAGTTTTAGGGATTCAAGGGCAGTTCTTTATCATGGAAAACGTTTATGCATTATCTGTAGACAACAGAAACAATTTCCCCCTTTTTTTGTATTTTTGAATTTATGTTTGGGTATAATTTCTGAAGCTAGTTTATTTTTTTCTCAGGGAGTGATTTCCAACTTTATACAGCAATATAATTCATTCAACTTTATCAGTACACACAGGCCAAGCAGTCGATCAATCCCCGACTTTGATCACGGTATGCAACGAGATCCCGTGAGAAAACATCTGAATTTTACTTTCAAATGCAGAGTTCTGAAGTGGTACAAGAGAAGTTCTTCTAAGGGGTTGCAACTGGTGATCCTGCACTGCTGAAGTATGATGAGAGGTTCACTTCCTGATCATCGTACATCGTGACAAACGGCAGTTCCTGAATATCATATGTTAAAGCTCAATCGGTATCCATTTACTCGAGAACAATGGGTGCAGGCCACAGATTAATGCAGACAGGTACGTACCAGTAGTTCCTCCACAGACTTCCTTTCCTCTGGCAGTTTTGGAGACTGTAATCGACAAGAAAAACGATAGCTGAGCTTGATGAACTCATGAGTTCAGGCAATTCTACAAACTCAAAGGGAAGCTGCCTATTGCAGGTACTACCTCCTGAATAAAACTTTTGATCTTAGAATAAAACCCACTAACTTGAAATGGTGCAAACCTCTTATAGAAAACCATTTCACCCTAGTGCATCAAACAAACTATAATCCTTACCATGTAGAAATAAATGAACAAAACTCGAGAGAAAACCGATCTGAAGGTGCACAAGGTGCCAGTCCTTCAACAACACATTCCATAAGCTCATAAAAGTTAGTCCATCCTTCCGCCGGCTCAGGCGGCAAATATGGGAATTTACCGGTTGCACACTCAAGCAACACTAGCCCCAAGCTCCAAATGTCAACATTAGTACCATAACTGTCTCCAATAATTCTCTCTGGCTTCAAAAGAAACAAATAGTAGAAATTAAACATAACAAGCTTTGAACAAGTAAGAATAAGATACCAAAAACAAAGATTATACTTACAGACATATAGTTGTATGTGCCAACAAAAGTGTGGGCTCGTCTTGAGGGGCTTATCAGTTCTGCACTCACCATAGAGCTAGAGACCTTGACTTCCCCTCTGTGATTTATTAACAACTTTGAAGGGTTCGGGAATCGATTTAACCCTATCTTGCTGCAACTTACCTGTTTACAGATTGCAGCAAGATAGGGTTCGGGAATCGATTTAACCTTTTCCAGAAAATCTGCGATGGATCCACCATCCATATACTCCAATAGGGTTGAAATGGAACCATTGTCATAGAAAGACTTGTAATGAATAACAAGATGAGGACACTGAAAGGATTGAGTTAATCTCATATGCTTGAATCGCCTGCGAAGAGACTCCTCAATATTCTAAGAAACCTTGGTCATATGGATTTGTTCCATCTAAGAAACCTTCTCCTACCCAAAGATCGATAAGTTCATCTATTCTGATGCTATAATCCTCAGGGAATAGAGAACAATACAGAAAACAGTTTTGGTCTTTGGCTTCTTTCAAGTTATCATAGCTAAGCTTGAGAAGAGGAAACACAACCTCCCATGCGTGCAATCTCCTATGGGTGGGTATGTAACAGCTCGACCGTATGGCGCCATTCTCGAGGATTTTCTAGACAGGCAAGGGCTCCTGCAAAAGTGAGGAGAGCAAGTGGCAACCCTCTACACTTCTTAGCAAACGTATTAGTCAATTCCGAGAGATCCGGATCGTTACTTAATACACTTGCAACACGTTCACCTATAGTCATCCTAAACAAACTCAAAGCTTGTTCCAGAGGTAAATATTACTTTGGAATGCTTTTGATCATCCCGCAGGTGAAAGCCGAGTCTTAGAAGATCAAATTGTTCCCATACATTGTCTAGCAACAACACAAACTTTCTCGTCCTCCCCTGAACACTGGTTCCATATGTCATCAGGTATGTCTAATTTCTTCCTAATCACCTCTTGAACTCTCTCTACATAACCCTCTTCTACAGGGACCTTAGCCCAAATAACAACATCGAAATCATGGCTTCTCCTATGGAATTCATTGCTAACTTTCTTCAAGAGGGTTGTTTTCCCTACACCTCCTTGTCCACATATTCTAATGATTCTAACATTTTCATCCTCAATTGCTTCCCATACCTTTTCAACCGCAGAGCCTAAGTCAACAGTGTTTTCCAAAGGCCACTCCCGTATCAGAAGGCGCTTACGCGGTAGCCTGAAAACAATGGCGGAGTCCGAGTAGAAAGGCTCAGCTTTGCGCAATAGCTCCATCACGGACTCTGTCTTCTTAATAACTTGCTTACCAATCTTGTAGGTGGACCTGAGGTTCTTGGGACAAGAAGTACCTGCACAGTTGTTTTGGAGTTCCCCATCGCCTTCTTGAATAATTATATTCACTTCATGAACCATGGTTTCTGCAAGTGTGAGCCACAGTTCCACATCCTCAGTACGTTTCATTCGTGGTTGCTCCTCCGCGGCTTCCACCCTCCGCCGTACATCATGTCTGCGACTGTCCAGTACTTCCATTTCAGCTCGTAACTTCTGCAAGTTTTCTTCAAGATGGTCGATGTAGGCCACATGCCTGGAGCTGCAATCCCACAATCGAGTTCCAATTTCCAAGACAGGGCTCAAGCAATCCATCGTTATTAAATTTTTGAAGTAGACAAATGATAATAGAGTTGACCTTATCCATTGGCTGGGTGTTAACAAAAATCCTCTTGTCAAAAATATTTAAAAATTAAGTTTTAATTTTAAATTTTACGGTTTAAACTTATACCCTAAAATATATATTATTATTAATTTTTTAAATCTTAATCATAAATAGAGATGATAAACGGATTATACGGATCAACTTTAGTTTAGATTATTTTAGATTGGATTAGGTTTGATTTTGATTGTATTTAGTTTTGGTTCAGTTTGGGTTAGATATGATCTGGTTTGATTTTAATTCGGATCTATATTGATTTGGTTTAGATATTTTTAGGTCGATTGATTCCGGGTCAGGTCAAGATCAGTTCAATAGGAGATCAATATGTTTTAGTCGGGTTTTCATGTTGGATTAGTTTTTTAAACCCGAATAAAATTTTATAAAGTTAATATACTTGACTTTTGGTGAGTTGTACGATAGTTCATATCAAATCTTTCATTATTTCTTTTACTTTATTTTGAATTTTTATTAAGTTTTATGACTATTCACACCAAATCTTTCATTATTTTTAATATATTTTTTTTTATTTTAGGTTGCCTTCGATTCAGGTTAGTTTCAGTTTGAATAGTTTCGGTTTAGTTTTATTTGGCTCGCTTGAAAATATTGGACCAAATCTATATCGACTCATCTAAAAATTGAATCGATTTCGGTTTATTTAGAGTTTTAAATCAAGTTCTAATATCATGTTCGGATGATATCAGATCTCAAATTAGATAAAATCAATTCGAGTTTTAAATCTTGAATCAGTTTACCATTTTTATCTATAAACTCTAAATCCTAAACTCAATTTTTTTAAGGTGAATACTAAAAATATATATAATTAAAAGATAGACAATTTCTATCTATTATTTTGTCCTTCAAAAATTTTAAAAATTGTATAACAAATTAGAGTAAATTCAAAAAATATCATTAATTATCTAAAATAATATAAAATAATCATTTAATTTAATATAAAATTATTAAATTTAACTTTCATTATTTATACATTATTTTAACTCAAACTTATTTTTAATTAAAAATAATTTAATAATTGCATAATCTTGGAAATTTTACATAAATATAACCTTTATTTTTTTAATTTCTAAAAATATAGTATCAATCATTTTATTTATTAAAATATTATACTTTAAAAAATAACTTTAAAGATGAGAATAAAAAATCTGATTTTGAATATTAAAATAAATAAAAAATTAAAATAATATTTTGATAATTTTTTATATATTTTTCATCACTGTTTAAAGTCGGTATCTCTTGATTTCGATTTTAATTTTTATTAATTAATCTATTATACTATTCAAAGTAATGTTAACTTTTATAGAATATGCATATAAATCGTGTGTTTACAAGATGAGTGATATGCTTTTTATAGAAGAGAATACATTCATGGATTTCTTCAATTTTGGCACAAATCATGGATTTTTTTAATTTTGGCACAAATCTATCAGATTACCAGCTGTAACCAGGATGAGCTGGATGATGAGCTGTAGGTTTATTGTAACAACCTGTATCTTTCTCTCTTTCTAATATTTCTTTTGCTTTTTCAACTTTTGAGAATTTTTGAACACATAATTGAGATCGGAATTCACAAAACTGGGTAACTGATAGAGACTTTGTAAGAACATCTGCAACTTGGCTGTGACCAGAGATATAGTTTACTTCCAGCATTCGTGATGTGACTTTCTCTCGCACAAAGAACATATCAAGATCGACATGTTTGGTTTTGGCATGCATTATAGGATTTGCTGCCATTGCCACAACACTGGTATTATCATTTCATAATACTGGAATGGCATCCACAGAGATGAACATGTCCTTAAGCACTGCTTGAATCCATAATACTTCAGAGGTTGCATCAGCAATGCTTTAAAACTTAGCCTCTGCAGTTGATCTAGAAACAACACGTTGCTTACGTGAGCTCCAAAAAATTAAATGTGTTCCAAGATATGCACAATTGCCAGAAATTGATCGTCTATCATCGGGATCACTACCCCAATCAGCATCAGCAAAAGAATGTATTTCAAGAGTTGATGTTTGTTGTGGAGAAAACCATAATCCATAATCAATGGTGGCTTGTAAGTATCGAAGAATTCGTTTGACAGCTAACCAGTGGGACTTTGTGGGTTGCTGCATAAATTGAGATACTTTATTCACAGAGAATGAAATATCAGGCCTTGTATAACACACGTACTGGAGCGAGCCTACGATACTTCGATACTGTTGAGCATCAAGTAGCAATTCACCATCAGTTTTGCTTAAGTTGAGATTTGCTGTCATAGGAGTAGGTACGATGCTTGTATCTCACATATCAGCTTTCACTAGGAGTTCAACAATATATTTCTGTTGTGTTAAGAACATTCCATCATGTATATATGTTTAACCTCGATCCCCAGAAAATAATTCAATTGTCCAAGATCTTTGAGAGAGAATTGACAATCCAATTGTGTTATCACTGAGTTGATGTGATCAAGTGATACACCAGTAATAAGGATATCATCTACATACACTACCATGTATGTTAGCACCTCATCGCTATTGTAAACAAATAGTGAAGCATCAGCATTTGAAGATTTGAAACCTAAACCAACCAGAAAAGACTGAAGCTTGTTAAACCAGTTTCTGGGGGCTTGTTTCAAGCCATAAAGAGCTCTCTTGAGCTTGCAAACAAGAATACTTCCATCATTTGTATGCTTTTGAAAACCACCAGGCTGTGACATATAAATATCCTCATGCAAATCTCCCTTTAAAAACGCATTATTCACATCTACTTGTCGAATTTGCCAATTGTTAGTAACGGCTAAAGAAATAATCAAATTCACTGTAAAAGACTTAACAACTGGACTAAAAGTTTCTCTAAAATCAGGCCCTGCAAGTTGAGAGTAGCCTTTGACTACCAAACGAGCTATATTACGAGCAATAGATCCATCAGGATGCCTTTTAATTCTAAAAAGCCATTTGCAACCAATAGCTCTTCTTCCTGAAGGTAAAGCAACTAATTGTCAAGTATCATTCTCAATTAAGGCATTATACTCAATAGTTACTGCTGCATTCCAATATGGATCTTGTAAAGCTGAATGAATATTAGTTGGGATCTCACCTGACTGAAGATGAAAAACTTTTGATTTGAAGATGCCATCATTGCTTCTTGTCCTCATGCTGTGTGTATTAAATGTAACAGGTTCGGATACATTAGTATCAGTAATAAGTAAGATTTTTTTATTATTATCTTTAAAAATATTATTTAAAATACATTGTTTTAGGAAATAAAATAACTGGTGTAACATTTTAATTTTTTTCTTTTAAAAAAATCATATTTATTAAATTTCACCGGAGATCAAACTTGGTCACAAGATTCGAATTGGGTTCTATTCTCACACTTTTTCTTTTACTTTATTGGGTTCTCATTCGAATTGAAAAAAAAAAATCTTTGGTAGCTGTCAAATTTTAGGGGCAAAAATCTTTTATTTTTTATATTTTAATATTAAAAAATTATTTTTAAAAATTTTAGTTTTATATTTTAAATTTAAAAAAAATATTTTATTTATATATTATTTAATTTTAACTTTAAATTCTAATTTTAACCTTAAATCTCAATATATATATATATTAATTTATAATCCAAATCTTAGGTTATTTCTCTCCATGTTTGCTTTTTTTTTTCTTCTTCTTTGTATTAATCAATGACATATTATTTATAGTATTGATAGTTAATTGTTGATAATTTTAATTTTTTTTACTTTTTTATCTCTTATTTTATTTCTTTTTTTTTAATTTTAATAAATTATTTTTAGTCTTTATGGTACGTTTTCAGTTTTTTTTTCAGTTTTTTTTTTATTTTGATTTTCTCGTAATTAAATTTGATGTAATTTGATGTCTCCTTAACTGATTAAGATAATACTTATTCATTATCAAATTAATCTTCCCTCGATCCTATGATTGAATTCAGTCACACAATTTATATCAGTGAATAGTTTTTTTACACAATTTTAAGTAGTTCATGAGCTTTCGAGTCGAGTATTGAATAACTTAGGTTGGATCGTTAAGAACTCAAACTAAATTCAATTGAGTCGAATTTTGACCGAATCAAACTTAAATAACTCGTGATCCATCTCATTTTACTTATAAACCTTGGAGTAACTATAAAAACAAAGAAATGTACAATCTGGATCGAATCAAGTTTTCCTCGCCCCCACTCTAAAGTAGTTTCATCCAAATGAATGTAACCTTCATCTCAGTTCATAGAAATACTTTCATAGATGTGAAGGAAATATCAAATTTCAAGTGCATTTTTCTTATTAACAATTCAAACTGAAATAAAATAAAAAAAATAGAAAATGAGAAATTGTTCAAAATTTCCTAAAAATTTATCAAACAAAATGACTGAAACACCCACAGTCCCATAGAAAAACAGAGGAACCAAACCATATATCCGCAAGTTTTCTCATCTTATTTCATACAGATCCACTCAGAACTAATATGGTCATATAGTAGTAATATTAAAGGGAATTAGCTTTCTTTTTCTTCATCCTTTCGATTTGGCTTATGTTCGTAGCAAAAATATATATATTCTAGGGAGAATGATCAAGAACAACAACGGGAAAGTCGTAGAGCGTTTCTAACAGTTAAATCTTGAAAGTTTTACATGCCGGAACAGTTAGTCACCTCCTTTCGAAATCTGAATGCAGCATCAGGAACCTATCGATAAGGGAGAAGAAAAGGGCGAGTAAGTACTAAGTAATTACTTGTTCTACAAGTACGAAAACGAGACACGCGTGTTAGAGATAAAATGGTGTATGAAGCACATTCTAATAGGCCTGGTGATGATTTGGTAAATTTGTGCTAGCCTAGGTTGGTTTGTATCTAACTTCTAAGTTTGGCTTTTTCCCTCATGCATCCAAAAGAAGAGCATTTAAAGATCTCATCAAATATTATCTAGTGACAATTCATTTGGAAGAAGGTGAATTACCGTGCCCGTTTTGCGATGGTTCATTTTCCTTTTTCTTTGGCAGATGTTGTTCCAAAAACTGCTTCATTGTTTTCCAGTATTGGTCACCTTCGACTAACCAAGTGTCCATGTGCATGCCGGTAGGGAATTCGACGAATTGGCATTGCCTGTTACGAGCTGCTGCTTTAGCATACAGCATTTGCATTTGGGACGGGGGAACCATCTCGTCTTGCAAACCAGAAAGAAAAAGGATAGGCTGCTTTACCTGAAGATGTTAAGTTCAAAATAGAAAAATATATATCAACTAGTAAAGTGACACAGGGAAAAAAAAACATCATTGACCTGTCCTAGTTCAAGAAATCCCTATCATAATTTGGAAATTTAAAATAACTACATTGCAGTAATAGAACGTGTTTAAATTTCAATTTGTTACATAAAAAAAATACTGCAATAGGTGCAAAATGCAAATTTTGATCTCCCAATTATCTTAAAGGTAAAACTAATTTTAATCTTAAACATCCAATCGGCAATGAATTGATTGTAAGTAGAAGAATAAATGCGTAAATAGTTACCTATCAATCTAAGGAACTCATTTCCTTCACAATTCATGTAGAAATATTTCATAGAAGGTAAATATGCTGATATTTGAAACAACTTACCTTACATGTCAAGGACTGTGAAACAGACTGCTAACAGGTTATCTACATGCATGTCACTAATATATAGTCTAAAAGAGTAATCTTGCTAAAGTTTCAACCAACATGTAACTACCTGGCCAACAACGTCAATGGTACGCCATGGAGAGCGAACAAGAAAATTAAGAATTTTAGGACCTTTTGTACCGGGGCCTCCAATAAACCACTTCAGGAGAGGGAATAAAACTCCTGCCATGTCCAGAATAGATGTGAAGGTGTTTTCTAGTATTAGTGCAGCAACCTGAAATTTAAAGGGAAACCGAGAATTGTCATGCCATATGGCTCAAAAGGTTAAAGATATCTAGAAGAGGAAAAGTTTTGAAACCTTTGTAGGTGAGTCCAGATAGAAACATACATAAAGATTGTAAAAATCCACTCTACCCTCAATGATGCACAGTATGAAGTAGAGCAAACTGATTGGGAATAAAAAAAGGCCCATGCCATACCTACTTGAACAATAATGACTCATTTAAAAGAATTAGTAACTCTAGTACCACCATTATATTAGCCCCCAAAAATAGCCTCATTCAATGTATAATGTTCAAGTGCCTTCCATTTTAGGTCATCAACACAGTACTAGTGCCATACCCAGCTAACTGGGCGGTTAATCTATTTTCGTTCCACACCCTATCACATGTAAATTTCCTTCTTTCCAAACAGCAGACTAAGGTTTGTGTCATTAGCATGGTTAGAGTTCCTATCGTCCTTTAGACTAACTAAAGTCTAAAAACTACATAAAATATTTCTCCTACTCATGAACATTGATGTAAATCTAAACTCAAGTGGTCCAACATCTCCAATCAAACCACAAGTACAAGTAATGACAATTTTGCCACACTATTGATACATGTAGAAGCAAACAAGTATAACATCTTCAACCAATATGTTGTTCATGTGTTCAGCATGAATACGAACCATGCAATTACAATATGCTGATTTTTATTCTAGATATCTCAGTTCACAGGAAGAGAAATTAAAATGAAAAAATCACCAGAGGGATACCTTATCAGAGTTGTTTTTGGTGAGTGCAGCTCCCACAGCCCCCCCAAGTGATCTTCCAAAGACAACTATTTTATCCGTGTCAATATCAGTTCGCTGAGAGAGATGATCCAATGCAGCCTAATTGAAAAGAGAAAAAGAAAAAAGAAATAGTTAAGATTGGTAGCATATTAAGGCAGTATCTTTTTTAATAAAATAGAATAGAACAGAGATAGAACCTGAGCATCATTAATAATTCCATGTTGAGAAGGATAACCATCGCTCGCTCCATAACTGTTCGATCAATTAAGCTTCATTCAACAGATGAGTGGCATACTAAGAATAATCAAGGTCATACAAATGAAAGCTAAAACATAGAAACATCCATTATTTATTTAGGACTCGCACCCTCAATAAGAAAGCATGAAGACATTGCACTGTAACCTCTGTAACATTACGCGAATCATTTCCAGACGGTGAGCAATATCTGCAGACCAGTGGTCAAGGCTGCACAAGAGGAAAGAGAAACCACCAATTGAATCCGATAAAAAGAGAATTAAAAATTAATAACAAAGAAAAAGCATACTTCCAGCGTTCTCTTGAAAAAACACAATGGTTGGACCTGCAAAATGAGCATGATTAATTTCAAAGCACTGAAATGATGTCGCAATCTAATTGCTAACACCAACATCCATGTTTGACAATGCACTACAAGACAACACATTATCTTATGCTTAAGCTATATGTAATTGCTTGGTAGGTAGTCATTTCCATTTTCTCCTAACAATTTTCAAGTTTTACTGCAATTTTTTAACAACATGCAATAGCTAAACCAAGGGCTTAACTCGTAATCAAAAACATCACACTACATTCATACAAAACAAAATCACATGCCTTCCACAATTTTTATCTGCCTTTAGAGCACACAGTCCATACACTTAATCTCAGCTATTACTTCAGTTCACACTTAGCATTTAGCATTTGTTTCCGTATCTTAACTTCGAAATTCAAACAAGGCAAAACCAAGGGAAAATGAAAATTGTTCAATCCAATTTTCAAGTGAACATAACATTTCAAATTGAGGGGGGGAAATTCAATAAAATAAACAAAAAAAAAAGGTGAAAATCTTAACTTAGAGTAGCATTCAACCAAACAAACATTAAACCAGAAAATACAGCCACTACCTAAAAATTCAAACCCCAAACCAAACTCCAATCCCCTAAAAAGGACTAAAACCACTAGAATTTCTATAATACGATTAAAAAAATATAACAAAATCTTCATAGAAAAGGCTAAAAAGAAGCGGATCAGGAGTGAGAGTGACCTCGGCAATCAGGGAAGAGCTTGATGAACCAAGAATGGAGTCGGACTCCATCGGAAGACCGGAGCCAAACGTCCTCGTAGAGGAGCCGGAGACGGGACGGCGTTATCGGGTAAGATTTGGTTAGACCTGGCAAAACCGGGATGTAAACGAGCTTCTCTTGTAACGCCACCAGCAATGCCAGCCCTGCCAACAGTATCCCTCCAATTCCATACAAAATTAAGCTGTAAGACAGTAACTCAAAATTGTAACAAACAAAACAAAAGAGAAATGGGATGAGACAGAAAATTATCCTCTGCTTCAGAGAAAAAGCCTTAGGAATAAAACAAAAAACACGTGACTAATCCTAACGGCTAGCCAACAGAAATAAACATAATAATAAAAAGTAAAACAAACTCCTGGACAGCTGGCTCAACGGCTCTCTTGAGGTTTGGCTCGTTATAATGCCCTTCCCTTCAAACAATCCTTGTCCTCAAGGATTGAACTCTGGAAACCGATTCAGCAGGTCTTGAAGAATTTCCCAAGTCGCATCCTCCGGAAAAGAATTTGCCCATTCGACCAAGACTTCCGTCACTGCTTTGTTGCCCCTCCTTCCTAGTCTTCTGTCCAATATCTTGACAGGTTCCTTGCTGATTCCTCCATCTGGCCCGATCACTGGTAAGTCAGGTTGACTCGGATCATTACCAATGTGTTGCTTCAGTTGTGACACATGAAAAATTGGATGCACTCTCGACCCTGGTGGCAATTGCAGTTCGTAGGCAACTTCTCCAATCTTCCTGAGGATCTTAAAAGGGCCAAACCATTTAGGTGCCATCTTATTATACTTCTTTTGCCTCACTGTTTGCTGACGGTATGGCTGCAACTTAAGATAAACCCAACTTCCCACATCAAGCTGGCAATCAGTCCTTTTATCAGCTTGTTGTTTCATTCTCCCTTGAGCTCTCTTCAAATGGAACTTAAGCATTTTCAAAACTGCTTCTTTGTGCTGCAAGCTCCTGTCCACTGATGCTACCTTTGATTCCCCTGCTAGATATGGCAAATGGTTGGGAGGAGGTTGTCCATACAGGGCTTCAAAAGGGGACATTTGAATGGCCGAATGAAAGGAAGAATTATACCACCATTCGGCTAAATGTAACCACTCTCCCCATTCCTTAGGCTTTTCTCCGGCCATACATCGTAAATAGGTCTCCAAGCACTTATTTAATCTCTCCGTCTGACCATCGGTTTGTGGATGGTATGCTGTCGAAGGATTAATTGCTACACCCAAACTTCTGAACATTTCTTGCCAAAACGAGCTCATGAAAATTCTATCTCGATCGCAAATGATGTTGCTGGGCAACCCATGAAGTTTAAACACATTCTCAAGGAACACCTGAGCCACATCCTTGGCCGTGAAGGGATGACTCATAGCCAAGAAGTGACCATATTTGGTCAGCCTATCGATTACCACCAGTATGGTATCCTTTCTTCGAGAAGAGGGCAACCCCTCCACAAAATCCATACTAATTGAGGACCAAGCATAATCCGGAATAGGAAGTGGCTGCAGCAGCCCCTTTGGTCTCATTAATTCATCTTTATATTGCTGGCAGATTGAGCATTCTCTAATCTTCTTCCTCACTTCCTTCTTTAATCCTTTCCAATAAAAGATATCCGAGATTCTTCTAGTTGTTGCATGAGCTCCTGAGTGCCCCCCTATAGCACTATCATGATAAAAATTTAACAACTCTTTTCTTACTTCAGCATTGTCCCCAACCACCAATTTTCCTTTCCTTGTCAATTTCCTACCATCCCACTGGTACTTACTGTGTCTTCCAGTACCTTTTTTCAAGTCAGAAATGATTTTTTTAAGCCTCGGATCAGCATTCCAAGTTTCAGCCACTTTACTAAAATTATTCGTGGATACATTACTTACACTCATAACATGACAATACCCCACTTCATTCCTTCTTGAAAGGCTATCAGCCACCACATTGTTGATGCCCTTTCTATAACATATTTCAAAGTCATATCCCATCATCTTAATAACCCACTTCTGTTGGGAAGGAGTTACGGCCTGATTTTCAGTCAAAAATCGCAAGCTTTGATGATCCGTCTTTATTTTAAAGTGTCGCCCAACTAAATAAGAGGACCACTTCTTAACAGCCAATAATACGGCTAACATTTCCTTTTCGTATACCGAAAGCCCCTGATGTCTCACCCCCAATCCCCTACTGAAAAAGGCAATAGGTTTTCCTTTTTGTACCAGCACGGCTCCAACTCCAAATTCTGATGCATCAGCCTCTACTATAAATTCTTCCAAAAAATCAGGTAACTGAAGGACAGGAGCTGAACACACTGCATTTTTCAGTTTCTGAAATTCCTCTGCTTCCTTATCTGACCATTTCCATCCTCCCTTCTTTAATAAATCTGTTAGGACCTTCGCTATCACTCCATAACCTTGAATGAATCGTCTGTAATATCCGGATAATCCTAGAAATCCTTTTAGCTCCCTAACTGTTCTAGGAACCGGCCATTCCATGATACTTTGAATCTTCCCCTTGTCCATCGAAATCACCCCTCCAGCAATAACATGTCCCAAGTATTCTACTTCAAAGCAACATTTGCTTAATTTTGCAAAGAGTTGGTGCCTCTGTAATGTCTCCAGCAGCTCCTTCAAATGTATCAAATGTGAAGCCCAATCTTCCGAGTATATTAAAATGTCATCGAAGAAAACCAACACTGATTTCCTCAAGTATGCCTTAAAGACCTTATTCATTAAACTCTGGAAGGTTGCAGGAGCATTGGTCAGCCCAAATGGCATAACCAAAAACTCGTAATGACCTTCGTGAGTTCTAAAGGCCGTCTTGTGTATATCCTGCTCCCTCATTTTAATCTGATGGTACCCCGATCTCAGGTCCAATTTTGAGAAAAATTTTGCCTTGCCCAACTCATCCAACAACTCCTCTATGATAGGCATTGGGAATTTATCTTTAACGGTAATTTGGTTCAATCTCCTATAGTCGACACACATCCTCCAAGACCCGTCCTTTTTTTCACCATGACTATAGGGGATGCAAACTCACTGCTACTGTCTCGTATAATTCCGGACTCAAGCATCTCTCTAATCATTTTTTCTATCTCATTTTTTTGAGATGCCGGGTATCTATATGGTTTAACCCTTACCACAGTTTTCTCATCCACCAAATTAATTCTGTGGGTATGACCTCTATCAGGGGGAAGAGCCTTAGGCTCCTCAAAAACTCTTGAATATTCTGCCAGTAACTTTTTAATTTCAGGCCTCATTTCTTCCTGATCTCCCTTCAACCCAAGCTGCACATTCAAATACAGTAAAGTTCTTATGATCGAGGAACAACTCCCAGCCATGAATTTCTTGCATTCATTGAATTGACTCACTGAAATTGGTGCTGGTTTGTATCCTTTCAACAGAACAGGTTTGTCCACCCACTTAAACCTCATTTCTAATGCAGCAAAATCCCAACAAATGGCTCCCAATTTAGAGAGCCATTGAACTCCAAATACCACATCACAGTTCTTAAGAGGCAAGACTAAAAAATCTGTCTCAAACATGTACCCTTGTGTCTCCCATGTTACTTTAGCACATTCTCCTAAGGTTTCCATCTTCTCTCCATCTGCTACCAAAACCTTTAATTGTTGTTTCTTACTTATCCTCAATCCTCCCTTCTTAACCACATTAAGGCTAATGAAGTTATGTGTGCTCCCCGAATCCATCAAAGCCACACACGTTTGTCCTCCTATTTGAATCAAAAGTCTCATCGTCTCAACCTTCTCCATTCCCCACATAGCCTGCAAGGATAGCATAGGATTATCCCCCGAATGAACATCTAACCCCCCTGCTTCTATCACTTCTTCACAGTCCACAAATTCCTCCTGCTCACCTTCCTCTTCCACTCCTTCCACCAAGATTTGAAACAATTGAGTCCTTTGGCACTTATGCCCAGGTGTATATTTAGCTTCACACCAGAAGCAAAGGCCCTTCCTTCTCCTTTCTTCCACCTCGCTGGCCGACAAGGTCTTTCCTCCTCCTTTGACACCCCCAGAACCTCCTGGTTTATTTGTCTTAGGACTCAAGACAGTGGGGGACGTATTCTTAGATGCAAAGTTGGGGCCAGCATTAGAAAAACTGCTGGAAGCAGTAACACTCCTACCCGAAATATTTGAGTTTCTAAAAGGTAAATTCAGCATCGGCACTGGGGCTGATCTTGTTATCTGAACATTCGAACTTGTCTTCTTCTGATTCGAAAAAAATATAGTCTCCAGTTTCTTAGCTAAATGATAAGCTTCTACTAATGATTTGGGTTCCAATAGTTGTAAATATTGGCTAATTTCCAGCCGTAAGTGATTCTTAAAAACACTTAAAACATATTTGTTAGGAAGATGTACCTGATTAACCAAGCTGATGAATTCTTCATAATAATGTTCCACTGTGTCCGTTTGCTTCAAAGCTAACAACTCCGCGAAAGGGTCTTCAAATCCATCCGGAGCAAACCTTTCACGCAACTTCTCCAAGTACTGCTCCCAAGTCCACTTTCCCCAGTCGCTATTACCCCTTATCAAAAACTGATGCCACTGGAGAGCCTTGCCTTCCAAGTGGAGCATCACCAATCGAATTTTAGACTGGTTCGGTATCGCCTCAGCTTCGAAGAACTGTTCTAGCTTGGAAATCCATCCTTTGAAGTCCGCTCCATCGAATCTAGGACACATAAGTTTGTAAGCCATGTTCACAGACTGAAGGTTTTGTTCTTCCGACCCTTCTGATCCTTGTTCCCCTTCGATCACAATAGGCTCACCAGATGTTCGATGAAATGCCTCAACCCTTGGAGCCGGCTGTGACTGAGAAGCTCCCCCCGGTAGTTGTTGCTCTCCTTCCACACTCGGTTCAGACAAGGACTCCGTCAGAATCTTCTTACCCAATGCTATTTCAAGCAACTTATGTAGATCAGACAGAAGAGTAGTTCGCAAACCCGAAATCTTGGAATCAAATTCAGACCGCAGCTTATCAGTTTCTTGTTTCCATTCCGGCACCTCAGGATTCACCGGCGATGGTGCTTGTTGAGATTGACCCGTCGTCTGAGCCGCCTGAGCCGCCGCTTGACTGCGTGTCACCACTCCGTCAATCATTCTCAGAACCGAACTTGAGCTCTGATGCCCTTGTAAGACAGTAACTCAAAATTGTAACAAACAAAACAAAAGAGAAATGGGATGAGACAGAAAATTATCCTCTGCTTCAGAGAATCCAGAAAACACAGGGTTCAATCGACACCCTCCACAATGACCCTCAAACCAGAGAAAAAGCCCTAGCTTCAATACGCATCGTTTAGGCCTTAGGAATAAAACAAAAAACACGTGACTAATCCTAACGGCTAGCCAACAGAAATAAACATAATAATAAAAAGTAAAACAAACTCCTGGACAGCTGGCTCAACGACTCTCTTGAGGTTTGGCTCGTTACATAAGCTTATGTAAGACGCCATTATCTTCTTCCTGCTCGTCTTCTTGTTTTTTCTTTTTCGGTTCCTCCGAAGATTGTTTCCGTTATGTGTTTTAATTTTCTTTCATTTGCATATTTAGTATTTTGAAGAAGAAAACAATATTTTTATTAAATTCAATCAATTTTGGGTAAACTACAATTGAGGTCATTTAATTATAAGGTAGAATTATATTTAAATCACTCAATTATTAAAAATTACGTTTAAGTCACTTAATTATGGTTAAGATTATATTTAGGTCATCCAATTAATAAAGGTTATATTTGGATCACTCAATTACGGGTAATGTTACATTTGAAACACCCTTCATATTTAAAAAGTTTTGATTAATTCGTGTATTAGATTAATTAATGATTTTAAATGAAGTATTTTAATATTAACAAGGATATATAAGTAATTTGGCAGAGAAAAAACGACCAAATATAACCTTACCCATAAATAATTGACACAAATATAACTTTTAATAATTAAGTGATTCAAATATAATTATATACATAATTAAGTAACTTCTGTTGTAATTTACCCATCAATTCTTTTAGATAATTTATACCATACAAAAGTATCTCTTGAGATTATATCAATTTAGTCATTTGAATATATAAAGACCGACTTAGATTTTATCTATCTAATATTAAATAAATCAATTTAATCCTTAAAAATAATGTTATTATGAATAAAAACCATGAATTTTAAACATAAATCATAAAATGAACGAGTACTACATAAAAGTTTAAATTTTTATAAATTTCCGTGTTATATTTTCTTCAGTACATATTCAGTTTGTATTCAGAAACGAGCCATATATGGGGTGAGAGGCGATGTTGCCCTCTTAATTTCATCTATGTTCATACTCGTTTAAATATTTAATATCATATTCATGTTTATTTATTTATTTTTGAAGATGTTTGTATTCCTTTGTTTATTGTTACATGTTTATTTATATGTTTCACCCAAATGGTGAAACTACGATACTAATCCTTAAGCTCCTAGGGCTTTGAGGTTTGAACTCCAAAGTTCTTAATATGTTCAATTTAATCCATACCGTTATTAATATTTAAAATATTAAAAATAAAAGGAGATAGAACCGACAATTGAATCAATAAGTGAGATTGTTCATGAACATAATAAACCAAATATAACTATATTTATGCTCGTTTATTTATCAAATAAACATAAAATTTTGTTCATACATGTTTATTTAACTTAATAAACAAACAAGAACGGAGTTAGGATTCGATGATAGGAGGGACGAGAGTATATTAAACCTTTAAATTTAAAAATTGGAAGGTATTTAATTAATATTTAAATTAAAAGAGACTAAAAATATAATTATACTAAAAAATTTTGAAAGGGCAACGGCTCCTCCCTCCTATACGTGGCTTCATCCCTATGTGAACAAATATTATACCGATGGTTCACGAATAATTCATCGAATGCTCCGTTTATTTACGCTACAACCAGCTGAGCCCACTAACGGCCTGCGCCAACCACAGTATCTCTCTGTCTCCCCCAGTCCCCACTCCACTCTTGTTCTAGCACAGTAAACAGCAATGAACTGCAATAAAACATTGTCCCATTATAGCCATTCGCTAATGCATCTGCTCAAACACTTCCTCTATCCCTTCTTCCATGAGATTTAAGGACCCAATTATTTCTTTCCTCCCATCAATCTTCTCTGTTAAACCCCCTTTTGTGGTTTTAATTTCCCTCTTCTTTGTTTTGGGTCAGTGCAGAGATTCTCTGATCGTTTCAACTTAAACGTGGCATTAAAGAGCTGCCCGAGGCATAACCGAGTCTCGAATACCGAGCTCACTGAAACTGCAGAGGGGAAAAAAGAGAAAGAAATATATAACCCTCAGTTGATACTTGTTAGTTCTCTCCCTTTCCAACCACTGATCCTCAGATTTCTGGGTGCATTGAGTTTTTGTTCGTAATCTCTTGTTTTACTCTGTTTTTTGAAAGAAAGAAAGAAAATGGATGGATTTATTGGTGTTTAATTGTTTAGTTCTTGAATTCTGACAATTCGCAAATGTGGGTTTGTTTTCAGAGGATTTCAAAAACAACAATGCTGACGTGCATAGCTCGTTCGAAGCAACCCGGTGATGACTCGGTGAGTCGACAAGAGGAAATGGACTCTTCTACTACTCCCAACACTAAGCACAACCAAGCCATCAAATCCCTCACTTCTCAGGTAATTTGATTCTCAATTTTAGTTTACAACGTCTGGATTTCGAGTTCTTATGCCTTTGTTTGGTTTCAATGATCTGTTTTTAGTTGAAGGATATGGCGTTGAAGGCGTCGGGGGCGTACAAGCACTGTAACCCCTGCACGGCGCAGAGTCGGTTGAGGAACTCAGGCGAGTCTGACGCGGATTCGGACCGGTTCAGGTGGTCGTATCGTAGAACGGGGAGTTCGAGCTCTGCGACACCGAGGACGTGGGGGAAGGAAGTGGAATCGAGGTTGAAAGGGATGTCGAGTTCGAGCGGAGAAGCGACGCCGAAATCGTTGAGTGGACGCCGACTCGATACGGTTGTGTTCGTCGAAGAAAACGAGCCGAAAGAGTGGGTGGCTCAGGTGGAGCCCGGCGTACTCATCACCTTTGTTTCACTTCCCGGCGGAGGCAACGATCTCAAGAGGATACGGTTCAGGTGCGCCGCGCATTTATTTTCCCGGTTTTCCTTTTCGATGGTTAGGATTTGTTTTCATGCATTAGATTCTTAATCCTACGGTTGCAATTATTTTAAAAATTCAAACCACTTTTTTAATACGCTGATAGATTTTTCTTCCCCTGGTTTTCTTAGGTTAAAAACAGGGTTTAATTAAGTTAAATCGAGTCAAAAATATTTTGAATTATTAAAATTGATAAATTATATTTTATAATTATAATTTTATTTAAAATTTTTAATTTAAATCAAGTTTAAGAAATTCGAATTTTTAAATTTTATAAAAATTAAATTATAATTACTTATCATATTATTATATGACTTGATTTTAATTTAAACGATATTCTTTAATTATATAATATTTATATTTATATTTTAAACATGTAGTAATATTTTTTATATTTTTATATATTGGTATGTATATATCATAAAAATTGAGAGACTTATCTTAAACTTAAAACCAAATCCTCTAATTATTAAAAATATGGAATTATTCGAATTTTTATTTTACAAATCAAATAGAATTTGATTTGTTTTAGTTGAGTCAAATTTATAAAATTTCAAGCGAATCACAATACTTTCGCTTCAAATCAAATTATTCAAATTTTCAAATTAAATAATTCGATTTTTTGAATCGAATTTAATTTTACTTACTCTTACTCTTAGTCAGTAGCGGATCCACTAAGGATACAGGGTGGACACGGACATATTTATTCTTAATTTTTTTTAAATTAATTCTTAAATTTTTATAATATTTAAGGTTTATATTTATCCTAAAATTTTATATATCTTTATCTTCAAATAAATTTCTGGATCCGCGGATGCACTTAGTTACTGCCTTAGCAACCTCGGCAGGAAAAGCAAGAATTTATGTAGGTGAGGGCCCAAGGTTGTCACAGCAGGCTTCACGCCTAATGAAAAGCAATCCCATAAAAGTCCAAAAGTAGAACTCATTGTGCCTCATCAATGGCGGATGGGACACGACTGATTGTGTTGGCAAATGCTTTTTCACTCTCCCATTGTCCCCCTCTCTCTCCACCCTTCCTTTTCAGTCACCCACAAAAGAAACTCCCCTAACCCCTTCACGCCTGAGTCTCCGTGTCATTGTCTTCTTCTCTTGTTCTTCTAATGACCCAGTTCTTGTCATTTTGTCTGCAATTTAACTACATGCAAGACAAAAAAATTGACCCTTTTTTAAGCTTAATGTTTTGCCAACACAAAAAAGACTCAAGTAAAACCTTCACCTTTCCATGTCTGCAATGGATGGTGACAGGAGGAATCAGTCATTTTACCAAGGGGACATTGCTGTAATGCTGTTGTCTCTCATTTATGCCTCATTTGACCTTTACCTTTTCCAATTATTGGAAGTTTGATTCTAATTGGTCCTCTTAATTGACTGTATTTTCCATCACCAGTTCACTTTCATATTCATGGTCATGGCTAATGTTTTGATAAAGCTCCATAAAACACATCCCACTACATCAAACACACGGATGCCACTTTGGAATTTTTAATGATGGATTGGTGGTTGGTAGGAAGTTTTCTTTTCCCAACTAATAATGGGAATTTCTTAGTCACAAGATGTCTGTGAGCCAACCTTGTGGCCCCACTGTATAATTAAAATTTTCCATTCACTTTAAATGGTGTAGGTGCATTTATATTGGTCATGGTTGGTTTCAAGTAATGGCAGGGTATGGTTGTTATTTTTTGTTTTTTCTTATAATTTTAACCAAAATTTGTGCTGGACTTCCCTGATGCATGTTACTGTAATACTCCATTTTAGCACATGCTTATGATGAACCTCTGATTTCTGATTTCTGGTATGCTAATCTCTTGAACATCAGGAGTGCTGAAACATAGTTTGTTTTGTTTGACTAGTCGAGAAATGTTTAACAAATGGCAAGCTCAACGATGGTGGGCGGAGAATTACGATAGGGTCATGGAACTTTACAATGTCCAGAGGTTTAACCGCCAGGGATTTCCACTGCAAACACCCCCTATATCTGAAGATGAGGCAAGTTCTTAGTCTGTTTGCAGTTTGCCTGCTTAATATAGTTGAATGAACCGGTGTTATTCGGACTCGTTGTGAATGTTGGATATGATTAGATTTTTTAAACTTATCCCCATGTTCATGTATTGAACATGAATGTTGAATATGAGTGCTTCAAGAACAGTGAAGAGTCCGAGCAACATAGGAGCGAACTGCACCTACCAATGCCTTGCACTATTGTTGTTACGAACCGAACTTGGACTCTTTCATGAATGTTAAATAACACCATTCTTTTGTTTCTTACAGAGTTCAAAAATGGAATCAGCAGAAGAAAGTCCTGTAACACCCCCACTGACTAAAGAACGTTTACCTCGTAATTTACATCGTCCAACTGGGATGAGTGTGGCTTATTCATCGTCAGATTCACTTGATCAGCACCCATTGCCGGCTCGGCATTATTGCGACTCTGGTCTTACCTCAACCCCAAAACTTTCCAGTATTAGTGGTGCCAAGACAGAGATATCATCCATGGATGCCTCTATGAGGAGTAGCTCATCAAGAGAGGCTGATCGCTCTGGAGAGTTATCCATCAGCAATGCTAGTGATCTCGAGACTGAGTGGGTCGAGCAAGATGAACCTGGAGTTTACATTACTATCAGAGCCTTGCCAGGGGGCAAAAGGGAGCTTAGGCGAGTTAGATTCAGGTATGGTTCAATGACATTCTTCAGTATTAGCTTTAGTTCGACCATCATAACTGATAGAGAAATGTGTGTCTATGAATTTATCAGCCCCACATATTAAGCTGTTCTTGGCACTTAAACATCTTAGAAACTTGTAACATCACTAAGTCGTAAACCATCTATCCATCGAGGCCGATTCTAGTAACTATTTCATGCATTGTTATCTTGGCAAAGTCTTTGTTTGATTGAATATTATTAGAAACCTTCATCCGTTTCGATAAGTTCTGCCGAGAATATGATCCATTCTAGGCACAAGCTGGATCATCATTTCTTCTTCCTTTTCTCTCCAAAAGAGATTGGTAAAAGTTAAACATATAAGCATTGAAGAATCATTGGAAATCCTCCAAAAGCCATTTTTCAGTGGATTTGATTTCATCATTAGGTGGATGGGTCCAGAACAAGTCAGTGCTGTAATTAAGGTCCATCTGTAAATCCTTCTTTTGACAGCATAATTCCTGAGTCACTTATTCTGCTTTTTTACCAAGCTTAGACAAATCCAGCAAGAAGTATTCATTGATGAAATGTGACTGTATTAAAAAAAATTCCATCACTCTATTTCTTGCAGCCGGGAGAGATTTGGAGAGATGCATGCCAGGCTGTGGTGGGAAGAGAACCGAGCCAGGATACATGAACAATACTTGTAATCGAGCAAAACGAAGAAGGTTAGCGGCTTGCTGGCGCGTTTACAAAGATCTAAGCAGGTGTTTCTACCTACTGTCACCTGTTGCTAAGTTTTTTCTTGTTCTTCCAGCTTCATAGTAGGTATTAGGACTATGGTGGTGGGATCTTATATTACTAGTTTCTTTGCAAACAAAATATGTTGGTGGGTAAAGATCATCAAATGTGCATGTGGGGTAATGGTAAAAATGGAGAACCAGTATCAATGAAAGAATGTTGTTCATTTGTTTTTATAACCATTGGTATAGGACTTATCAACTGATTCAGATCGAATATAGAGACTTTCTAACCCAATTTACCCTTCATAGTTTAAACTTCTTATCTTCCCCAAACCCAGCCTACATGTAACTTTTTGGACAGTAAAACACTTGGCAGTTGGCCCAACGCATGGAGATGGACTTGACCATGTTCCACTGATTTGGCCCTAATCCTTTGGGGTGCTGAACCAAAGTGGTCTAATTCTTTAGTATGCTAAAACCTTTTTACTTTAACATCGTTTGTTAGTTGCTTCCATTGAAGTCATGGGAGAATTCAACCAGTCCTGGCCTATGGAAACCTCGCAAAAGCTTTAGTTTTAGGTTCAAAGATTTTGTTTAGATTTACGGTTTAAAGATTTAAGGGTAAGAGTTTTGAATTTACGAGGAACGAATATAGTTTAAGGTCTATGAGCTGAAACCTAAATCGCCCACTATGTTATCCTTACAATCAGGGGTGAACCTAGGATTGAACATTACGAGGGGTAAAGGTTTATTAAGCATTTAAATCTAAAAACTGAGGGGGATAAAAATCTCATTTTATTACTATTTAAACTAAAAGGATCTTCAAATGCAATTATACCAAGTATACTTTCGTCCTCGCTTACAATTAAACATCAATCTTTAAACCTTAATTTTTAACTATAAACACAAACTATTTAGCCTCAGTGGTTAAAGAAACTATTAATGTTCTTGAAGGTTACGAGTTCGAGCACCAGTAATGTCAGCACAATAATTGAACGATTAATATCTGATGGTTGAAAGTATACTCTATAACAGATACTACTGTAACCACTCTAACTAATTCAAAAAAAAATAAATTTTAACTATAAATCTTAAATTTTAAATCACATACGTTAAAACCTTAAATTTATTCTTAAAACTTTAAAATTAAAATATTTGTGATAACTCTTTATTTTTATTGGCATGCATAAAATACTTTTCCTAATACATTTATATAAAAAAAATAAAAAACCATGTCACTTTAATAACTCCAACCACTACCAACGGCGAAATTATGAGATTGGCAGTACCATTCTTGTTTAACCACCATGTAAAATAATGGCAATGTTCTAGTTTAATAAAATGATAAATTGTACTATAATATTTTTAAAAAATAATAGTATTTAATTTAGATTCGAATAATAATACTTAAATAATTTATGAACAAAATATATTCAAATTTTTTTACAGATTTAAGGATCGAGACGATTCAAAAATTATACATATTCGACCCAGTATCAATCCTACGAGTATAGAAACTATATTACGGTCATTCCCGTCACGCTATTCCTTGGGCCAACCAATCAAATATATCTATTTAATTATTTTTTACCTTATTTTTTTTATAAAATGAATCTTAACTAATATTTATTATAAATTAAGTTTAAAAATATTTTTTTATCAAATGATTCATTTGGTAAAAAAGATGAGATGAAAAAAATAATTAAATGAACACATTTAATTGGTTGGTATTATAAATAAAATAACTCGTGATATAATTTCTCGTGCTAATGAGACATCATGCCCTTGAGCAGCCAAATTCGATTCCCGACATGTGTAAAGCATGTTTGGGTTCATGGGCGAAACTAAGGGGTTTTAGGGGTACTTGGTCCCCGCCAATTGTTGTTTTTATGTATTAAGTAGAAAGATTTTTTTTAAATACACATTTTAAAAAATCATTTTTTGGTCCCCATCAATCAAAAAAATTTAAAACATATTTCGGTCCTCTCTATTTGGTTATATATAGATTTTATTCTTATTTAAATCTCACAATATACGAATCCTTTTCCCAATAATTAATACAAATGAAGGTTTAAATGTCAAGTTTCGAAATAAAAGGACTAAAATCATAATTATACCAACGAAAATCATGCAAATCGTTATATGCTTCCTTCTCATTTTCTTCTTCTGACTGAGTCGGTAAAAACTGTGTGATCCAGAATTACTACCCATTGCCATTTTACTGTAAGAAACTGACCCAACCGTACGCACTTCCCTTATATCTGATTGGTTCCTGTCTGACAATTAACCCCAACAAAAGTAAAAGTTGTCACTTTAGTCCTCGGAAGTTCCAAAACATCATGAAAATGGTAAAAAAAATAGAGTAAAAACAACAAAAGAAAGTTACCCTGAAAGCAGGCCTGCAACCCGTACCCGCACGCGCGGAACTCTCACAACTTTCCCCCTTACTCAGCGCGGTGCATAAAAAATATTCGAGTTTTTATTCGAGGTGAGTACACATAAAATATTAGAATTTTAGGACGTGAACAACTCATAAATATTAAGAAAATTTAAAAAATATTTTATAATTTTTTTTTTAAAATAAAGGCAAATATATAAATTTTAAAATGACTAAAGTGGGTCTGTACTTACCCTGAAAAATATATGCATCCGCCACTACCCTCACTTACATGAACGATTTCGTTGGATATACGTGATGCTTAGAGATTTTATTTAAGAAAATATAATTTTTAAAATTTAGATTAAAAGTTACAGTGCAAGTAAAAAATCTACCTACAAATAACGATTTAAAAAAAAAAGGCTGTCATTTTTTAGTGGTGTTCTTTATTTTTAAATATATATTTTTTAATTTATAAGGACAACGTCACGTGCCTATGATAGAAAATTGTGTGTTATAAAATTTGGCATGAAGACCGAAATATAGATGATAATTTCTTATATCGTAAAATTTAATTTTAAATCGAATTATCTTTAAAAAATTTCTCATCAATAAGTTGTGTTACTGATCTAGAAGAAATATCGATATTTATAAATAAATTTTAATATATATAAAAACTTAAAATGTCATTAGAAGTTATGATTATATATAGTTGAAATTAAATTTTAATATTTAATCACCAACTTAAAACGTTATAAAAAGTGTATATTAAATATTAATCCTAAAATCTAAACTCTGACCATAAATTTTGATTTTTACGCCTTAAAATATATATCATTAGACATTAAATAATTCAAAGTCTAAAATAGAATATTTATAAATTAAAGTATTTTTTATACATATATGGGGTATAATAACTTACTTCTGAGTTCGACTTAAAAATTAATTTCATACGTCGTAGAAAAATATACCTAACGTGACCTCTGGTATTAAAATTAATTAAATTAACTATTTAACCGACTTAATTGTTATAGTGCTGACATGACAGTTAATAGTGATGACATAATGGTCTACGATACTGACATCATAGTGAAGTGAACAATGTTGATATGATAATATATGTTGGATGATGATGTGGTAAGAGATTGAATTGATTATTTTAATCGAATTTGATGACTTAATTAATTTTTTACCAAATTTAATAGATAATTGATTTTAGTTGAAAGTTGATAATTTACTTCATCTTTAAGTTTAAAAATTCTAAATATTTTTGAATATTCATAAAATTTAAATAAATTATCAAACTTTTAATTAAAATCAATTATACCCTTAAATTCGATTAAAATAATCATTTCAATAATCTTTTACCACATTATCATCTTATGTGTATTGCTACATTGGTATCGTGGTTCGTTATGTCAGCACTATAGCGGTCAATATCATTCAAATGAGTCAATTTGATCGGTTTTGCAGATTGAGGGCTACATTAGGTGCATTTTTTTTTCACGACGGTCGAAATCGAATTTTTGATCGAACTCAAGGACAAAAATAATCCTTTAGCCAATAACTTATATCTAATTCATTGATTGAGTTAATATCAATTATTTTAATTTAATTTATTCGATTCATACTATCGAATATATATCAACTGATTTATTTATAATATATAAACCGGTCTAAACTAAACAGTCCAGTTCATATGGATGAATTTTCTATTATTTGTATTCCCTCTCTCTCTCTGTTCCTTGTTCCATATGATCAACTTGAATATTTCTATTTAATCTCTGTCTTTGCAGCTTTTGACACGCTCTAAGTAGACATTAAAGCTTTAAATTAACCCTGTATTGTCCTTCTCTTTTGTTCCCCTGCTTTCATCTCATAATTCCCCTGTTTTTTCACTGTATAAATCTCTGTTTCCCCTGTTTCTGTTTCCTGATTCTGATTGTGTGTATGGAGAAGAAGATAAACACCATGCACAGAAGAGAGAGATCCATGAAAGACACCACGGTTCCTCAAAGAAGAAGAACCCCTTCTTTCTCTTCAACCCTTCTCGACGAAATTTATCGTTCAACCGACGATTCCGGTACCGGAAATGAGCCGAAAACATTGCGCCATTACAGGGAGAAAACAGGTTCAAACCATGTCAAGAAACAGAGCATTGGTTCCATGGAAGGTGACAGGAAAGGTACCAGTCTTAAACGCGCTATCATGATTGAAAAATGGGTTGAAAAACAGAGTTTGCACGGCTCTGCTGCTCATTTCAACTCGACTTCGAGCTCGTCGGATTCCAGCAACGCTGGAATCCTGTCGTCGTCGGAAGCCGAGTCGAGTTACAAAGAGAAACCGAGAAGATCCAAGCCGAAAAACTCTTCCTTCTCTTCCGACGACGACAACAAAGAAAAGGGCAAGCGAGAAACCGGCGGTGGGTTCACCAAGACCAAGCTGAAAGCATTGAAAATCTACGGTGAATTAAAGAAAGTGAAGCAACCGATTTCCCCCGGCGGCCGTCTCACCACCTTCTTAAACTCCATTTTCAATGCCAACGCCAAGAAAGTGAAGATATGCTCTGATGGGGTTTCCGGCGACGTGAATTTCCGACCAAAATCGAAATCCACAGCTTCATCCCCTACTTCATTTTCCAGGTCCTGTTTCAGCAAAACACCTTCAAACTGTAACACCAATAAGTACAACAATGGCAACAAAAGATCAGTTAAGTTCTGTCCGGTTCCGATCATTGTCGACGAAGATTGCAGACCATGTGGCCATAAATTCATTTATGAACAAGATCCCAGATTAATGTCCACTTCAACTGTTCAAAACAATCTTAAAGTTTGTTCAAAAAACCAGGGGTTGAAGAAGAAAGAATCTGCAGTTAGAGGTAAAGCATCTGATTATTTGAGAGGGTTTATCGAAGACGATGAAGACGATGCGTCGAGTTGTTCGAGTTCGGATCTTTTCGAGTTAGATCATCTCATCGGAATCGGAAGGTATAGAGAGGAACTGCCGGTGTATGAAACGACTAGGTTAAAAAATAATCAAGCCATTGTCAATGGCTTCATAGTCTAATCTCATGTTCTCATTTGTTTTTCATATTTTAAATGTAATTATTGGCTTTCGGGTTTCGAGTATTTCGAGTTCGAGTTTAAATTAAACTATTAATAATAAAAATATTTTCGATTCGAACCAGAACCTTACTTAAATCATCGAAATGTTTATAATTCGAGAGTCAAAAGCAACACATAAAGTGAAAAAAAAAAGGAAAAGACACCACAAATCTTCTCCCCACGAGAGAAGGGAGAAAGTGAAAACTCTTTGCTTTTTTATCTTGTTTAGGCACATGGCCTCAACATTCCAACATAAATTAGTTCCCCTTTAGAGTCACAAAATTATGAAAAAAATCATATTTCCGTATCTCATTACACGCGTTTGTATTCGAATTTCAAATTAATCAGACGATTCGAATTAATCAAATTAAACTTCGAGTTCACATTTATTATAACATTACTCGTTTTTGTGATATAGATAGACCTTGAACTGACTATCACATCAATGGTTACATTTTCTTGGACAGATTCCAAGTCTATCATGGACCCTTTGAGCACTATTAGAACTTGGAACTGTTAGATTTTCATTAGTACAGAACAGACATCTTTGTTCGAAACGTTGTTCGATCCGTCTACGATACTTAAAAAACATCGAACTTCTTACCGTATCGAATAATTCTAATTATTTTCAGACAAGTAGGGTCTCTCAGAAGTCAAAACACAGCAGGATCAAACATGATATCAAAAATCTAGCTTTTGCAGCAACAATGGATTCCTTCTGGGTGATGAAAATGGCCACCATAGTTGACTTCCTTGCCACTCTCTCGATTACTCCCATGCCAAAAGAAGAGAAAGAAAACCCAGAAAAAAAATCAATTTTTTCTCGGGACAGTAAAATAATCCGAATCCGACGATTTACTATTCGATTCGGTCGATCTTATACCATTTTAACTGAAATAATAATGCATGAGAAAACAAGAAAGACACAATAATAGAGAACAGGATTATATAAGTCCATGATCTATACATGATTTGCCAGTGAGTAGAAGTGTAGTATGTTTCTCACCAACCAAACCGGAATTTGTGGTACGTAAGATCGTAGGTTACTTCGGTTTTATTGTAGCAGATGCATGTGGAAGAAGCCCATTGGTTTCCAAGGATGAGAGGGTTGGGTGCATGGTTAGTTAAGTAAGGGTTAAGACAAGGGACCACTCCCACAGCTATATGAAACCCCATGCCTATGCTTTTGTCTTGATGGAACCATGCATGTTTGGTCAGAGGTTCTATACCTGTACTTTTTTGAAGGGTTAAATGTGTAACCATGCCTTGTCGGTTAAACGAACGATTATTGTTTCTGAAAGTTACGGGTTCGAGCATCAGTAATGACATCATAGTAACTGAACGATCAATGATTGAAAGTATAATTTAGAACAGATACTATTATAATCATTATAGGTGAATGATTTTTTATTTAACTAAGTCATTAAAATAAAAAATTAAATTAATTAAGCTTTTTTTGTCGATTATATCCTTGAATTTAATTTAAAAAATAATTTAACCTTTTTACCACGTATTCACGTTATCATCACACGTGTATTGCTACAACAATATAATTGATTATCATGTCGATTCTAAAATGGTCAATATTAATTGCGAGATTAATTTATTGTAATTTATGAATTAAAAAAATTAATTAACTGAGATCTATTAATTGATCTAGTGATCAATGATGCTTATTTTGACCTATTTTGTATGGGTTCGAATCCCGATACAAAAAAAATATAATCTTTGTTTAATAAAAAAATATTAATTTAAATCGAATTCTATGATAAAATTACTGTAGTGTTTTAAGCTAACAATAATTTCGAATGGGTCCTCTTGTTTGTATTTGTGGGGTCCAAGGCACGTGATCTCTGCTTCGTAATAGCTGGCCTGGCAAAGCCCAGAGAGGAGCAGCGCGTGAGAAGAGAACTGGGGACGACAAACCCGCACGTGACTGCCTGCTCTTTCTCTGTACAAAGCATGCCCACCAACCGCACGTGTGCTGCGCTTTTATTGATTATTTTAAGGTTCAGACATCATCAGGGAAAAATAATTAATAAATTAAATTTTACAGCTTTTGTTGGCTTTGGTTTTTTAATGAAAAAAAGGTAAATTTTTTAATCAAATTAATTTGATTCGATTGAATTTAATTGGATTATTTTTTATATTTTAATTTTGGATTTTTACGTAAATATTATAAATTAATTAAAATTTTAAGGATGTCAGACATTTTGTTTTATAATTGGGAATTTACGGCAAAAAAATATAACAATTTGAAGACGTCACCTATAAACGACATCTTGAGTTAAATTACGAAATTTGAGTTATGAATCAATAGTTGAATCATATGCACAATTTATCTTATATACTCCCTCCGTCCCAAAAATAATATCACTTATTGATTTTTTGAAAGTCAAAATTTTTAAACTTTGACTATAATTATATTAAATATTTTAAATAATTAAATTTTATAAATTATATATCAAAAATTTACTCGACTAGAAATTTTTAAAATATATTTTTTTATATTTTTATTGATAATAAATTTTAAATAATCAAGAGTCAAAATCAAAAAAGTTTGACCCAAAAAAAGTTAATAAGAGACAATATTTATGGGACAGAGGGAGTAATAATTTAACGGCTCAAATTTTATAATTTGGTTCAAAATATAGGTGGCGTCTTAATTAAAATTTATATTTTATTAATAATTTTTTAAATTTTATAATTATTTTATTTTTTCCGTAAATCCTCAATTATAGGGTAACATGTCGTATATCCCTGAAATTTAAACTAAAAAACACTGTCGGACTAAAAATCCTCCTAATTGCTATTATCCTCTTCAGTCTAGGCCCATTTTCCGTCCAAAGGCCATATATCTTGCCAAGAGAAAGCCCAAAATTCAGAGAGTCCATATGGGCAGACTACGATACAACGAAGCCTAGTGATTAACACTGGACCCTCGCACTAAGATGCAGCCACGTGTGGAAGAGGACTCATACCCAATCCTTAACCGTTGTTCACTGTCCTTGCGCGGCGTAAAGTAGCAAAGAAGTTATCTTCGCGGCCGAGCAATCAAACAAACCACCTCGGAGAAGCAATCTCCTTGCCGCGTCCAACGCGATTTTATATCAGATCGGATCATCGTAGCCTCCACCGATTCGTTCTCGGACTTTTTCGTAGTATCGATCCAAAATGAGTTTCCTCTTTGGCAAGAGAAAAACTCCAGCAGGTATCAATTTTGTTTTAAAATAGTTAGAATTTGTGTTGATTACGAAATTTTATACTGACTTTGTGCTGATCGGTACATGTTTTAAGTTGATAAAGTGAATCAATCGAAGTTTTATTAGAATTGAATCTAATCGAAAGTATTTCTCTGATAATTTTCTGGAAATTGAATCTAATCGAAGTTTTATTAGAATTAAGTGTTTACTTTTAGAAACAGTTCTGAGTTCTACTTATGAAAGCAATTCTACTGCTTTATTTTGTTTATTTGATTTAATTCTGGATTTTAAGAACTGTTAGTTGTGTGTTTTCTTTGTTTATTTGTTCTTATTTCTAACAATAAGTTTTTTTGCAATTTATTGAGACCTTTTCGCCTTATTCTATGAAATATCAAGCTATCAGATTAGATTAATTGTTTACTTTTTTTCAAGTGTTTTCCCTTGATAGGCTGTGAAATTGGATAGTTTGAATTAAATTCTGATGCTCATTTTGTATTGAGATATTTGGTAGTAATCTGAAAGTATTGATGTTTTATTGATTTGAGAGCTTCTGCGGGAAAACAAGCGGATGCTCGACAAGTCTATTCGAGAGATCGAGAGGGAGAGGCAAGGCCTGCAGACACAAGAGAAGAAACTGATTGCTGAGATAAAGAAAAGTGCAAAGCAAGGGCAGATGGTGAGTTAACTGTATTTTTTTACCACTATGTTTAGTTTTCTGCTCCACATTTTTTACTTGTGTGTAATTGATATTTTCTTAAAATTGGAATATAACTATATATCGGTTTGAATACGTATTGGCTTGGCACATTTATGTTCTTTTAGTCAATGAGAAGTATCTTTTATCTTTATACCGAGGTTGCTTTATGGGTGATTTTGAACATAACATGATTTAGATCAGTGCTGGATGATTCTACTTTTTTGTATGGAATGTTTGCTAGGATTGTAGCGATTTATTTGTGATCGTTATCTAGTACTTTTGCAGATAGACATGATGAGCTGATGTGCATTTCTTGTCACTCACTTTAAACAAAATGCATCAATTATATGTGTCACAGGTTTGTATATTTGGGATTTGGCCATTTGGTTGCTTGAATCATGTGTATGTTTATTTTGCTTCGAATTAGTAGAGTGGTGCAGTCTTGTTTCGTATTAAGCACGAATGGTATTTCATATCCACCGGACGAGTTATCCTCTAATTACGTTGTTCTTGGAATTTTATTTCAGGGAGCTGTAAAGGTAATGGCAAAAGACCTTATCCGGACACGACATCAGATTGAAAAGTTTTATAAGCTCAAATCACAGCTCCAGGGTGTATCACTTAGAATTCAAGTATGTACTTTTATATATGCATTTTTTCCGAGTCAGTGTTTTACGAGAATAAATCAATTGTATCCAGAATTCTCTGAGGCTAGCTGATGTTTGTTGCGAGATTATAGCCTTGCAAATTTACGCCCTTTAATTGCTTATATATCATAAGGTTCAAAGCTTGACTATTTTTCTATACTGTACAACTTTCAGACATTGAAATCAACCCGAGCGATGGGAGAGGCAATGAAAGGTGTGACAAAGGCAATGGGGAAGATGAACAGACAGCTGAACTTGCCATTCCTGCAGAAAATCATGCAAGAATTCGAAAGACAGAATGAGAAGATGGAGATGGTGACTGAGGTAATGGGTGATGCAATCGACGATGCTTTGGAAGGGGACGAGGAAGAGGAAGAAACAGAAGAACTGGTGAGCCAGGTTCTTGACGAGATCGGAATCGACATCAACCAAGAGGTACTATTTTCACACTTTTCTTTCCCAGCATACTGCACTTGTCTTAACATTTGGCTGCCATCATTGCTCATATGAAGTTGTAAATAGCTACTAACACAGCTTATTCGGATCCAATCACAGCTAGTAAACGCTCCCTCAGGTGCCGATGCGGCACCAGCCACAAAGGGTAAGGTTGCACAGGCAGAAGCAACCGGGAACGATGACAGCGGGATCGACAGCGACTTACAGGCAAGGTTAGACAATTTGAGAAGGATGTAGGCATGTATTCCTCTTAAATCCTAATTACTTCTGTATCATATAAACATCCCCTCTATGTTTGAACATTTGGGAAATCTGTACCAGAGTTTGTTGATTGAGGATTACGAAATATATGGGAATTATAATAAATTGCTTTTTGTAAATTTACTCATGCAATTTGATTTATATACTAATAACAAACTATCTTATGCTTTATCATTAATATCAGCGAGGTGAGGTTTTGGACAAACGTAATAGTAAAGGTCGTAATAGTAAAGATCGTACGAGACCCTAAAAGAGAAAGACCTTGAAAAAAATATTTATAAAAAAATATAAATATATACAACTATGTATATATAATAATTATCTAAAATTTAAAAAAAAATTATTATTTTTTAAGTGAAAAACTAAAAATATTTAAGTTTTAGACATTTAATATTTATTTTTTATTCTTTAAAAGGATAATTTAATAATATTTTATTATTAAGGTAATTTTTTTTAAAGAAAAAACTTATATATCTTTAGATAAATCGCACAAGACCCTTTTGAATGTAATAATATTTTTGAACAAATAAGAATCTTATTTTAATAAATTGTATAAAGTCTCGAAAATTTCTGAACATATTAAGTTATTTTTTTACTTGTTAAAAATAAAATTAAATTACAAATTTTATAATTTAACCTTTTTTACTCTTATACTAGTCGTTAAAGTTTTAATTTTTTCTGTCATTAAGTTATTATTAAACATTTATCTTTAAAATTATGAAATGGTCTTAAAACTTTTTTTATTTTTTTATGAAAAACGATTAAACATATTCTTTTAAATCGTAACATTCAAGATATAAAGAAAGAAAAAACGAGATGTATATCATGAATTTTTGAGAATTAGACTATAAAAATTGTATATTAAAGTAGTTTGAAATTTTTTTAAATTTTAGATTTTAAATTATATTTCATAAATTTTAAAAATAAATACGTAAAAATTATATATAGATAGATTGATAGAAGATAATAAGATAAAGTGGTCGTAGAGTGGTTAGAGAAGATACATAAAATATTGATTTTAGTGTCGATACGACGCAAAGATAAAATTATAAAAATGTCTTTGAAGAAGATAAAATGAAAAATAATAAATAAAATAAATATAATATGCGTGACACATGATTGTCATATCACTATATTTTATGATTTAATATTTAAAGAGATAAAAATAATATAAATCAAAATTTTAATTATTAAATAACTTTTAATTTTATTGATCAAAATAAAAATAATAAAACAATAAATGATAAAATTTATAAATCACTTTATCTAAAAGCAAATGATAAATAATTCTTTTAGGTATACACATTTACAATAAATAAATAAAATTAGAGATGGGTACGGATCGAATAAAATCAGATTTTTAGTTTACTTGTATTTGATTTAAACATCGATAATTTTTATCCGTCACCTGATTTGATCCCGATTTAGAGTGAAAAAAATTCAACCTGGGTTTTAACATTTAAAATTTGATCTGACCCGAATTATTATTTTTTTTTGAATTTTAAAGACTTAATTATAAAAAATAAATTTTAAAAATTTAATTATAAAAAATAAAATTTTATTTATAAAAAAAATTAATTTTAACGATTTAATTATATAAAATATATATAAGAAAGATCATTATTATAAAAATTTCTAAAAATATATATAAATTTATATTATTTATTTTAAATTGAATCAGATTAAAATTTTTCACCCCAAAACTAAAATCGATCCAAGCTAAAACCATTATTAAAAAATATTCAACTCATTCCGAATTTAAATTATCTATTCAAAATTTAACTCAATCCAACTAAATTAAATCAAAACCCGTCAAACTCAAGTTCAGTCCCTAAATAAAATAATTTCAATAATTTCCCTTAACTTGATAAATACAAAACCATTGATGTGAGTGTTTGAAGACCACCTGTTCCACGTTGAATTGTTTTAAAACAAGCCCTGAAGACCAACTCAGCCACACCGACTCCAACTCACTCCAAACTCAGTTCCGAGTCCAAACTCAACCAACTCTCCGATCTAATTATTAAATATTAAATATTAAATATTAAATAACCCGCCGTATGATTCATAGATTTTGCATTTATCTGCTTGGAATGTCCAAACTCAATAGAATAAGAAATTATTTTTTTAATAATCGAATAAGATATTACCTCGTTTTATAAATGTCTATTTTTTTAATAAAAAATATATTATTCTATTTATTTTTCTATTTAAATTAATTAAGTGAAAAAGATATTATTGCTTTTCAATATATTAAATATTAGTGGATGAAGATGTAATGGATTGAAAAAAATGGCAAATCTTTTTTTCTAAGTTTTTAAATTAAAAAATTTAATTAAAATTTTAATTGTTTTGCACCAAATTATATTTTGACTAAAATTTAATTAATTAAATTATTAAACAAAAAAATTAAATTAATTTTATGTATTAAATCTTGATTTTTTTTTTGATCTTGTTAAAATACGATACAATAGAATTTTATCGGGTTGCATTTATAATTTTAAAAAATTATTAAATTTATAAGAATTTTTAAATAAAATAAAAAATCTAAAATATCAAATGAGAATACTATAACATAATACACTACACCCATAGATTCAAAAAAAATATTAAAATTTAATGATCAAATAATTCTAAAAAATCTTTATTTATTTTTATATTATTTAAAAATATATTTTTTTAAAATTAAATCAATGACATAAATGATTAATGATGAAATTGATGATTTTATCTGTTAGAAACTACAGATGACTTGACGAGACAGACTCATAATATAATTCTTTCATCCTTCCGTTATTTTCTATTTAAAAAATAATAATTTTCGAATTAAATTCATCGAATGATTAAAAATTGAATTATCTGAACTGAATTACTATTTGTTTTGAAAAATTAATTAATAAATATAAATGATTTAAATTTAAAATAATATAAACAATATTATCCTGATACATGATAATTCAAAAATATTTAAACCTAATCATGATACCAACCTGACCATAATAATAATTGCTTAATAAATAAATAATTATATGCATAGAAAAGGTACTCAATAATTACAGTCACTGCAAGGGAGGATTGAAAAGCACAGGAACAAGTTGTGTCATGTTTTTTTTTTTTTTATTTGGGATGAATATTAATATGGATAAATTATATTAATGGTCACTAAAATTTAAATATTTTTCATTAAATTCGAGATAAAATCAAACTTCGATATCAAAATTATAGAATAGTGGAGTTTTAAAGAAAGGTGACATTAGATATGAAATCATTGTTGAAGGACTTGGGTGGTGTTTTAGTAATAGTGTAGGGTTAAATGAGATATTGAAAAATTTTAATTAATGGTTATATCAATTTAACGATAACTGACGAGAGATGAAATATTTATTTTTATTAAATAAATAGAAAATTAATTAAAAATATATAAAATGATAGATATCCTTTGTACTAAACACGAATTTAACCCGACTTCATCGGGGATGATGTCAAAATTTGAGGTTGAAGGGAATAATGTAAATAATTTAAATAGGGGACAGAGGTGAAAAAAATTCAGGGTGAGAAACAATGTCTGTCACTAGACCTCATCCTCAAACTTTTGATTTGACTCGATCCAAATTTAAACCCGTCGAGTCTGAATCAAATAACGATCCTTTGATAGAGCCACCGTTTTATTATAAATCGATAACAATAGTGACCATAGCATAAGTTTTCAAACTGTGGTGCCTAAAACTAAACTTATCCAAACTTGTGTGACCATTATTGTAGTTTAACCTATTAATTTATTACAAATTATAACCCGCTACCCGCTGGTTCATACTCCATACACCATACCCAAATGCCTGCAACTTGATTGGCTTGCCTTTATACTTCAAAGTTTTCAACTATTTTCAGCTGCTCCAACTTGCTTTTAGATTTCCAATCTTTGTCAAAATTGGCGTTCCCTTTTTGTTGATTGGCAGGTCAATCTTGTTTACGTTTGAAGGAAAGATTTTGTCAATCTTTCATTGTTCAGCTTGTTTGTTTCCCGAGAAAAAAAACTGGGTTGAAGATAGAATTTTCGTTTCACTTTTATGGTTTGATCAGCAGAAAAACAAAGGTTTCGATGGAGAGGAAAGGAATAAACGATGTTGTTCTCCAGATTTCAAGTCCTGAAAATTCTAAACCCTTTTCTCCAATGGCTGAAGCTGCTGCTGGTGCTGGGTCTTACACTTCCCCTGCAAGAGAGATTGCAGGTATGAGTCCAATTGCAAGTAAACCCCCCAAAATCCCCATGGAAAACAAGCTTACTCCGAGAAAATCACTTCAAAGATCAGTCTTTTCAAAGCCGAAATCGAGATTTGTTGAACCATCTTTTCCAAACAATGCTAAAGTGGTGGAAGAAAACAATACCCAGGCTTTGAATCCAAGCTCATCACCTTATAGGAACTCCTCTGCAGCTGCTTCACCAAACAACAAGGCCAATAAATCAGCCCCCATTACTCCAAAAACCCCTTTGATCTCACCAGGACTAGAGGAGGAAGATGATGATGAGGTTTACAAGACTGCTGACCTTAAAGTCAGTCAAAAACCAGGTAAAAAATGGAAGATTTTGCTTTGGGTTGAACTTCTGGTGTTTATTTGCATTATGGGGGTTCTTGTAGCTAGTTTGACATTGGACAGGCTTCAAGGAACTAAGATTTGGAGTCTAGAATTGTGGAAATGGTGTGTGCTGGTTTTGGTTTTTTTCTGTGGCAGATTGTTTACTGCATGGATGATGAACATTGTTGTGTTCTTGATTGAAAAGAACTATTTGCTTAAGAAGAAAGTTTTGTACTTTGTTTTCGGATTGAAAGGGAGTGTTAGGCTGTTTGTTTGGTTGGGTTTAGTCCTTTTGACTTGGGGTTTGTTGTTTAACCGTGGGGTTAAGAGATCAAAGAAGGCCAATAGGGTTCTAAATTACATCACCAGGGCTCTTGCTTCATGTCTCATTGGTTCAGCTATATGGCTGGCCAAGACTCTTTTTGTTAAGCTATTGGCATCTTCTTTCCAATGCACCAGATTCTTCGATCGGATTCAAGAGTCGATTTTTCATCAGTACATTCTTAGAGCTCTATCGGGGCCTCCGGTTATGGAGATGGCTGAGAACGTTGGGCGAAGCACGAGCATCGGTCAGTTGAGTTTCATGAATTTGAAGAAGGACAAGGGAGGGGATAAGGAAGAGGTGATTGATGTGGATAGGCTTAAGAAAATGAAGCAAGAGAAAGTATCTGCTTGGACCATGAAAGGATTAATCAATGTGATAAGTGGTTCGGGGCTATCCACCATTGCTAATTACATCGAAGATGTTGACAACGATGAGAACGAGCATGTGGATGAGGAAATAACGAGCGAGTGGGAGGCAAAGGCCGCTGCTTATCGGATATTCAAGAATGTAGCAAAGCCTGGTAACAAGTGAGTAGACATAACTTATAACTTCTCAATTGTTTGTTCTGCAATTGACTCATCATCCCTGTTTGATTAATGAAACAGGTACATCGAAGAGGATGATCTCTTGCGGTTCATGAAAAGGGAGGAAGTCGACAATATGCTTCCATTGTTCGAAGGAGCTGTCGAAACCGGAAAGATCAAGAGATCAACTTTCAAGAATTGGCTGGTAATTCATATGATCTTTAACATATTCATGTATGCCCTCTTTAACATATTCATACATGCTTGCTTGTTTGCAGGTAAATGTTTACTTAGAGCGCAAGTCATTAGCACATTCCTTGAATGACACCAAAACAGCAATAGAAGAGCTTAACAAGCTCATCTCGGTGGTGGTGCTCGTCGTGACAATCATCGTGTGGTTACTCATGATGGGATTCTTATCGACCCAAGTACTCGTTTTCATTTCATCTCAGCTCTTATTAGTTGCATTCATGTTCGGTAACACCGCAAAGACCGTATTCGAAGCCATCATATTCGTATTCGTGATGCACCCTTTCGACGTTGGCGACCGTTGTGTCATCGACGGAGTACAAATGATTGTCGAGGAGATGAACATCCTGACAACAGTGTTTCTGCGATACGACAACGAGAAAATATTCTACCCGAATTCAGTTCTCGCGACCAAACCGATCAGCAACTTCTATCGGAGTCCAGAGATGAGTGATTCTGTAGAGTTCACAGTCGATGTTTCGACATCAATAGAGCAAATCGGAGAGTTGAAAGCTAAAATAAAAGAGTACCTGGAGAGCAAACCTCAGCATTGGCGACCTGGACATAGTGTGCAAGTGAAGGACATTGAGAATGTTGATAAGATGAAAATGGCACTTTACATGACTCACACCATTAACTTTCAGAACTACGGCGATAAGAGTAGCCGGAGATCGGAGCTGGTCCTGGAACTGAAGAGAATCTTCGAAGCTTCGAATATTAAGTACCATCTTTTGCCTCAAGAAGTTCAGGTCACCTATGTTGGTTCAGCCGCATATGCAGCTCATCAACCTGCTCGATGATGGTCTCAGTTCCTCTTCATTCTAATTTGCATTTGTTTGAAATTTCTATGGGTTTAGTTTCATTTTTCATCTTCTGGTTCTGTTGTAAACTCAGCATTGTCCTAGTATCTACATAATATGTTTCATTATTGTTCCTTAGAGGGACTAATTTATCTGATTTCGGATTTAAGAGGGACTAATTTATCCGATTTCGGATTTAAGAGGGACTTAAGTGATGTTTCACCAAAAGTTTACATAGCTACCTCAAATGAACCAAATGGCTAAGAACCACAAAAATAAATGGAGAAAAAACAACAACAAAGTTTGTGGTTAAATGTGTGGTGTAGGGCAATTAGTAATAAAATATACTTTGAATCTTAAATTATAAACCTTAAAAATTTAATCTAATTTTAAATTCTTAATCCGTTTTTATTTAACTACTAGTTTTAATTCATTGGACGATTAATCTAAACCGAATTTTATAAAACGATTTTATCAATCCGATTTTATATATTCACAATGTTAAAATTCAAACTTACAATTTATATAAGAGTCGATCTAATATCTCGTCCCGACAACGTAAACGCACAAAAATCGACAAAGTAACATGATATCATCCAATTTCCACCTTAAAAACGCAAGAGGAATGATTGTACAGTGTCCCAAATAGATTAAATTAAATGAATATTTATAAAAATATTAATATATAAAGTCATATGTATATATAATAATTATTTAAAATTTAAATAAAAAATATCACATTTTTAATTGAAAAACTGAAAACATTTGAACTTTAAATGTTTAATATTTATTGGATGAGTCTACAACGGGCGTCAAACATCGTTAATGTTGAACACCGCTGAACATTATTAAATTAATTTATAAAGAATAAAAATTTAAAGGACTAATCATATAATTATTAATTATATGTTGAGTTTATCACTCTTTTGTTAATTACATACTGAATCTTTGAGATTTTAAATTTTTATTAATTAATTTAATGGTGTTCAGCGGTGTTCGACTTCTGTTGTAGAATTTTCCATATTTTTTTCTCAAAAGTATAATCTAATAATAATTTTTTATTAAGTTATTTTTTATAAAAATAATAATTTATTAATTATAAAATAAAAATTTTATTTTAATAAATTGCATGAGACCCAAAATCTTAAAATCGCAAATACCTGAACTTAAACACTATATTATAAACTCTAAATTATAAAACTAAATATTTAAACCTTAAACCCTAACCAATTTTTTAAACCTTATTTATAGAAATTTCCTCCTTCCATCAATGTACGAGATCTTTTCCCTAGTATTAGGGCTAAACATACCAAACACTACATCTTTCTTCATTCCCAAGAAAGGAAAGGGATTACAACTACATAAATTACTACAAGAAAAGATGTAAAGAAAAAACAGAATCTGCAAATTCAAATCTAAAAACTTTTAAAATTTTTGAAGAATCAGACTCATTAATGGAATCTAGGGTTCTAAAAAAAGGAAAAAAAAGAACACATTTACTTGACTCTACTTTCACTGGTTTGATCTTTCCCTATAAAACCTAACACCAGTGTAAGAATCCAAGCACCAGACCACCATGGCAGTATCACTCCGGAAAAGGATTACCAATTCGGAAGCTCAATCCCGTCGGTTGCGTTTGAACAAAACCGACGCTGACTCGGTGATCGTATCGAACTTGTCGTCGAGGAAGAGGTCGATCCTTGCTAGTGGTGAAGAAAGTGTAAAAATTCCGGCCTTCGATCCGGCCACCTCTGAGATATACTCTGTGAAGCTTAAAGACGTGGGATATGGTTATTATTTGTACGGTGTCCGAGGGACATTAGTTGCCGGAAGGACTATTGTTATTCAGTGGGTGAATGCCGCCGGGAATTTGGAAATTTTTCTTTGAATATTTTGTTTAATGTTAGCAGCAGTAGCAGGAATGGTAGTAATAGTAGTAGTGATTATGGTATGGGAATAAAGGAAATATGTTATTTGAATTATATATTTTAATAGAATAAGAGAGGAACGTTTGATTAAGTCGAGTTGAGTTAAAATTTTTTGATTCGATTCATGTTTATGAAATTCGAGTTGAGTTCGAGTTTTTGAGTTTCTATATAAATTTAGTTATAATTATTGAGATAAGATCAAATTATATCATGCAAAAATTAATGAGTTTGAACCCAAGTTCAAAAGAAGAAGAGCAAACATCTTTACTACTAGGTCAAACCCTCCTTCATGTAATAGTATTGTAACATAATGTATTTAAAATATCCTTTGAGAAAATAGAATAGAGTAAATATAATATAAGGGGTTCGAATATAATTTTAATAAAAAATAAAATCAATACTTGATATTAAATATACAAATAAAAATAATTGGGTATTTAAATTTTTTTGATATTAAATATACGAATAAAAATATTTGTATAATAAATATTTGAATTTAAAAATACTCAAATAAAAAAATTTAAATTTTAAATATTCCAATAAAAATTTAAATATTCAAATAATAAATATTCAAATAAAAATATTTAAATAAAAACATTCAAATACTTATGATTTTTATTCGGATATTATAATAAAAATATTTATGATTTTTATTCTAATATCCGAATATTTAAAATCCGAATATTTTTATTCGAATATTTTTAATCTAAATATAAAAATATTTATTATTTTTCAACAAATATTTTTATTCGTATATTTATTATCAAAAAATTTTGAATATCCAAATATTTTTATTTGTATATTTAATATCAAGTATTTTTTTTATTAAAATTATATTCGAACCCCTTACATTATATTTACTCTATTCTATTTTTTTAAAAGATATATTTTAAATACATTATGTTATAATACCATTGCATGAATGAAGGTTTGGCCCAGTGGTAAGTATGCTTGCTCTTAGGGGTGCTTATCGAGCGAGTCGGTCGCGAGTTGGGCATTGCTCGACTTGTACTCGTTAAAATTTTTTGTTGCTCAACTCGACTCGTTGCTCGTTAATCTCGGTAAAATTATGCTCGACTCGTGCTCGTTATGCTCGACTTATTGCTCAACTCGACTCGTTGCTCGTTAGGCTCATTAAAAAACTTACCTTATTTTTAATTAAGAGTAAAATTTAACAATACTATATGAGGCTTAATATTAACATAAATTAATAAATTTAACCAAAAATATTAAAAGAGTGTATAAAACATTTTTAAAGTCTAAATTCAAAAGTATCAATTCATAAATACAACAAACTAACGTATTAAAATGAAAATAATAATTCATACATTAATAAATATTATTTAGATTTGTTTTTTAAATGAAATTATTTTAAAGTAATTACTAAAAAAATATTTTAAAAAATTAACGAGCTGCTCATGAACTAATCAAGTTGAGTTAGACTTTACTCAATTCAACTCGTTAAGGTATCGAGTCGAGTTCGAGTCAAATTAATCTGAGTCAAATATTTATCGAGTTTTAACCGAATCGAGTTCGAATTGCTCACGAGCTGCTCAACTCGTTAAGCACCCCTAGTTGCTCTCCATCATTTGAATCTGGGATTAATCCCCACAGCCACAAAGTATCCATTTTATTTCTTCCTTTCTTTCTCACCAACCGGGTGGTGACATGTATCACCATCTGATTGGAGAAAAAATATAATAAATGATAAATAAAATAAATTAATAAATATGAATTAAATTAAAATAATAAATAAATTACAGAGATTAAGTATGTAATTATACAAATTTTATTTAATAGCCACGTCATTGCCGTTAACTTCTCCATTAGAATTTTAACAGCGGTGACTCAAATAGGTAGAGTTTAAAAGTTGGGTGACCTGATTGACGAGTTCTTTAGTTGGATGACCAAATATGTATCTCCGATTAGTTCGGTAGTCACTGTAGTAATTTACCTTATTTTTATATTAAGCTATTTTTTGAAGAAAAAATAATATTTTATTAATTATGAAGTAAGAGTCTATTTTAATAAATTACACGAGACCCCAAAATCTTTGAATCGCAAGTGCTTAAACTTAAACCCGTAAATTTTAACCCTAAATTCTAAAACTAAATACTTAAACTTTAAGCCCTAATCAATTTCTTAAATCCTAAAATCACGGTGTTTATAGAAAATTTTTCTTTGTTTGAGATATTTTCCCTAGTATTAGGGCTTAAACATACCAAACACTACATCTTTCTTCGTTCGCAAGAAAGGAAAGGGATTACAACTACATAAATTACTACAAGAAAAGATGTAAAGAAAAAACAGAATCTGCAAATTCAAATCTAAAATCTTTTAAAAATTTTGAAAAATCAGACTCATTAATGGAATCTAGGGTTCTAAAAATATGGAGAAAAAAAAAGAACACATTTACTTGACTCTACTTTCACTGGTTTGATCTTTCCCTATAAAACCTAACACCAATATGTGTAAGAATCCAAGCACCAGACCACCATGTCAGTATCATTCCGGAAAAGGATTACCAATTCGGAAGCTCAATACCGTCGGTTGCGTTTGAACAAAACCGACGCTGACTCGGTGATCGTATCGAATTTGTCGTCGAGGAAGAGGTCGATCCTTGCTAGAGGTGAAGAAAGTGTAAAAATTCCGGCCTTTGATCCGGCCACCTCTGAGATATACGATGTGAAGCTTAAAGATGTGGGATATGGTTATTATTTGTACGGTGTCCGAGGGACATTTGTTCCCGGAAAGACGGTTGTTATTCAGTGGGTGTATGTCGCCGGGTCTTTGGAAATTTTTCTTTGATGTTAGCAGCAGCAGCAGAAATGGTAGTAATAGTAGCAGTGATTATGGTATGGGAATAAATGAAATATGTTATTTGAATTATATATTTCAATAGAATAAGAGATGATTCAAATAATTTAATACTTTATTGATTGTGATAATTAATTGTTGTTGGACGGTCGGGGTGAACGTTTGATCAAGTCGAGTTGAGTTAAAAAAAATTGCGTTTATTTTAAAAAATTTGATTCGTTTCGTGTTTATAAAATTCGAGTTGAATTCGAATTTTTGAGTTTCTATATAAATTTAATTATAATTATTGGGATGAGATCAAGATATATCATGTAAAACTTAATGAGTTTTACGCTAATGCATAGTTATTGAACGAGTGAAATGAATGATGAGATTAACAATAGACATTGTAAAGATTATCGCTTGAAAAAAAATAATCTTAGTCATTTATTACCATCATCCGATGATAAAAAGTTATTGTAAAAAAATAAATTTTATATGATGCAAGTTGATTTTAACCCATAATTATTTAGCAAATTTGAATGAATATTCTCTTTTAATTTTTTTAATTAGAAAAATATTTCATTTTAAACAAATTTTGAAAAAATAAATGCAGACACATAGGTTAACTTCGGGTTTCTCGTTTCTTCAAACCCGAAGTTAAAATTTGCGTTAATTTCTTTCTTTTTTTACCTTTTGAATTCGTGTTTAGTCAAACGTGAATTTTAAATTCGTATTTAGTCTAAACACAAATTTAACCTATGAGAGTTGAAAGAGGTATTATTCTAAATTTTATTTGAATATATATATATATATTTTTAATTATGAATTTTAAAAAATTATTCACCTAAATTACTTTAATTATTTATCATATTATAATATAGTTTAATTTTAATTTAAATAATTTTTGTATTATTTTAATTGATATAATGATAATTCTAATTTCAAACATATATTCATCAAATTAATTTGGTTTAAATTAAAAAATAAATATATTTGTTATTTTTTTAAATGTATTAAATATTTTACAATCAGAATCAATCATCGAGAGCTAAATTTATTTTATGTCAATTAAAATGGTATAAAAAAAGAGTAAAACATTAATTTTTCACTATTAAAATTAAAAAATAAAATTATTTTATTTTTATAAAATATTTTAATTTACCAAATTTTAAAATTAAAAATTCTAATTTTTCATGATCAAAAATAAAATTAATTTACCCTTGTAAATTAAGTAACAAAATCACTTGCCAACTAAAAAAAATCAAATAAATTTACATCCCAAAAGATTGTAAAGGATTTAATTTAATTTATTAATTTTTTTTTTGAGAAACATAATAATTAAGGATCATGTAAGTCGATAATAAAAATATTTTAATTACATATTAGTTCAATTAAAAATAATTTTAAATTATAATAAAATATTTATCTTTTTTATAATTTTTGTTGATGCTATATCGAATAAAATTAAAAATATTCATTAAAAGGAACGAATTCAAAAATGAGAGAAAATATTATTATCATTAAATTTTATAAGCATAATCATTATTTGAGTTAAAATTAATTTTTTATTAAATAAAAATATATTTTATTTTTAAGTTAAAATTTGATTTTGTATAAAATAAAATAATTAACGACATGGATATTTTTTGTCGTTAATTTAATTAGTGAATCTTAATTTTTTATAGTTTATATATTATTTAGTTTTTATAGATTATACATATTGTCACGCTTGAAAATAAGTAAGGAACATTAATCCTATATCGTAAAAGAAAATGAAAGTCTTGAAATATATACGGTGACGCTGCACATCCTATCAGACATGTCTTTTAAGAAGAGAACAATGATCCCGTGACAATTGGTATCAAAGTGATCATTTGACTATCCAATTTCATGTCGAACGCCCATAAAAGGAGTAAGTAAGATGAACAACCGTGACAAGAGGTCAATCATGAGAACGAAAACTCGTAACACATTCAAAAATTTTACCAATTAATTTTTGCATAGTTAGAAACCCACTTTAAAGTCAGAGATACTTAATTATAAGATTTTAAGAATATTTTAGCTATTTAAATCTAGATTTGCCCTTAAATTAAGTAAAATTAGAGAAAATTAATTAACTAAAAGTACATAACTGAGAGAGTTAAAAACATATTTGTGTTAACTGTTAAAAATGGTATGTCAAATTTTAACGATTCGATTCGAATTAATATTAATGGTTTGTTTGGACACAATAGTTCTAAGAAATTATAATGTTAGGGTAATCTTATTGTAATTACTTGCACATTTTTTCACAAAATATAATGACACAATTTAATACGATACATTGAACCTAATAAATCGATAATTGTTTCAGTCAAAAAACGGATAATATTTACCGTAAGAGATTAAAAGTTTATTATTTTATTCGTAAAATACGTACAATATCAAATATTCAAGAATATCCATAAATAAATATTATATTATAAAACTTATGATAATAACCAAATCATTCACTAGGAATTCATGTGTGAATCAGGGTAAGCACCAAAATATGAAATGTCCTCAGTTAAATATTTATTTTAATGACAGTATGTACGTTAAAAAAATATTTTTTTTATATTAAATATTTTTTTATTAATTGTGTCCGTTAAAAAATTTATATAATATGTATGCATATATTCTAAAAATATTTATCGATCCGTCACCGAATATCATTGTACACATGCATGATGCATGGGATAACATAACCATTATTACTCGCATCATCCATAGGAAGCAAATGACTTCATTACTTCATATGGAGGAATATATAAACATGGCCCCTCTCCCACATGTTCAACCATATCCCATTTTTAAATATTATTTTTTCCCATTAATTTATTTTTCGAGTTGAATTTATTTTTCTTACATAAGTGTCATATTCCTAGATAGAGATTGGTATTCGATTGAGTTGAGTCGAGTCAAAAATTTTTGAGTTATTCGAGTTGGCGATTCATATTTTATAACTTAAACTTTATTTGAATTTTTTTTGATTCGAGTTGAATTTAAGAAATTTGAGTAGAGTCGAATCGAGTTTTCGAGTTTCTATAAATATTTAATTGTAATTATTTATCATGCTATAGTATGATTTGATTCTAACTTAAACGATTTTCTCTGATCATATAAGATATTTATATATATGTTTTTAAATATAACGATATTCTTTATATTTTGGGTAAACTACATAAATAATCTCCAACTATACCCCAATTCTTTTTTATATCTCTTAACTATCAAAAGTTACAAATTGGTCCATTGACTAAATGTTTCATACAAATCGATTTTATTTCGTTAAAAAATTGACGGACGATTTATGTGAACGTTAAAGTTCTTATTGGGATACCGACGTGGCATCCACATCATTTATAATCAAAACACACCGTTTTGATTCAACCCTAAAAAATAAGCCTTCAAAAAAGAGTGAGTGGGGGTTCTTCATTCTTAAATTACACTTACGAACACCAAAAATCTTCACTCTACTACTCTAGACCGCCATTAATTCTCACCACTTTCCTCTTCAAGCTTCTTCACATGAGCCTTCAAAACCATAACAACATCTCTGGCGGGAGCTTGAAGTGTCCCAACAAGTCCAATTGCAAGACTCTGCAAACTCCCCAGAAGCTTAGCGTATATCTCAACGCTGATAAGTATATTCTCTAGTTGTTTAAATTCGCCAGGCTCATAAAATTTGCTTTCAAAAACGGCCCCCGTGAAGTCATTCTCAACTTTCATTTTCTTTTGGAAGGTCCTGTAAGGTTTGAGAGCATTCGAGATTCCTTCGATGTGAACGAAGAGTCAAGCATTCATCCTTTTCTTACACAGCTTCAACTCCTCCCACTGAGTCCCTTCGATGGTTTTCAGAACCAGAGTGTCCTTCACCACGACTAGGTTGGACGACTTGGGGAACGATCGGCTGTCTTGAAATTGTTTCATGGTGGAGTTTTTGTACTCCACGACGTCTAGGATGTAACCGTTTTCAAGCTAGGTTTTGACCGTTCGACTATTGTTTCTTTTTTAGTTCGGAAAATGACGACTCTGATGGAAGGGTATGGGGGTGGTTTGAAGGAAGAGGATAATGTGTGTGGTTTCGAGGATCGGAGGAATGGGGCGGTGGGCTTCAGGGATAGGGTTTGGGAAGACGGAGGTCTGGAGGCAAAGGAGAAAAGGAAAGCTATTTCCATGGCTGAAAAAACCTTATTTTTTTAGAGTTGAATCAAAACGGTGTGTTTTGAATATAGATGATGTGGGTGCCACGTCGGTATTCCAATAAGCATTTTAACGTCCACATAAACCGTCCGTCAATTTTTTAACGGAATAGAACCGATTTGTATGGAACATTTAATCAATGGACCAATTTATAACTTTTAATAATCAATAGATATAAAAAAGAATTGGGGTATAGTCGGGGATCATTTATGTAGTTTACCCTTATAGTTTTATATATCAATGTATATATATAAAAAAAATTGAGAGACTCGTCTTAAACTTAAAATAAATCTTTTAATTACTAAAAATTTTGAGTTATTTGAGTTTTTGAATTTTTATTTTACAACTCAAACTTTATTTGAAATTTTTTCGAATCGAATCAAAACGAATCAAGTATTTTTAACTCAATTAAAATTTTGCTCACCTATTCCCGGGAAAGGGAGTTATAAATTATCCCCTACATCAAGGGAGAAAGTGTCCAGAATCATTGCAAAACAAAGGTAGAAATCACAGACGAAAAAATGGGAAGGAGTCCTTGTTGTTCAAAGGAAGATCTCAACAGAGGAACTTGGACTGTTCTTGAAGACAAAGTTCTTACAGATTACATTAAACAATATGGAGAAGGGAGTTGGAGAAATCTGCCGAAAAGAGCTGGTATCATGTCAAGAACATTCAACTGGATTTTTTTTTTTAAATTTTTTTTCAGACAAATTATGTGTTTTTGTTTGTTTTCTTACAGGTCTGAAAAGATGGGGGAAAAGTTGCAGGCTTCGATGGCTGAACTATTTGAGACCAGATATCAAACGAGGGAACATATCAGCTGACGAGGAAGAACTCATCGTCAAACTCCATAAACTTCTGGGAAACAGGTTTTTTAAGCTTTTTTTCATGATTTCTTTGTTTTTCTTGTCGGAGAAGATTTTTATACTGCGTTAATGGCGTAATGCAGATGGTCTTTGATAGCTGGGAGGCTTCCAGGGCGAACAGACAATGAAATAAAGAACTACTGGAACACAAACTTAAGTAAAAGAGTCGACGACCACCGCCGGAATACGGATGCCGGAGATTCGAAAAACAAGAAATCGAAACAGGTAAGTACTGGTGGTGGTGGTGATGGTGGTTTGACAAACGTGGTACGGACAAGGGCGACAAGGTGTTCCAAGGTTTTCGTAAACCCTGACCTTTGCGATGTGAACCGAGAGGAGAAGCCTTCGACTTTTTCGGAGAACCTAACAGTAACACCGTCTGAACGGAAACATGTTAACGGGCTGTTTCCGGCGATGTCTGAATCCGACAACGAAGGGATGGATCCTGTTTCGTCGGAGTTTACGCTGGACTTGGACATGGGAGAGGGGGAGTTTTGTTTGTCGGATCTTTTGAATTTGGATTTCTGTGAAGCAGGCGAGCTTGATTACGGTAATTCTTTCCGGTCGTCACCTTCATCTGACAGACCCTCGCTTTCTCCGACGAAATGTTGAAATGTGGGTTTGATTCTCCGGTCGCCGGATCCAGGAAATAGACCGGATTAAGATGTAAAGTAAATACTGGAACATCTATGAATATTTCTCTAAAGACTGTTTCCGAATTCCGACGAACTTTCCGATCCGGTTTTCACGTGGGGATGATTATTTATGAACTTGTTGAATTAACCATAAATACATGGAGCAGTAATTAATTAAAATGAATAGTTTTACTGCTTTTTTTTACTGCGCATCCCTTTGTAAATTCGTACCAAGATCCACAAATTCATCGATATTTTTTATTTGCATAAAAATAATTTTAACATTTAATGTTTATAATTTTTATCGTTTTGATCCTTATTATTTTTTAAAATAAATTTAGCCTTTAATCTATATCTTTTTAACAAATAACTTATATTTTAATACCATGATAACTGGACCGTTAAAAATCTAACAATGATAACATGTTATATGCATATGATAATATATTTTAAATAACATGGCATCTAACCTATCAAATATATATAATATAAATTTATTTTAATATAAAATATAAAACAATTAAAATTCAAATAAAATATTAAAAAATTAATTAATTCTAAAATAAAATACTATTAAACATTTTTAACCATAACTACGATAGAATTAAAATCATACCTAAAAAAATAATTAATTTTGAACTGTGTTCATATTTTTTTAAAATAAGACTTTGATTCTATCATAGTTAGAGTTGAGAATGTTTAATAACCTTTTATTTTATATTTAATAAATTTTTTAAATCTAAATAATTAAATTTATTGTTTTGAATTAGGTTTAAATTGTTAAATTATATAAATTTTGAGATTAAAACTATTAATGAAAGTATCAAAATAATAGACGTAATTAAAATGATTTTACGTATATACGAAATATTAGTGTGCTATTAATATTAATTTAGATATATACTTATTTTAACCTATAATTTTAATTTTTGTTTCTAATTTTATTTTCACTCTTACATTTGATTTTTTATTTTATCCTTAATTATTATTTAAATAATTATTTTTAATTGAAATAAATAAAAGTCTAATGTTTTAAATTTCCGAGAATTATATTTATATTATTTTTGTCATTTCTTTTTTTTTTTTCTAATATAAGTTTTTAATTAAAATAAAAATTGTATCCCCCTCTTCTTCTCCTTTTCCTACATAAGCCACTGTGTAAATAAATGAATATTTCTATTTTTGGTAGGCTTTAGGAATTCGGACATATCTACTTTCCACTTTTGTTGGTGTCTTAATAGCATAAATTGTACAAAACAAAGCATAAAAGTCAATTGGACCGACCGTCGACCCCTCACTTCTACATTAAACTTCAACATGATCATAACCGGTAGATGAACAAAACTCAATTCAATTAAAAAAATCAATTTTTTTTATTTTAAATTATTTAAGTTAACTTAAATATATCGAATGAATTCGAGTTTGAGTCAATTTTAAATTTTGAAGCTTTTAATATTTAGAAAATTTAAATTTAATTTTGAAAATTTACATTTTGGTCACTATTTCATAACTTTTTCAATTAAACTCCGTTCAATCATCGTTTTTTTTAATTTATTTTTTTGAGATGAACATGAGATGATAAAACCTATTAATGAAATGAATATTCTTTTGGATCTAAAACTTTTAAAAATTTATTATTGAGTCCTTAAAGTTTTAGAATTTTATTGTTTAGCCATTGAATGATAAATCTTGATCTATGTGATAATATTTTTTCTTCATGTGAAAGCCACAACAAGACCCAAATCTATATAGTACTAATTGTTAAAAGTTTCAGACTTAAGTTAAGTCACTAAACTTTAGTAAGTTTATATTTTTTGTCTCTGAATTTTAAAAATTTTATAATCTAGTCTCAATTGTTTAAAATCGAAATGTAAAATTTTATGATGGACAACTTGCTTTAATTTTATGAATGTATCTGTATTTGTGTGTCCTTGTTTATAGTTATAACTAGAATTAGAAACGAATATTTTACTCGATCAAATTAAGTTCTCACCTGACCTGATCTAATCAAGTCACATGTCCTGTCCATGTCATCTTCTTTAGGCATATGGTCTACATTGCTGAATTTACATAGATTTAAAGATTCATGTATGGATAATTAATGAAATTGGTCTAACCGTTAAATAATTTGATATCACGTAAATAGTTTAAAGTACAAAAATTTATGTAGATTCATAGATCAACCAATATAGTAATATTATATTATTATTTGATATTTAAAAAAAATACTTAAAAAATTCTTAAGAAATCAAAAAATTATTTAAAAAAGACTTAAAAATTATTAAAAATAGTTTTCGGTTTGTAAATGACACTTGATAAAATTGTAGTGTTTCGTGTAACATTAATATTTGAAGGAAAAATTATTCTAAGTTTAAATTTTTAAAAATTTAATTTATTTATAAATTTATTTTTTTATTTTTAAATATTTATATTTTACTCTTTAAAATTTTAAATTCTGACTTCATTCCCGAGTCACATGAAATCAATTCCTTACCCTAATTTCTGTAATAAATTGTTGTGACTTCAACCCCTGTCCTTTCTTAATTCTATCATTCCATTTTTATTACCTCTATGTTTATAATTAAATTGTGTGTGCATCTGAGTTGTAGAAAGCGTCCTATTCCACTGCAATAATGTGGGTCATAAAAAGAAACTTTGTTGGGTCCATGTCCTAGAGGCTGAGGAGTTGGGTGTATACATATTTCAATTCATGTACAATTCAAAGATAAAAATAGTAGCTATGGAGCTTTAGTAAGGGGTAGGGGTGGGAAAAACTCGATTATCCGATTTCGGTCTTAGTTTTAGTAAGACTTGATAGATTTTATTTGATACTCGTTTTGGTAGGATTCGGACTGGATCCAAAATTTAGGTCCCGATCATAATCGGGATCGAGATTGGATCTTAATTTTTTTAGACCTGGTACTCTGTGGGTACCCAATAAGACCAGGATCAATACCAAATATCCAATATTGGTTTTCTTTTGTTTATTTTTCTTATCAAACTTTCTCTTTATGTATGAATATTATGAGTATGATGATGGAAATTATGGAGTCTTATTGGTTCCACCTTTGTCAGATTGTAGTATTTAAGATGTCGATCCCACGAGGATTGGCGTTACTTACGCAATTTATTCTTCCTGCATAATGGAAAACTAAAGACACAGATAATTGAGTTTGAATTATAACTGAGGAAACTAATTAAAGTAATAAAGATAAATGATCAAGAAATCAAGGATGAAAAAGTAGGGCAGGTTAGAGTACTTCGTAGTGTGAAATCAGAATGTAATTGTCTCGTTCTTATAATGCAATAGGGTTGAACTACCGCCTCAGCGGGTTCGCACAAAGAGTCGCTGCAGCTGTCTAGGCGGGGTTATGCCTTGTCGACAATTCATTAACTCATAGTTCGACAGAGCAGCCTTATATGTTTCTTCTTTATCCCTAAGCGAAAAAAACTGTTGAAATCCCCGTGTCCTGATGATACCTCCCGCATTAATCAAGGGTAGATAACAACCTCACATGCGTCTTGTTAGTCGTTGAAATCCGACTCGGATTAGACAATGCCCTTGAGCAAAGACCGTATTCTCTCGTTTCATGAGCCTAACTCTCCAGATATTAGACAAATGGATATTTTTTCACATATTTATCATCTCGAGCTCATATGCAAAGAAAGTGAATGCGAAAAGAGAATAAACTATGAATTCTGAAATTGCATTAATAAGAACTAAACAAATTACAAACTTTCTCCCACAACTATTCCACAAACTAACTTAAACCCTAAGGGGGCGATGGAGAAGTTTAGGGTTTTCTATGAACACTTGATTTCGAGATATATCTCCTCTCTACATAGGCTATGGTTTATATAGGCTTGGCCTAGGGCAAACCTTTCCAAAATAGGAATACAACTTGGAGTAAAACACAAGTTAAGTACATAAATAAACGATCTTTATTTTATTTCCTAGTTTATTCTTATAGGGACTTTTTTCCCGTATGGCCTTTGACCTTAACTTTTCGTGTATTTTCCAGCTCCGATTTTTATGCCGCTTGTCTTAAAACGTTCACCTTATTTTTCTCTTCAGATCGCCTATCATATCGATATTTATTCTTCAGGTGCTGCCGTGGCATCGGTTGTCGTGGCGGGTGTTTATCTGCATTTCAGCTTTGGTTTCCAGCATCCGTCCTCTTGTTTGGCAACTCTTGTGATGTAGTTTCCTGTCTAAGAAAGAAAACTATCAAATGCATCTGTTTTATGCCAAATATAGGTAAATTCATGAAATTCGTATTGGGATGCTGAAAAATGGAAAATAAGCAGATTTATCCAATATTGCCGTTAAATATGTCTATTATTAGCAATAATCGAGTGGAAAAATTATATAAAAATGAGGACTTTTGAGTACTCATCATACTACTAGTTTTAAAACTTTAATTTTCAAGTCTCCAATATTCTAATTTTATTATTTAATATTATTATTGGTGGTTGAAAAAAAATCTCCGATTACTCAAATTTTCTTCAGAATAAACTAATTGATCAGGTACTCGGTATTGGTACCGGTTCCTACCAGTAACAGGACCGATTCTTAAAATTTAGGACCCAATGTGAGCAGAACCGGGACTGATTTCAATTTTCAAGAACCGGTAGTTATCGGGACCGAGACCAATTCTATTTAAATTGGTCGGGTATTCGGTCTTGTCCACCCCTAGTATGGGGTATGGAGAAGAATGTATATTAATTGCCAGATTATTGACAAAAATGAGAAATTTTTAGAGATATATACAAAACAGATTTAGTTTCATAATATAAAACTTATTATATTTGGATTATTAAACATTAAACGAATGTAAATACCGGCATCACGACGGATTCTCTTACGAATAATGTGACCTAGGTCTACTCTGAATTTTTAAAGTTTACATATTTATCTTTAATTTTTAAAATTTTATTAGTTAGTTCTTAATTTTTTAGTATTTATGAGTTATACCCATCATAAAATTTTAAAATTTTATTTATACCCACTCTTAAATATTTATTTAGATCCGTCACTGAACACTAATATGTAACACCCGACCCGGATGTCACAATGGGCCTCCGGCCCAAAACCCATGTTTCAAAATTTCGTTTTAAAAGTCCAATAATAAAATCACGAAAAGTCCAAAACCAAGTTCATAATCCAAATGAATAAAGTCAAGCCCAAAATAATTCAAGTAAACGGAGCTCCAAAATATTTTACAGACTGATTAAAACATTCGACCCAAATAAAATAACAGAGTTACAAATACATATAGGGTTCAACACAGTACTAAGTCCACTACATCTAAATAACTGTACTCTGACAACACGGTCGATGCTGAAAGTCCAAACCTCGATGGTGCTCCACAAGTCCCGCTCCACTTAACCTACGCACGAAAACAGATTTTGAACGCTGAGCCACACAAGCTCAGTGGATACGCCAAACTCGGCCAACATCATGCATATCAAAGCAGTAAAGCATGGCATATAAATCACATGCATGGTATGAAGGTCTAGCATGCTTGCCTACACATGGCACAAATGAATGTATACTATCGCACACAGCATATACAAACATATAAGTCAACACACAAGAGCGAGGCTCGCGTCCACACAGCATCGGGATCCTACACTCAGGATTGAGGCCGCCCTCAAATCCTATGCCCGGAATGTTATATCGGACATCTTCGAACGAGGCCGCCCAACGTTCGGAAAAGGGTGGAGGCCGCCCAACCAACCCTATGCTCGGAATGTCACATCGAACATCTTCGAGTGAGGCCGCCCAACACTCGGAATAAAAGTCTTCAATCATCACCCGACATGTTACATCGGATGGTCTTCAACGTGTTGCAACACTTATGGATATCCGGATTTCCAACACACAAGGACTCGACCACACAAACGATCCACCTAGGATCTCATCACAACAAGATATATATATATATATATTAAAGTCTTATCTCAATTGGTTTTTCAGAGTTATAACCTCAACTTAGTCCGACAATTCATTCCGTAGCTTTTAAATTAAAGCATTCATTTAATTAAGACCACCTAAGCCTTAATTTCTACCCAACTTAGCCACGACACGCAGGGGTATCGATACCCTTAAGTAGGGTATCGAAACACCCTTTATCGATACCCACCCAAAGAGGGTATCAAAACACAGGTATCGAAACAGGTATCGATACCATTGACTAACCTCAAAACTCAACGAAAAGGGGAGGACCCGTTTCGATACAGGTATCGATACAAAAACTTTCTGGAATCCACGGTATCGAAACAAGTATCGATACCCCTGAACAACAAGCCAAAATACACACGCTGGTATCGATACCGGTAGCCCGAGTATCGATACCCCCTGCACTAAGGACGGTTCCGCACTTAGAAATTCTAGATTTCCAACCCCAAACTTAATCTAATCGATCCCTAAGAGTTCCTACTCAATATTAATGATGTTTAAAGCATTTTGACATCAATTTCCAGTCCTTAACCACATTAATCCGAAATTCACCATTAAAGACCCATTTTCAAGCAACCAAGCAAAAACAACATACAAGCATGATTATCTCTACATGTCATGCAATCTACCATGTATGAATGATGTAGAAGGAGTTGGGAGTACCAACCTCAAGCCAAAGCAACAGCAAAACGAGCCCTCCACTCAAGTCAAACTCCTCCTCTACCCAAGCTTGATGATGGCTCTCCAACCTCTTTCTCTACACGAGGAAGATGAACAACGATTAAGGATGATCCGGGAATAATTTCTAAAGCTTAAAAACACAAAAAGACCCAGATTTTAAGCCTCAAAAACCCAAACCCGGATTACACCTTAAACCCCAACAAAACCTTCACCTCCACCAAACCCACACATTCTTACCTTGTTTTATAGATCCTTTACTGCTCTAAAACATCTCCTCTACCATAAAAACGAGATTCCAAACGTAGCTCATAAAAATCTTACCTTTAACCAAACCTTCTTGCAACCAAGGGGTTTAGAGATGGGGAAGAAAAGGAAGAAGGAGATGATATCATCTCTGCAGGAGAAATAAAAACTCCTTCCCCTTTTTTCATCCATTTAGGCATTTACAAAAATACCCCCATCTTAAAACTCTTAAAGCCCACACCACTCAAGCCCAACAAGCCTATGGCCCAACAAGGCCCAAAACACACAAACCCGATCCTAAACCCGAGGCCCAACACAACGGGTTAACCCGACATACTAAACCGAGAGTTCGGGTCGTTACACTAATATATATTTTTAATTTTTTATTATATAAGTAAATTTAATATATATAATTTCTCTCTCCAATAAATGTATATAAGCAAACCTCAACTGATACATGATCTAGGTTAGAACCAAAAGCTAAAAAACAATGTATATTATAATGGGTAAACTTCCAAATAGAAAAAGAGAGATACAAAATATATGTATAGATATCTTGTGGAATTTCTTATTATTATATATGAAAATTATTATTCTTTTCGTTTCTCTTAAATTATTTATTATTGATTATTTATCTAATTTTAATTAAAATTATAAATGAGATGAGACAGATAATAAGTTATTTGAGTTTGATTCAATTAAAGCTCAATTCGATTGAACTTGACTCGAAATCGGCTTGAATTTTTAATGAGTTAAGTTAAGTTACTCGATATCAGACTCAAAAAACTCGTAAACTATTAAAAAATATAAAATACTATTTTTTAGTTTTTTATAATTAAAATGAATTAAAATATCTAATGTTGGATATTTTTATTCTTATTCTTATTGTTGTTATTGTTACGTAAATCTACTCAATTAGTGGCAGATCCAGAAAATTTTTTAGGGTGGGCACAATTAAATTAATACAAATATTTTAAAGACAAAAATACTAATTACCTCCATAGAGAAATAAGATATCCCACTCAAAAAATTTTGAATATGCGATATTACGAAAAAAAAATTAATCAACTACAACAATATCTACAATGCCAAAGTGAAAACACTACTTTCTCTTGGCGTTCTCCATTTTAAACTAATTACCTCCATAGATAATTACACTATCAGCTGAAATAAATTAATTTAAAATAGAAAACGCCAAGAGTAAGTGACATTCACCCCTTGGCACTATAGAAATTGTTATAATTGACTAATTTTCTCCCCTAACACCGTATATTCAAAAAAATTGAGCGGAATACCTTATTCCTCAAAATATTGTTATTGAGTTTATTTTGTGTTTATTTTGTTATTTGGGTTGAGAAATGCGAATAGTTATTGGGTTTCGGTGTAGAGTTGATTTAGACCTCAATTAAATAAATTTTAGGCTTTAATTTTGGTCTAACTTGGTGATTTAAATTCTGAATTGGATAAAATAATGGCATTAATTAATCCAGGGTGGGTACCGATCATATTTAAGGTGGGCACTAACATATAAAATAAACATTTATCAAGTCAAATTTAGATTTCAGGGTGATCCTGGGCCCACCCTTACCATATATTAGATCCGCCACTGTATTCAATTATTAATTATAAATATAATTATAAATAAGATAAGATAGATTATAAATTAATCGAATTTAATTCGATTAATATTCGATTTAAGTTCAAACTTAGTTCATTTACGATCTTAATTATATAAAAAAATTGTGTACAAAAATTATCGTAAAGTGATTAAAATGATAATTTTAACGTGAAAAGTTAAATTTTATTTTATTAAAAAATAATAAAAAATTTAGAACACAAGAAATAAATTTATTAGAATATAAAAAGTATTATGTTATTCAAATATAATATATATTTTTTATATTAAGGACTTAGCTTTAATAAATTGTAACCCCTAAAGCATTGGACCAGACATGGACTAAGATGTACTAACAAGACCAAAGTTAGTCATGTGAACCATAGTGGTTTAGCTTGCTTTGGACCCAAGACAAAGTTCCCAACAAATCCAACTCATTGCCTTTTGGGCTGAATCTGAATAAGACCATCCTTGGCATCATCTCCGGCTAGTATTACGGGCTCCTAAAAAATTATATATTTTTAAAAGATATGTCTGATAAAATATATAATATTAAATTTTTTAACATATTTTACGATCTTTCACGATGAAGAAAGCAATAAGGAGGGCTGATATGGGTCTGGCCCCTATGGCTACTCTTACTATTATTTTTTTAATTTAGTTTAAATTATCGTAGTTTCGTTAACTTTTAACGTTTGATTTCATTTTTTAGACTTTTTTTCGATGTGAGAATTTTAACTTAAAAGTATAAAAATATTCGAATGTTCTTGGAGTATTTTTGAAAATTTTCGGTGTCAAAAAATGTCTTGGATATATCAGAGAAAGTAAAAGATTAAAATCATTTGTTAGTTAAAATTGTAGTTATCAATTTGTTAATAATCGATTTAATTTACGTTATATAAACCCCACAAGTGTAATGGTCATAGCACGTTGAAATCCATTTCATCTTAATGAAATAATTTTCAGAATTCATCTCTATTCCTTACCAAATCTCTAATTGCTAGTTCTTTCCTTATTGTTCTTTTTTTTGTTTCAATCAAGATGAGTCCATTCTCACATGGTATTAGAGAACATCTTCCTCTTTTTCATCGAGACCGCTCTTTGAATTTCGAACACTAAAGTTAAAGTTATAAGTTTAGCTGTGCCATAATAGACCCTTTGGGTACACATTTATGAATTTCAGCTTTAGGAAGGAATAGGGGTGAGTATTCGATCGAGTCGAGTCGAATCGAGTCAAAAAATTTCGAATTATTCAAGTTGACGAGTCATATTTTACAACTCAAACTTTATTTGAATTTTTTTCGGTTCGAGTCGAGTTTAAGAAATTCGAGTCGAGTCGAATCGAGACGGGTTTTCGAGTTCCTATAAATATTTAATTATAATTATTTATTATGTTATAGTATGATTTGATTCCAATTTAAACGAATTTCTCTAATCATATAAGATATACATATATATCTTTTTTTTCATATGTAGCAATATTTCTTTATATTTTTATATATTAATGTATATATATCATAAAAAATTGAGAGATTCATCTCAAACTTAAAAATTAATCATTTAATTACTAAAAATTTCGAGTTATTCGAGTTATTTCGAATTTCTATTTTACAACTCGAACTTTATTTGAAATTTTTTCGAGTCGAATCTATGAAATTTCGAGTCGAGTAAAAACGAATCGAGTATTTTCACTTCGAATCGAGTTATTTGATTTTTTCGAGTCGAGTTTTGCTTCCCCCTTCTCCGTTCAATCTTTTTATATTTATGAAGCTGTAGATTTTGCAGCAAGTACAGAACAGAGTCCAGTAAGATAATTAGCTTAGATCCTTCACTAAAAAACACACAACCCTACTTCATATTTTACACAGAGAAAGACAAAACAGCCAAAATTCATTGAAACAAGTGATGCCATGTCCCCCCAAGCACATTCTTCAACTCTAATGTCACTGGATGAGGATGTTTTTACTCAAACATCTGCAGAGAAAACAAGAGACCAGTTAAATTGAGTTAAAGTAAGTAAATCAATGGAGCAAATGAAACATTGCTTGAAAATACCATGACGAGCTCTTGAATTGAAAATGGGGAAGTCGTTTGAAGTTGAAGGGATGGACATTGAGAGCCTAGTTGTTGAAACAGATGAGACGTTGTATGATTTATCGTCACCTAAATCGAGCCATGAATTTCTATGTTTCGGTGGCCATTCATCGAAGAAACGATGAACTGTCTTTTGGGGCTCTCCATTCTTCAAAACGTAGTGATTGTCATCATCCTTCTTGCTTTGAAGCTGCAAGTAAGAGTGTTCACTCTGTTTCGAAGAAGACGAGCTCATTGTTAATGGTGTAAGTTGCCATGAATTGTCCACAGATGAACCTGAGAAGAAGCTCCTCATTGTCCCACAAGGCTCGGAGAAAAAAGCATGCTCATCAACGTCTTCTTTCACCCCATAAACATAATTGTTCCCCCTTCATATGAACCACAATAAAACAAAACTTTAGGCCATATCTAAAATGCAAGAGAAAATAACTAAACAAGTATATATATTTGTAAAACCAACCTGTAATCTATGTTGGAATCCATGAAAGGAAGAGGAGAGAAAGAAGAAGGGTGAGTCTTGGTGATTGGGGTTTGAGTTGAAGGGTTGGTCACTGCTGGTGTGGTTGCAGTAGGAACTTCCACAGGCTTTCTTGAACGATTCTTGCCTCTATGCATGTGTCTTTCACAGTACTTAGAATCCGGGTAGGCCTCTTTTGAGCATCTCCATTTCTTCCCATCTGTTCTCCTACACCTCCCCGGCTCCGGGTCCAGTTTTCTCCCCAGTCCCATCTGGAAACAGTTCCATCCAACTGAAGAAACACAGCAAAAACCCCATTGTTAAATAAACCAAAAATGGAGAACTAAGTGGTTTGAACTTTGAAGTTTACCATGTGGAGGCTGGCGAGAGAAAAGTCTGGTGTCAAAGCAACTTCTCTTGATGGTGAAGAGGAGATCAGGTGGTATAGGGATGCCCGAGACCATGTACTTGAAGATTAGAGACTGGTGTTCAAGTTCTTGCCACTGAGTTGCAGTGAAAGGAAACTTATTTCTTCCACTCATCTTGTTGAAACTTGAAAAGAGAAAAAAAAAAGGTTGGTTGGTTTCTCTGTAAGCGGACTAGAGTGGTAGTGGTGGTGGTGGTATATTTATTTCATGGACTATTTCACTGTAGATATAGCAGAATCTTTGTTTACATGAATGAAACTAATGGTTTACGATTATGACCGAGTCCTGAGAGAGAAAGAGCTGCTCTGATATATTATGACTGTACTTTCTGGTTCCTGCAACTAAGCTGCAACAATGGCAGGTCTTCCCTCTGACAACACCACGGAAACCCATAAACCAAAGGGTGAGTGGATTAAAAAGAAAGAACCATTATTAACTACCAAGAGCTGGTGGCTTGGTGCCTGAAACTCTGAAGCCAAATGCCTGCTTCCTGAGAAGCTTGTACGGTATTGAGCTTTTACTGCTACACTAACTCCTTTACTTTTTTCATGTTCCTTCACCTCCACTCAGCCATTGGTATCTATTTTCATTTACAGTCTATATTCAGAGTATATAGTTACTCTTCTCAACAATGTCGATATACGTTTCGAATCTAAATCCGGTCTTGTAACCGCAATGTGATCTAATTAAAAAGTTTAGACCAAACTGTATGAACAGATTCCAGGTGATGCTTGTGTCTCCCTGTAGTCTGGTCTGGGGCTAATTGTATAGTATTATATGTATTAATTACATTGGGACTGTTTATTTTGTTTGGTTGCATTTAATTCCCGGGCACTATTCTTGTATTATAACCTTGTCAGGTGTTGTACAAAGTAATGTGGAAGGTTTGGCACTCTCCACTGAGGTTGTCTTTTTCCCCTAGCTGGTTCAGACACATGCAAAAGCATCATTTTCCTACCAAAATGGCCCCTCACCATTGATTATCTTGAAATAAATTCCCTTCCCCCTAGACATAGTTTTGGTAGAGCCCCACTTTCATTGCTTCACTTTGCTCCCAAAAGTAGTGACTAATTAATTAAGGAGAAATGTTGTATCAAGATCCGTCGACCGACAAGATACTCTCATTCTTGGGGGTCGGAACTCGGAAAACGGTATTATTCTCTTCGAACACCACCCTAAGTCGTCGACTATCTCCAAAGTTCGAACCTGAAAATACTCAAATGTGGGGCATAGTCGACTCATTCAGTGCTGTCTGCAGTCTGCCACTACATGGCTTGAAAAAGACTTCACAGTATCACACCATTCCCTAATGAACTCCATTCATGAAACCCATGTGTAATTTCTTACACACTCCATAACTGAATAGGGACAATGTCCCAGTTAGAGTGCCCTTTATAAGGGCTAACAAGATGAACTCATTTCCATCAGTATAATAGTCCATGATAAAGAAAAAGACCATTGGGAAAGGGGTTCATAAAATCTCGTACCGACAGGAGATCCAACATAAAACCAAACCTGTTTGCTTGCAGAGACACTGTTCTTGTGCCAAATATTTGGTTAAGATGTAGCAACAGCCTTCAAAGTTGCTTCAAGTAAAATGATGTTTAAATTGAAAGCTTCAGCTACCACCTGTGGAAAGCACTTATGATTCGAACTTGAAGCCAGCTTATTTACAGTTCAAACATCTTCAATAATATCTGATTTAATTATTATCTTTTAACTTTCAAGGTGCCAAGTAGAAAATGGCAAGAGATAAAGGAGAAAAATAATTACTTTCAGCAGCTTTTTGATGATATAGTTTTTACATTTTACATTGTTGAACTTACATTCGAGTTACAACAGTACAATACCAGGCAATCTTTCGATGATTGTCGTGCTATTCCTTCTGGATGACTGAGAGAACGAGATCCGAATGCACAGAAAATAGTTGTGTGTCCACAAACAGCTGAGCGTCAAAGGGAAAAGACGAGTGCATGTTAAAAGATACGGTGCGATATGCTATAGGAATATTACAAGGTTTCGATATATTCAAACAGGGCTGGGGGAAAACAAGGTGTAACATGCTATAGGAATTAAGGGACTCACCTTCATAAATGGACGATCACGATAAGGGAATGAACCGATGAAACTCTCCTTTAAAAGCAAGGATACCTGGACATAGAAGAATTCAGGACTTCAGAGTTGTTTCAGAAGAGCACAAGGTAGTAGAAAATGACAAATAAAGCTGTGCATTATAGTTATCTTCCAATCTACTCGGACATAGAAGAAATTCAGAAATTTAGATTTCTTACGTTCTAATGTCCGTAAAAGTTCCTTGTACTAGAGGCGAAATTCTAACAGTCTTAAATGCCTCGAACTATATCACACATCTTTTAACAAAGCAAATACGATTTTGAGATTCCTAAGACCCTATGGATTGCATATCCCTTTCACACAAACTTGTAGTCTATAGCAGGTAACAGCAATATTTATGACGGAAAATTCTGAACACCCCTAACAATGTTGATTTGCTAAAAAAACGTCTCGTTCAAAGAAACACAAACCTTATCGTTGTTGGATTGTACATTCGTAATTGTGTGTGACCGCATGTTAGAGCAAAGAGAATCCAAGTATGATCGTAACACCGATAGAAAACCTTTTGCAGCTTCAACCTATACATTATCAATAAACACACATGAACAACAATTAGTGACCTTTAACAACTACACAAACCGAAAACGTGATTTGAGATGATTAAATGATTCGTATGGATAATTTTCCAGCCAGACGAACATAGTTAACAAACTTCCGAATGCATTGTTAGTCGAGTTCACGTCACTAGTCAATATCAGCAGTATGCTGCCAAGAAAATGTTCTTATCATCTACAATTCAATAACTATACAACGCTAACCATGAATAGGGGGGTCCAACTGAATTTTATATGGATCCAATATGAACCTCGGCCATGAGTGTTTGGATTGCATACAATTGTAGGCGAATGAAGTTGTCAGGAAAAATCCTTATGGGGTTAAGGTTTTCATGGAAAAGTGAACCTAAATACGGCTTGAAAAAGCATACCTGCACATCCGAACACTCGTATATTGGTCTTTTCTTCCCCAAATAACTTTCCCCAACAAGCTTTGCATGATAAGGGCTTAAGGATGCAAACAGCTCCCTATGTTGTGGCAGTTGTGGTATACCTGATGCCTTTATCTATCATCATGCAATGAGAAAGTTAGAACAGGAAAAGAAAAAAAACATTATTACACCATATATTAACTCTTCGACTTAGAACCGGAAAAGCTTTGCCATATTATCAAAAAGTCAATAGTATGCATGCGTCTAATAAGTTACAATGTAAGAATATGACAAGATGCAAACCTGGTTCTTATTTGCATCAACCAGAATGACATTGGCTAACTTTGACTGTACTTCACTGGTTTTGATCTTCACACCAACCTATAGATGGGTAAATTTTTATTAGTCAGAGAAAACCAACTTTGAATAATAATAACAATGATGAACTCTGGAGGTTGCATTAAAATCTATTTTCAACAATAATGATGCTCATTTTCAAATGTATTTTTCATTATTAATATTTTCCAGGTGGTAACCAGGGAAAAGAAAATCTTAGCAAAGAGTCTTTATCCGAACATAAACAATAATATACAAGTGTTTTCTCAGAATGTGGATCGGGTATATGGATTACATGGAGCACCAAGCTGTAGTTCATACCATTAGGTCAAGCATGGCAACATCGAGGTATTTTCTTTAAGAAATGGAGAAACTGTACAGGAATTGAGTACAAAAACTTACTATGTAAGGAACAGGTGCATCTAAAAAGTCCAGCATATCATCCGGCAAAACCTGAAAATTTATATGGAATTATTAACGGTACAAATATCAATTTAAAAATCTGAAGACATCATTATGAAATATACCGGCATCATAAGGCTTTGCCATTGGTATGGACGGATCAGAGGGATAATTGACAAAACTATAGCCGATAAGATTCCCTGCAAATGATTTCAACTTCAATAAATGCAGAAGCTCTTCATTTTCCGACTATCAACCAGTGAAGAACAAAAATACAACATAAATGATATCATTCAAATATGTCATGAATATCAAACATGAAAAACTCAAAATACGGATCCTCCTTTATGCTTCTAAATATGCAAACTCCAGGTTACGATCTGATTATAGAACACTCCAGGCAAATGGATACAACACGGCCTAGTGGCCAAGGAAGGAAATATAGTTAACTTATGACTGGGATAGACAGACTCTCCGATTTCAAGATAAAGATTGGTAATTGAAAAATATTCGACCAGTAAAAGACCACGATTAGCTAAGGTGGATGTAACCTACCAAGTTCGAGCACACAACCACAATATGTTTCTCCAGCAATGCTCCGGCAATGATTGTTAGCACCTGCAGGGTAGAAAAATCAATTTGTCAACTTCTCCATAGTCTATACAAGATCAAGCATGATATCAACAATCAACTTAGACAAAAACCTAAGACATAAAACAGCATGTTATGCTTACATGTTCAAGCCGCAGATATCCACACATGCACGCAACAGTCCATGTTGATAAAGAGGTTCCTTCTTCTTCAGCCAGAAGGGCAGTTTGTGCCTGATAAAAGCAGACACAATTTGAGACACAACTGAACAAACAAGTCTGAAAAGAAAAATGCAACAGTTTTTGTCCTATGAAACTAATAACAGTCAACAGAAACCTCAGCTAATTCAAGACTTGTACTGCAAGATCTGAAATCAATGGTTGAGCCAGCAATATGCAAAACTTGTCCATCCGGTCTATGATATTCCAGTGGATGAAGGTGCTCCAAAGGATGAAACATAAGTGTTGTACCCCTTGAAGGGCAAGGTGAGTGATAATATTCACATAGTATCTGTAGTGATCCATGATTGTTTGCCTGGAAATTGGGAGGGATAAGTTTTTCCAAGATGTAGAAAACAGCATGTCATGCAATAAAGTTCTATTAAAAGTTAAAACCTTAAATCAAATCAAAGAAAGACAAATTTAAACCTTGGCCCATTCAAGGATGTCGAGATGATCACTGGAATTTTCCTGGCCAGAAATAGAGGCCTCTTCTGTTTCTATATCATCAACATCACTCCTCAAGTTCCTGTCTTCACAAGGTGAACCCTGAAAACTGCACACACATAAATACCACATTTTGATCAGGTAACAATTGACTGAATCACTTCAAATTTGAAAAGTGAATGTGTGCATAAACATGTAAATACATGTATTTGTGAAGGCAAAACTAAACAAAAAAAAAAGAAGACCATCTAAGTGATAACTGAAAGAAAATGCATATCATATTAAAATTTGATATGTATATAAAGGTTGTGGTGATAGTCATCCACATAGTTGCGGATGTAGAAAACAACAGACAGCAAGAAAAAAACTACTTCCTAAATTATCAAGAAAAATGAAAAAAAAAAGTATAAGACTCCTAAATGTAAAGAGCCAAAACAAACTTCGAAATGAGTAACCAGCTAAACAAATAAAATCACTGCACACATTCTACCTGCAAGAAGATTCAGAGCTTTCATACTGATAATAGCGCAGAAGTGGCAAAACAGCACTTGGCAAACATCTTTCAGACGCTTGCTTATTTGTTGTGGAATCATTACCATCAGTATCACAATCTTCATGATTAGCGTCACTAGATTCTTTTTTACTAGAAAACATCTCAGTTTCTGGGTAAATTGGAAGAGCAGTATCATGATTAACAGCTTTCTTTGAATCAAAGTCCCTCTCAAGCAATTGATGCTCCAAGTTATTCCCCTCGTCATTTCCTGGTTTAGAACTTCCAGAACTTGACTCCAAAGTTTCAGTCCTTGTGTTCTGCATGTCCTCTGGGGTTCCTTGATCTGTTGATACATCATCTAGATTGGCTTTGCTGCTATAACTGTCCAACAATTCTAAATCTATATCACCAATACTTTTTGTTAACCGTTCCAATCTTTCTTCATCAAATATGCTGCATGAAAATTTGAAGGGGAAAATGTAATGATAACTAGTGAGATCAAGTAAAATTCTAAAATATTGCTAGCAACAAATCCTAAAGTTTTCAACAGAAAAGCTTTATTAAGCGGGATTATCTCCATAAATGCAATAGTTAGCACTTAATAATGATGATAACAATAATAATAAGTTAACCATAGAGGTTTATCGGCGATCCTTGTTATCATTTGTTGAATTTGATGTGTAATAAAGCATACCTATTCAGCACACCAAAGTGCAGATCAAAAAATGGCAGCCTCGATAGAATGCAATAACATCTTCGAGTGGTCATCACATAACGGCTCAGAGATGGGTAGGCAGGTTGTCTATCTGAGACCAAGGAAAGCAATCCAGAAGGCTTTTGTACTATTTCATCAACCAACACACAGCAGCCATACAAAGTGGAATTATCAGCAACCTAGAGGTAGAAAGAAAACAAGTCATAAAAATTGGATTGCCATAAAAAAGGAATTTGAAATGAAACAGCAAAACCAACCATAAATTAAAGTAGAAATCAACTGAAGAAACGAGGAAAAAACAAAATGCAATTATCATTAAATGTGAAAATGATAGAACTTAGGCAATCATCTAGTGAACTTAAAGATCAAGTATAGTGTACAAATGACTGAAAGGTCCAATGGAAAAATGCAAGCCGAAAACAACCATGACAAAAATTAATGTGAAATTTATTGGCAGAGACTAGCAACAAGATAGTGAGGATATCAAAAAATCCCAGACCAAAACAGTTCACCAAAGTTTCAGATTAGACTAGCTTCTATTTCCAGCTCTAGCAGGAAGATGAACAAGTGAAAGGGCTTCACAAGTTTCATTCTCAATATCTATCTCTACATATATGAAATTTTGAAATGGTGATCGCCAATCAGAATGTCATACTTGATCACACAATAAGCGGGAAACACAACTGAAAACAGAAACTCTATGAAAATAGAAGATTTCAACGGTAGAGAACCAAATAGCATAATATTCAAAGGTTACCTGTAACCGGAATACAAATGACAGGTCACTTTGTTTTAGGTGTTCCTGCAAGACAAGCATCATGATGAAAAAGGTTAGCATTTCACAACTTCAACTTTCATTATGCAACAACATAAGTGCATGTTGATGTGGGTGCTTATATTAATCTCTATCGTTAAAATTGAAATGTAAGTAAATGCATGCGCAAGATTTAGAAATATAAAGCATAAGGATACAAATGAAACTAAAATTAGAAAATCTACCTCAAAACAAATGTTAATGTTCCAGTTTGGCATCAATGTAGGAAAAAGGAATCAATTTACAATGTCAATCACGTATAAAACTTTGAATCATGCAGTCTGAAGAAGCACACAGTTAAAATAAATCCAGAACTCTTTATGTAACCATTTTGTTTTGTAACACTTCCAAACAATGATGATTAAGAAGTACGAACAAACAACTCTAGTCTAAATAGTCTATCATCAAGTGGAAGAGCATTAACATCATATCTTTAGCATAAGTACCTGTGAAAGAAGAATTTCATTCAGTTCACTCATTGAAGGAGTTTTCTCAACAGCATGAACCTAAAATAACACAAACCAAATTTAAAAATAGCATCATAAGGGAACATCTATGTTGCAATTTGCAAATACATATTTACATGGGAAAGAAATTTTAAATTGACAAATCTCTTAACTGGACAAACATATTATAGCGTAAATCAAACTTTTTAATATGAATATTTCACATTGAGCTAAGCACTACAAAGAAAAAAGGAACCAACAGCAAACCTCTACACCTCCAGGGAAGCAAAATGAAGCAAGATCCTTATGTTTAAGAGGCAGCTGCTTTTCCGGGGGATAAACAAATAGGACCTGAAAGTAGAGGATAAGGATTCAACATGTAAAGCCAGCCCCCTGGAACATAGAAGAAAAAACCTTCAATGTATAACGAAAGAACTTTTACAAACAGTTGAACACCCACCTGAGGTTCAAGGTTAGGTTCAATATGAGAACTATTTTGATAACTTAGAGCACTCCGCAACTTCTCAGAATCTTCAAACTTTCTGGTGACATATTGCCTTTGAAGTGCCTGAACATCACAATTGGGGGGAAGTCCAACAACAACCATGCTCTCAAACAGCCTCGATGGTTCTTTCCAAGATCTATGATCCTGCACATTTAACAATAAAATGTTATGAAAAACCTTTGAAATTTTTTGTATCTATCAGATATAACTACAAAGATATAAAGACTAAAACTTGCAATATATATTTGAATCAACACACAAAAAAAGACAGATGAGTTACAGACATCCTCCCCGATACTTGCTAAGGAAACTCCATCAACAGGTGTGAGTAGCATTAAGTCACTAACAAAAACATGTAGACCTAAATATAGTACCATACCAAGTATTGCAAATGAAACCTTGCCCATTGACGCTTTTGGCTAGTCAGAACTTCGGGATTGTAAGTTCCACTTCTTGTTTCAGGGGGCTGAGAGAAGCCTTTTAGAACTCTGGAAACATGATGTTGTAGCTTCTGAAAATGGAAACTACCACCAGTTTCATCTTTCGATGAATAAGCAGCTGCAACTGCTCTTGCCACTTCCTCCGTTGTCTGCATGAAAAGCGATACACTCCATCCAGGGCTGCTGGAATCTTCACTCTTAGACATTCTTAAAGAACCCCAACTGTTAATATACACAAGACAAATAGAGAGTAAACATAAAAAGTTGCTAACAACTTGAATTTCTCATTAAACTTAACCAAAGTTGCTAGCTTGATCACTTTCAATCTTCAAGTTGGAAAATAAGGAAACCCCTTTTTCAACAATCAGCATCAATCATGTATAACTTAATTACTTGTATAATCTACAAAAACAAGTTCAAGAAATTACTGAAAAAAAAAAACTCCACAGTAGAAACTAAACATCTATATGAGTTTATAATTTTATTCAGTCACTTCCTAATAAAACACATTTCACTTACAACTTACAGAAAGCTTTGAGAAGGGGCATGGGTGCAAGCTAGAAAAAAAAATGAAATAAATATGAAAGCTATCATTTTTCCCAAAATAACAATAACTCACAAATAAAGTCGTGAAATTCAAGCATAAAAAACCAATCAATCCAAAGAGAGACTTTGAATCCAAGAAGGTCATCACTTAAAGCAAAGGGACAAAAAATGGGTACTCAAAATCACAAACAAAAACCATCAAAAACTGAAGAAAAATTAAACTTACCTTAAAAACCAGTATGTAACCTCTACAAAGCAAAGAATTGCTTCTTTTACCCTTTTTCTTCTTCTTTTGTTTAGTAGACAGCAAAGAACATAGGAAATAAACTAAAGAGACCACTGATTATCGTACTGAACTGATTTTTTTATGGTATAATTGATGTAATTAGAAAAGGGATTTATTTTAATTGTTTTTCCTCGTATGGGTCGTCAAAAAAAAGATTCTTTGTGAGGGAAAAGAAAAAAACAAAAGCAACCAGAACCATTAGAACAAGAACAAGGAAGTAAATGGTTAGTGTCTGATTCTGTTTCTCTTCTGGCGTGATGTTATGTTGTAAGTGTATAGGTTTTTGTCACGGGCCGTCAGTTCGAGCCCGTGCCACATGCGCATATTGCTGCCCAAGAGGTTCTTAGGGAGATTTTGGGCCTAAAGGTACCACCAGACTTAGCCCGTTCCATGGAGGATTCTAGAAGATAGCCATTTTGGCCTTGTAAACTTTCCTTGTATTCTTAGGATTTGTTTCCTTAGTTAACATGGAATATTCTTAGGATTGTGCCAATGTGGTTGGTAGGAAATGATCCTAGCCATCGATGTAAATCAGTGGGAACCGTCGGATGTAAGGGGAATCAACTATAAATAGAGACCTCCCTAGTCTCATTTGTATCATCTCATCTTTGAGTAATCAAGTGGCATTCACTCTAAAAAAAACTCCCTCAATTGTTCTTTGTGTTCTTCGCGTTCTTCTTTTCGTTCTTGAGTAGCCATACTCATAGTTTGCTTTCCGCCAGAACGATTCAGCGTTCTTAGTGCCTTGGGAAGTTTGATCTTCCGGAGCGAGTTTTCAGGCTGACTTAGTCGTTTGTCTAAGAACATCGACTAAGGCCGCGCGGTTCAGCTAGGTCAAGACTCTAGCCCCGTGACAGGTGGTATCAGAGCGTGGTTCGAGCAAGGCGCTAGTGATTATGGCACGTGGAGAAGAAGACGTTGCAGCAAAGGGTGTGAAGATCGTTGCTGGGCAAAGCCAAAGAGCAAGTTCGAGGGATGCTGTAGCTACGCTGGAGGAGCGAGTTGATAAACTCAGCCAGGTGGCCAACGGTGCGGAAGAGAGGTGCGAGGTGCTTGAGGCCGAATTGCAGGCTGTGAAGATTGAGATGGAGGAGATGAAGGCAGACTTGTATATTTACAAAGTTGCCTTGATGAATGGAAAGATGGCCACTGCATCCAAGTCGAAGAAGGACATTCCAAAGCCAAAGGTGTTCAAGGGGAACCGATCGGCCCAAGATGTTGAGAACTTCTTGTGGGGCATGGAGCAGTATTTTCGAGCCATGGGCATCAAGGATGATGCGAAGAAAGTAAACGTTGCTTCGATGTATTTAACTGATGTCGCTCTTTTGTGGTGGCGACGCAGATGCTCGGAGGAGCCGAGTGGAGACATTCCTTTTGAGACATGGAAGGAGTTCCAAGTTGAGTTCAAAGAGCAATTCTATCCGACGAATGCTCAACGGGAGGCTCGTAAGAAGTTGCGGCAATTGAAACATGAGGGTTCCATCACTGACTATGTCAGGAAGTTCATTGAAATCAAGCTCCAAATCCAGGACTTGAGTGAAGCGGAGGGATTTTCCTACTTCATGGATGGACTCCAAAGATGGGCTCAAATGGAGCTAGAGCGGAGGGGAGTCGAGGAGCTTTCCAAAGCCTTTACCGCAGCCGAGTCCATAGCTCAGTTCGAAGTTGACATGTCCAAGTCTTCCAAGCCCCGAGGTAAGAGCTTTGGTGGGGGAGACGAGGAGGATAATCATTCTTGCAATGATGATGAGAAGGTCAACAAGTTTGTCAAACCATCGGAGAAAAAGGATCGAGGGCCTTTGAAGTGCTACCATTGCCATGGTTCACACTTGGTGAAAGAGTGTCCCAAGAAGAAGCGCCCCGATACGATCAATGATGCGGATGACGAGCAAGAGGACGAGGAATGTATGCTTGGTACGATTGCTAGTGTTAGAGCAATCAAGCCAAGGGTGGGGAAGCAATGTTACGAGAGCAAGGGACCTCACGTAGTTCGTGAGCACCCGGATCGAGCCAAGCAACCCAAAAGGGACAAGCCCGAGTCAAGTGAGGCTTGTAAGCTTGGGGCAATGATACTAAATTCTGCAAAGGCGAAGAAGGGCCCAAAGCAGAATGGGTTGATGTTTGTCAACATCAACGTGGCGGGACGATCGAGGAGTGCTTTAGTGGATACCGGAGCATCCGATCTCTTCATGTCAAAGATGGCTGCTGAGAAGCTTGGTCTCGAAGTTGAAGGTTCAACCAAAAAGATCAAGACCGTTAATGCCAAGGAGGTTCCAGTTGTTGGAACAGTGCGGAAGGTAGAGCTGCAGATTGGTGAATGGAAGGCCAAGGAAGATTTCAAGGTAATTCACTTAGATGACTTTGATTTCGTTTTGGGGCTTAACTTCCTTGACCGTGTTCAAGCTCTTATCATCCCTTGTGCCGATGTTATATGCATTTTGGATCCGAAACAACATTGTGTTGTGCCCGTGTATCGAGACAAGGGACGGAGGATCGAGAAGCTGACATCCATTCAGCTTACCAAGGATGCTCCAAGGGAAGGAGGCATCGCTTTGGAGGCTATTGGAGTGGACACCTTGGTGGGGCAAGAGTTGCCTGAGCCACATGATAGTGAACCCGTGGGAGATCCATCCATTGAGGAGATGGACGAGGCATCGAGCTTCAATGAAGACGGAGCATCGATGGGAGCATCAAACTTCACGAGTGAAGAAAGATTGATGCGAGTTAGAGTGAATGCGGAAAAGTTGATTGAGGTACATCCCGAACACAATGATTGTGTTTTACAGTTTGATTTGCCTTGTTTGTCGGGTGTAGGCCAGCAAAAACCTAACCCTTCAAATGGAGTTGTCGATACTTGGCGAGAGCACAAGCCACCTTTCAGAGTTCTTAGGCGCAAACGAGGGTTGCCGACGATCTTGAGAGACCGCTCAGTGTTCAATGTTGTGGCGTCCAAGTCATTGTGCAAGGACCATGTGTGTCCGAATGGGGGCAAATCACAACTGGTAGGAGCTAACTCCTACGATCGAGATGCGCTTGGAGGGACGGTGACTGATGTTAGATGGCGACGAGTACCAAAGCAAGCAGTCCATTTGGGTGGACAACTGAGCCAGAGTCGAGTGCTCTTTATGAGAAGAGCATCCAGCCCGATTCAGAGTTTGGGGCAAGCCGAGGTGACAAGGAATTCCCAGGATCGGTTCTATCTTCGTTCCGAGGCGGCGACGAGGGCGTCGCCATGTTTGGTGGGGGAGAATGTCACGGGCCGTCAGTTCGAGCCCGTGCCACATGCGCATATTACTGCCCAAGAGGTTCTTAGGGAGATTTTGGGCCTAAAGGTACCACCAGACTTAGCCCGTTCCATGGAGGATTCTAGAAGATAGCCATTTTGGCCTTGTAAACTTTCCTTGTATTCTTAGGATTTGTTTCCTTAGTTAACATGGAATATTCTTAGGATTGTGCCAATGTGGTTGGTAGGAAATGATCCTAGCCATCGATGTAAATCAGTGGGAACCGTCGGATGTAAGGGGAATCAACTATAAATAGAGACCTCCCCAGTCTCATTTGTATCATCTCATCTTTGAGTAATCAAGTGGCATTCACTCTAAAAAAAACTCCCTCAATTGTTCTTTGTGTTCTTCGCGTTCTTCTTTTCGTTCTTGAGTAGCCATACTCATAGTTTGCTTTCCGCCAGAACGATTCAGCGTTCTTAGTGCCTTGGGAAGTTTGATCTTCCAGAGCGAGTTTTCAGGCTGACTTAGTCGTTTGTCTAAGAACATCGACTAAGGCCGCGCGGTTCAGCTAGGTCAAGACTCTAGCCCCGTGACATTTTGCTTAGGCTAATGACTTGAAGACTTATCCAGTTTAGAAGAGAAAAAGGAAGCCTTTTTGAACTGTTGGAGATTGGAATTTGTGAGTATTAATTATTAAAAGATGAACCCTAAATTTTATTTTATTTTAAATATAGTTACTAATTAAGATTAATTATATCGTGTATCGGGAGTAAAAATTAAAAATTTATATAAAATCTTAATTCTAAACCAAAGAATTAAGATTTAAAGTTAAAAGTTTAACATTAAAATCTAAGGTTCATAAGATAAATCTAAAATTAAATTAATAATTTTAACACTTAATGTTTATAATTTTTATCATTTTAATCCTCGTTTTTTTTGATAAATTTAACTCTTAATATATATTTTTTGACAAATATTTTATTTCTAACTAACATAATGATTAAACCGTTAAAAATTTAACGATATTGACATGTCATATATATATATGTGATAATATATTTTAAATAACATGGCATATAGTCTCATTCTACATATATATATAACATGTCATTATCGTCAAATTATTTACGATAGATGACAAATATATACATGTAAAATATAATTTTATTCTAACATAAAATATAAAATAATTAAAATTCAAAAAAAAAAAGATCCAGAATGATAAAAATTATAAACGTTAAGGGTTAAAATCATCCTTATACCTTAAATATATTATAGCAAATAATAATATATTTTATTATTAGTGATATTTAATTTATTAAATTAGTGAAATTTATCTTAAATATTACAAAGATTTATAAGACAACTCATGTAATTTAATTTATTTTATTTATTTATTATGGAAATCATTTACCTAATAAAAATATTAAATTTAGTCTTTCTTTTAGAAACGGTGCTCAATGCGCCACTTTTATGTACTAGGGTTGGTCAATCGTCATGGGAAGGGTGGAGAGATTCCGTTGGTATGAAATAATTTTTTATTATAAGTATAATATTTATTATTTAGTAATTAAATTAATTGATCAAATTAAAATTTATTTTAATTAATAATCGAAATATTAAATTTCAATTACGATAAAATTTGGTTATTTTAGAAACCCGTCGAATTAATTAAATTTTATTATATTTAATTAATAATTTTAAAAAATAATAATTTGATTATAAATTATATTAAAAATAAGCCTACATAATTTGAAGGGTGGCGTAAGGAAGTAGACAAATAATTAGGGTTGCAAACACTGGGCCCATACTTATTATTTTGATTTTTGTGATCGTGATTGTAGTTGTAGTCATAATGTTTTATTATACAGTAGAGACTTTCGGATTAGATTTTATGATAATTTATGTTATATATCGAAACGATTTTCACTAAATAACTTTTTTCGATTTAAATATTGTTTAATTTTCAGGTATATTCTTTTTCTTTTATTTAGAGTTAATTTTTAACGAGATATATGTGTATTTTTTCTATTCATCAAAAAATAATCTTTTTATCTATTTTTAATCCTTGATCGATTTAGATATATATAATCGAAAAAATTATTTAAACTTGATTCATTAAAAAAACATTCGCTCACGGCTCACCCATTGAAATCGTTGATATCGTGAAAATATGCGTTAATTGTATTATATGTTTTTTAAATTATAATCTTAATTTTAATTTGGTCTCTTAAATTTTTAAATATATTAATTTTATCTATAAATTATAATTTTTATTTTGAATTGATCCTTAAATTTTTAGGCATTCTAATTTCATCTTTAAATTTTTTAAACATCTTATTTTCGCCCTCAAATTATTAGTATATGCTAATCATATATTAATAAACCATTATAAAAGTTATTAATTATCACGAAACATCGATGTATATATGTAATAATATGATATAGTATAAAATGATAGTTGACGATGAAACCAGAGCGTTCAAAAAATTGAGAATCAATTTAAAATGAAAAATATATTACCTTAAATTTAAAATATACATAAAATATAATTTTATTACCTTAAATTTAACGATAATATATATGCAATATATAAATAAACTATATTGCTCATATAATTGTGGTTAAATTATATTCTATATTACCTTTAAAATATAATATGCAATAAATAATTTGTAGTTTCACATCATGATTTATTTGTTTTTAAAAAATAGTTTCGATAATATTTTCAATTATATAAATTTTTTTTTAATATTTTTACTCATTAAAAATTAATAACTTTTAATATGTAATTCGATGTTTAAAGTGAAATTAAGCTTATGTATAGTTATAAAAATATAAGATTTAATTCTTGATTTAACTTATAAATTTTTTAATAATTTTTAAAAAATCACTGCTAAAACTATTTTTTAAGAAATTTTTGTCAAAATTTTATGACCTTTTAAAATTCAAATATTTATATAAAATATATATCAAAATCGATCTAACGTATATTTTAAATAAAACTAGACTGAATTACTTTGACACCGTTGTATAAATTACTTTCTAATTATATTTTTTTGTTGAAAATGAATAAATTAACCTTATGTTCGTATAATTTTATAAAATATTATAGATCATACAATATTTTACGGAGATCCCTATATGATTTATACAGATACGGTTTAGTTACTTTAAAAGTTTGAATATATCGATCCTTATTCTCATTCACTAGCGGATTCACGTTGAAGAGAAGATGGGCCCGTGCCTATCCTGAATTTTTTAAAATTCATACAGTTAGCTTTGTTTTTTTAATTTTTTTATGAATTAGTCCTTAAATTTTTAAAATTTTTATGGTTGTGTCCACCCTGAATTTTTAAATTTTATGATTCATGTCCACACTAAAATATATTTTGATTTGTATCCACCCCTCATAAATATTTCTGGATCCGCCACTGTTCTCGTCCCTATCTAAGTTTTGAATAATTTTTTTTTATCTCGTCTTCATAAGTAAAGATTTCGATCATTTTTTATATTTATAGATTCGGATCTCCACGATTTTCGGTGGAATGGGGAAGAAGATGCTTCATTACTAGTTTTCATAACATCTCTCCCCTGCTTCTTTTTACCATCAGATCATGTAACAATGGCGGAAACTCAATCTCAACTTCAATCTTTCTCACAGCTTTGCTGTTGTCTTTGTCCACCCTGTCTCTGTTTTGTATGCATCAGATTCCATGATCTCGGACAGGATCATCAGATCATCCTTGTCTTCAGGGAATTTTGTTTTTTCAGACAAAATCTCCTCGGATTCTGCATAGCCGAGACAGGTAGGGAAAGCTAACTGTGTGTGATGATGACAAGGGTGGTGCTGGACGTTGAATGGAATTCTGAGGCCGGCGCTCGCCGAACATTGCACGCGGAAATCGACCCCCCTGCGGCTTGCTGGTCACCGTAGGGACATTGGCCTCCGACACTTGAGATTTCCTAGTGTCAGATTGAGTTATCCAGATTAATGACAGATGCTGATACTGTCCTAATGTTCTTTGAAACATTGTCTAATGTTACAATAATGTTGAACCAGGTTCCCACATGTTCCTGGGATCTATATTGAAGAACAAGCGGAGGCATGGAAGATGAATGTGGATGTTGTTCATGCAAAAGGAAGAATCATTTCATGTCAACTCCGGCACGGTCACCGTGCATCGAATGATTCGAATCCTTCGGTACCCTTTTGCAGTTCAATCACCATAATTCTCGATATCGTTCGTTCATATGAGCATTTATACTTATGAAACACTGTATCAACCTGGTGGGGTGGCACCGATATCATCGACAAACATGTCTACCTCGAATAGGTGGAGAATTCTTGTGCCAGATGCGAGCGATGGCGTTCGGAACCTTGAGGTCTCGAACACGATCTCGAGGCAGCCTCGAATCCATTTCGAGATAGTTAGATTAGCTAACAATCTTCACTTTCTATAGGCAAACCGGTGTATATTCTCAATGCAGACGAGTAGCTGTAGCTGAAGCAAATTTGCATCGGTAGATTCACTAGGGAGCTTGGAATGCAAGTAATGACCAAGGGCAACACTGATCTTGTATAGTATGACCGTATTTTTATCTCGAATTTAAATCTAATTTCGAAATTAAAATACTGTCACATGTTCTAAACACGTAACATCATTTAATTTTGTTTGTGATATTTTATGATGTTATCGATAGTATATGAAATATTTTTTTCGTATATATTCGACAAATGGCAAAGAATAAAAGGCAAGTTTAACACATTTAAAATGGTCCAATCCAATCCAATTTAATTATGGAATTAAACTACAAATCCAAAATCCAGCAAATCCTTACAGCTAAGAAGACCCCACCCTCATCAATTTCTCCAAAAATTTCCAAACTAAATCTGATATTTTTGCTAAAATTTAATTTAATTATAATTATATATTTCATCTGCCCTTATACCAATCATTAGAAAAGATCCACTCGTTAATTAAAAATTAATTATAATAATTATTTTTTAAAATAGGTCAAATAAGCCAGGTAAGCAGGGGGCGAACCCTGTCTGTTCTGGCTTCTGGCTATGCTCTGTTCTGTTCTGTTTTTTAACCGAGCTTTAAGAGACAGAGACTCACTGTCTTTGCCAGTCTGTCATTTTATCTTCATCCTTCTTTTTCCATTATATATTAATTTCATGTTTTTTTTTTCTTATTTTAATTTTCAAAAACCTCCCTCTTCTCTTCATGTTATAGATATTGTAAAATCATATACGGATTTCTTGTTTTCCTTATCCTCTGTTTCCACCATTTTTTTGTTATAAACCCAGAGGTTTCAAGCTTTTAACACTGCTAGAAACGTCAAATTTCGTCTTTTTCAATGAGTCTCTTCGGCCTTGGCAGCAGGTTGGTGCCATTTCAATTACCCAAATCTCATTTTTTGTTTAAATTTTCTTGATTCTGTGTTTTTTTTCTTTGAATCATCAATCATGGTACTATGGTAGTGATCTCTGTTTTCTTTGTTTCTTTCAATTATCACTCTTCATTATGCAGAAACCAGAAGACATTCAGGCCTAAGAAGAATGTTCCATCGGGAAGCAAGGTTTGAATTCTGTTTTTCCTTGTTCTGTTCTTAGATTTGGGTGCTTTGAGTAATGTTTATGTGCAGTTGATGTTCAGAAATTTTCCATGAAAATGAAATTTGCAGGGTGCTCAGCTTCAAATGCACATTGATGCAACCTTGGGTAGTGGTAACTTGAGAGAAGCTGTTAGGTTACCACCTGGTGAAGATATCAATGAGTGGCTAGCTGTGAATAGTAAGAATCCGAATCCGAATCCGAATCCAAATTCGAGTCAAATCTTATTTGGTAGGGGTTCACCGTTCATGTAATCTTGAACTAATTTTCTCTTCATTTCCTTCTCCCATGCAGCTGTGGATTTCTTCAATCAAGTGAACCTCCTGTATGGTACACTAACTGAGTTCTGCACTTCAAACAATTGTCCAACTATGTCAGCAGGACCAAGGTATGATGCACTTAAGATCACTTGTTATAGTTTGCTTTAGAATCGAACTTAAATTACTTATCGATGATGATCGATGCCGGCAGATACGAGTACCGGTGGGCTGATGGGGTTACTATAAAGAGGCCTATAGAGGTATCAGCTCCTAAATATGCTGAGTATCTGATGGATTGGATTGAAACTCAGCTGGATGATGAAGCAATTTTCCCTCAAAAACTGGGTTAGAAACTTGGTATACCATCATGCAATCATGTGATCGTGTAATGAACTTAACAATGTGATCTTCTTCCATCCAGGAGCACCATTTCCGCAGAACTTTCGAGACGTCGTGAAGACGATATTCAAGAGATTATTCAGAGTGTATGCACACATTTACCACTCACATTTTCAGAAAATTGTGAGCTTGAAAGAAGAAGCTCATTTGAATACTTGCTTTAAGCATTTTATTCTGTTTACTGGGGTAAGCTGTTTTTCCTGTTTTCTTTTCTTTCAAGTCCCATGTGCTTATGGTATATTTGATCATGGGGGACCTCCATATCTCAGACATTGTCATTTTATGCAGGAATTTCGGTTGATTGACAAAGGAGAACTTGCACCTCTGTCTGAACTTGTGGACTCTATTTTGCAGCTGTAGACCAATGGATTTCCCCCTTTTTATTACATTTTCTTTCAATGTGTTGGATAAACACATGCATTTTTATGAGGCTTTGTCTCCTTTGTCTTCAGTTAGTGTTATTTCATTAATCAGAAATAAAGATTAAATTTTGTTTTATTTATGATTACAAGCAGGAGAATTTAAAACTAATTGAAATCATATTTTTGGTGTTATTAATGTAACATGCATAGATGTAATACAATTCAATCAGAATCCATCCCCTCCCATGTTCTTTTACAGACATAACCTAAACCAATTCTTTAGAGGGGAAATAAATAAGTGATTTTTGTAATACCCGAATTTCGTCTGGGTACTCAATATAAAATAAGGTCAAGTAAATATTAAAAATAAATAATAAATAAAAATAAATAAAAATAAATAAATAAAATGAAATTCAAAAAATAAACAAAAAATAAAAATATATATATAAAAAAGAGGATAACCGAATGGAATGGGACGTTGGTTACCATGGATAAGGTCAGTTGAAGTAAAAGCAGGAGGTTTCGGTTTTCAAGGGGTTAACATCGGTTTCCATTTTCTAAGGGAAGTTTAACAGCATTCGGCAGAGGGAGGGGGGCGGAGAGATCTCTTCGGCAGCAACTTCAAGGATTTTAATGGGGGAAGCTCTAGAGAAATTTAGGGAAGCATCTAGCATTCCTCTTGTGACTCTCTCTGACAGTGACCCAAGCAACCACCCCTTTGTGATCAAATTCTATAACAACCCCCATGACAAGGCTATGTTGTTGGCAAACTTGAGCAGTGAAGTTGATTCCTTACAATCTAAATATCAGGAAGTTGCTGAGCACTACAAAGGACAGGGCATTAGCTTCCTTTTGGGAGATCTTGAGGCAAATGTGGAGGCTGACCACATTGCACCGTGGTTAAAGGATTACAAGGGAGAGGCCACTGAAACATGGAAACGTAGAAAGCAAAGGGTATGGTTTGAATGACCAAGTCGGTGGCCAAGAAAGTGGTGAGATCAGTCTTATGCTTTGTTCAACCGAGAGGCCTCTTGAGGACTTCAAGCATTCAGCGAATCCTATAGACAAAGATGATCCAGTTGCAAATCAAATCGACCACTAAAGCTTTACAACTCCATGATTCGGCTGCTTTTTTGGTTTAACATCTTTTGTCAAGTTGTTTTGTTAGATTCAACAAATCTGTATGTCATGGTTCTAAATTCATAGGTTCCTCATTCCACGTTAGTTTCCTATTTAGGACTTTGTTTATATTAATTAATTTAATTTAATTTAATTGTCTTATTTATATGTTTGTTTACATACTTTAAAATCATATATCATATTTCTTTAGGTGACATTTAATTCACATAGATTATTTAAATTAAAAGCCTTTTAGGGTTAGTCACTCTAATTAAAATAATTAAATAGGGAGATAATTTAGTAACGATGACGTTCTAATCTTATACCTTAGATATACTAAGTGGTCAGTATTATGAATTGGCATTATGTTGGCCAAGGGTATACTTCGGTATCGTATTCGGCGCGTCATCGAAACGTAGAAAATGATAAATAATTTAAGGTTAGAATTTAATAAAATTAATTAGGTAAAGATTAGTAGCACCAATAGAATTATTAATTTTGTTTGGTGTCAAAATGATAGTGTCCGTGCATTCGGATGTTATCATAATACACCCGGTGAAAGTAATAATTTAATAGGATTTAAATATTTAAATTGATGGAGCCTTTTAGGTTAGAACTTAAAATCGACAAGATAATAATTGATCATGCATTTTAAAACCTTTTGAGGCAGAACTTATATTTATTTAAATACGAGTTAAGGTTTCCTATCTAGAGGACGTCTTATTAAGCTCGTATTTAAAAGAAATATATTTTCTTATCCAAAAGGATATTCTTATTCGAACGATATTTATTTGCCAATAACGGATTAAATTAATATTATTATTCGAAATACCGAAATGCCACATGTAATTAAAAGGTACCGATTTTCGGGCGCTCGTAAGGGTCGTCCTTACGCGTAACCGACTCTCGAACCCAAAATGTTTTAAAAAGAATCTCTGGTTTGTTTTATGGTGTCTGGCCTACCAAAGTGGCCGGTGGCGACTCCAAATTAATATTAAAATTCAAATGTTTTCAATAAAATTTGTTTTTTCACAATTAAATTCGATTTTTCAAATTAATTCGTCAGGCTATTTTTCACACTTTTCGGTTTTAAAATGGTCGCGACATGTAATGAAAAATAATACAATTTTCTTTCTCAGATGGTTGTTTGGCAGATAGGAAAAAGGATATCATAATCAGACTCCACCTGATGGATGTTTTATCTTTCATCAGCATCTGTTGAGAATTGTATGAATCTGATGTGGTTTATCTTAAATCTTCATAGTTGAATGATGAATGATTAATGTGTTAGTTTACAAGCAATCCAGGGATTTCCCGTCTCGGCCCGGCACTTGTCATCCTTTTCGGTCGAGCCTTTAACTTCATGGCATCGAGACAAGATTGCAGAAGCTGTGTTTTTAGCTTTCTATATTTCTTCTGTTGTTTGACAGATGCATCCTGGAAGTGGATTTGCATAGAAACTCTCCTCCAGTTTCGGAAACTCCCCAGGCTCTCTATCATAGGGAGCTCCGACTCGATCTTCGTGAAGCTTTTTAACTTTGGAACTGAATTTCTTCCAAGAAATATTTCCCTCATCATAATCATCCACAAGTTTTACAAAATTCATCCTGCACCAACAGATTGATGGTTCTTCATAAATATTTTGCTCCGGAAATGGCAACGATATAAGGCATTCATTCAAGGAACAATGGAAGAAAATTACCGGTCAGGGTTGATAGTCTTCTTGAAGTTCTCAAATCGCCTATGTCCTTGAACTGCCTTTGCCATATTTCCATCATACGTATAAACAAATACATCGCTGTCGAGGGCAACAACATAGTCTAAACCAGCCAACATGTTCTGGTGATTCTTGAAAGGTTTCAACTCCTCGCTTGTAGAGAGGGAGGAATGGGAGAAGATATTAGGAAAATCCTCCTTCAGAGGCTCCATACTTCCATTTCCATAAGCTTCACCAGCTACTAAGTAAATTCGGGTACTCGACGGGAAATCCAAAGCTTTGAGCAAGAGGGAAGTCTCCCTAGGGGTTAGTGGACAACCACCAAGCAATCTTCTTTCCGTTCCATTAATCTCTTTCTCCTTCCAATGAGCAACTTCATATCGCATCCTACGAAGCTCATCATCTTCTTCTGCTGTCAAGCTATGACTGCAGCCAGTGAATGCAAGCATATCCTTTTCATATCTACAAAGTAACCACATGTAAACAAGAACATAGATCAGCCTCGCTGCATAAACTTCATGCCAAAACAAGCAAGAAGGGTATGGAGCAAAGGAAAGTTGTACTGGTATGCATTTATTTACTTGCCTCAAATGGAGAGCAAGATAAGGTGCGCCATTCTCGCGCATTCGAGAAATCAAAGTGTTCCCAAGTTTTTCAATTGGAGCTGAATATTTCAGTGCCCTATAATTTACCCGGCACCTTAACGTTTGTATTGAACTAGGGATGTCATTATTAGCAAGCCGAGAATCAGTGTGAGTAAAATAGATTACTTTATGCTTCTTCAACAATGGTCGGACTTCTGACTTGTAATAGCTGACCTGAACAAAAGAATGTAAGTTAAGCTAATATTGTAAGGAAACAGTAAATTACTTACGTGTGTGTGTCATAAGATACGGTTTGACTAAAGCAAAGCCACTTGAAAAGTCATAAAAAAGAAAGGTGCCTTTTACAGTTTCTGTATAGACATTTGGAAACGAAAAGGATAAGTTTATACTAGCCTTAGACCAAGATATAGGTGTTTTGTGGAAAGGTTCAATTCCGGCATACTCGGGTGGTATTGTCTCAACTATATGGACATCATCCTTCAGGGTCTCAATGAAATGCTGCCAGTTAAACAAATCTTTAAAGCCGCTGCAAATATATCAAACAATCAATCAGCTGAGGCTACATGATATAAGTACAATTATAGTGCACACTTATGCAAAAGTCTTGTGTGACTTAAGGGCACAAGAAGAAAGCCTTATGTAAATGCAAGTTATTGTAAGCATTTTCAACATTCAAAAGAATTGGATAAGGACCAAATGTACATTTTGGTGATAATCGGGCGACCTGAAACACTTGCGCAAAACACAAAGAAACTAACCTTTCATCAGCCCAGTATGAGGTGTGATCGAGTGAGGGAAGGACAAGTGTTGCTTTCATAACCTTAGCAACAGCAACCATATCACATATCTGCATTCCAAAATTATTGATACATCAGATGAAGGTAATAATAAAAGGTTGGGCTATAAAAAAACAATGAGAAACACACAACAAACAGACCCCAAATCTCATCTGATTCAAACCGCCATTAGCATTTATGAGAATGTAGCCATTTGTCTTTGCATCTAGCTCTGCCAAGAAAGCAACATTCAGAAGCTTAGAACAAGCAAAAACATAGAAACTGATCACAAGTTGGCAACAAACAAAAACATCAATATGCCTGTGAACATACAAACACATAGAATGTAAAGAAAAAAGCTCTAACAGAGATGTAAGACTTCCTTACTTTTCTGAGTCTTTGTGTGGTCGATGCACTGCGTGAAATTCTCACTATTTGGTTGAGACCAAATACCTGAAGGCTGCGTTAGAAAGGGAAAAATCTGAACATTCTTTTCTATAATCAGAATAATCAACTCTTAAGTTTCTTCCTAATAGACATGTTCAGCCTGCAGACAAAAATAAGCAAAGCAGTAAATTTGAGATACAGATATTGAACTCACATCAGTTATCTCTGATGCCAATGTCATTAGAGTTCGATCCGAATCACTTCCTCCATCCATGTACCCATTGTCATGGTAGCCTTGATCCATTAGCCCTAGTCCATTGGTGGAGGAATCAGAAAACCCCTAATTACAACATACATATAGCACATTAGCAAAGAAAAACTATAAGCAATTTCCACAATTTATCTGCCATTAGAACATATCCCATGCTTTGAGGATACATGTTTTTATCCAAATATCCACATTTTGAATAAACTTTATATTGTATTAATTGCAAACATAGTCATCAATACGCTTACTCCCTAGTTTCTGCTTGTCTCCATAATTATGGAGCTAACAGTCTCCAGAAATAATCATCGTTTTTCACATTGATTCATCAATATTAAATACAAGTGCAGGTCAATTCATAAACATTAACAGTTATGACAAAAAAAAGCTTCATAAAATTCATAAATACCTGTTTTGATGTAGCAGTTTCCATGGCAGATCTAAACCAACCAGTAGCACAAATCTTGAAAACACCCAAAAACAAACAAACCCCACAGAAAACAAAGAACATCCAATGCCCAAGCTTCTTCCTTTCTTTCAACCCAAAATCCAAAACCATGGATCCAACACTCTGTTTCTTCGAAAACCCTTTCCTTTGACTCAACCCATCAACCGAAACCGAAACCGAACCCACAGCTCCAACCTCCGATCTGGGTGAGTTTATCGGTAGATCAATCTCATGATGCACGCTCAAATTATTATTGCCACTACTTCCGTTGCTGCTGCTGCTATTATTGGTGCGCTTGAACGAGTGGGTTCGTCGAGTCATCGGACCCGACAAACGCGGGCTGTAATCTCGCTGTGAAACGCCATCAGTGGTGGTGTTGTGGTGGTGGTGGTGACCCATATTGAACTTTTATAACACACTGCACAGTTCGTATTTATTGGTCTCTGTTTATTACTAAAAAAGCAATCAAGCTGAGTTTTTTTACTGAATCTCCATTAAAGAACACAAAGCACGGAAAACCAAAGAGAAAAGGATGGAGATTACTTTGGGTTGTGACACTGAAATCAGTGAGTTGGAAAATTCTAAAGACCGTGTTTGCGCGTGTTAGGACAAGATATGGGTGGGTGTTGGCCTCTGCATTTATAGCCTTGTCTGCCCGAGTAGTTTCTTTGTGGAAATTTTTAGGGTAGATTAAGAATTGGTCTCTTAATTATATTTAATATTATATATTGGTAGATAATAATTTTATTATTTAAAAATTTTAAATTTATATCGATATTATATAATTATTAATTAATAAATAAATCATTATAGATTTTATTTAGAAATTAAGTTAGTAATTAAAGTAAGATATAAATTTATCTTTAAATCGTCTTCGAATATCCTAGTTGATTTGTAAGTAGATATCAATTATTCAATTAATACAACTATATTTTAATTATTTAATTATAAATAAAATTATATTTGTATTATTTAATAATAAATAAAATTATATTTAAATCATCAATTATTAAATGTTATATTTAAGTCATTTAATTTATGAGTAAAATTATATTTAAGTTAATTTATATAATAATTTATATATTAAATTAATTAATAGTTTAAAATAAAATATTTTAATATTAGTGAAGATATACAAGTGTCTTAAAAAAATAATTAAATTAATATAATATTTTAAATATAAAAAATACCAAACATGAGTTTATATATAATTGATTGATTTAAATATAAATTTTATTAACTAAATAATTTAAATATATTTAATTTAAATTTTTAAATGTAACCTAACTTTAAAAAAATATATAATTTAAAATGAATATTTAATTAAGTTGAATCAAAATTTTTCCTTTCAATAAAAAAGCAAAATAAGTGGGAAAAAATAATTCCAAACTTTTCCTATTTGTGTTGGAATTAGGGGTCAAAGGGTCCAAATTCGATACCTAGGACAATGGGAAATTCTGATGAATATAGTTGATGAGGAAAAGATTTTTTAAATATTGATTTTTTAATTTTATTTTTTAAAATATCAATAATTTTATAATGAATTTAAAGTCGATATCTTTAAAAAGCTACTCTGAATAGTGTTCTTAGATTTTTAGGTGAAGACGGTACTAAAAAACTCCGATTTTTTATAGGAATTTTAGATTTATAAAATCGAAATGCTAAAGTCGGAGCCTTTTAGTTCTATCTTCACCCAAAAATCTAAAATTACTATTGAAAGTCAAAGTCTAAAAATACCGACTTTAACTTTACTATTAAATCATCAATATTTTAAAAATAAATTTTAACTAGTAATATTCTAAGAGTTTTTTTTCTATGACATCAATATTAACATAAATTTCCCTAGAACAACTCATCAATATTATTTAGCATATACTTCTAGTACATAAATATACTTTTATATAAAGTAATTTTGTATACACGGATTATATAAAAAAATATACAATCATGTATATTTATTTTTTAAACAAATTAAAATCAGTATCTATAACTATAAATTTTAAACTTTATATTATAAAAAATTTAATTAAATATAATTTACAAAACCAGAGATGAATATTTTATTTAATCTAATTGGGTTTTAACCCGATCGTTTTTTTTATAAAATATGTTCGAGTTAGGTCAAGTTATTATTATGGATGAAATCAAATTAGATTGGATTTATGGTATAACATATCCACTTTGAGAGAGATTATATTATAGACCCGGCTCGCCACATCAGTCGTGGTTTCTAACCAATGAAAAGTTATCCATTCCACCATTAATCATCGTGTCATTAATATAAGTTTCAGAAATTATATTTTTTAAATGACATAGAAAAAAATAAAGATTCATTGGTTGAAAAAAATTGACTTGGAAGATAGCGGTGAAGTGTGTGATTATAATTGAATAAAATCATAACTGATATAGTAAGCTAGCCCCACGATATAATTTTTCCTAATTTGATATAATAAGTCAAGACTAATTATGTAACTTTTTCATAAAATTTTAAGGATATTTACGGTAATATCCATCTTATATATATTTATAATTGATTGTTGAAAATTAATTTTTATTTACAACTTGATCTTTAATATTATTATTTTTTATAATTAAATTTTTTAAAATTATTTTTTATAATTAAAATTTTAAATTTATATTTTATAAATCAAACATAATTAGATTATTTTTTTAAAAATTATTTGGATGGGTTCGGATTTATGATACTCTTTATTTGTCATATCTATTTAAATCATCCTAAAGTGAGTCTCCTATGGGCAGGCTGGCAGCGGCGGCCGAGCCACCGAATTTGACTCACCTGAAACTATAACGATGTCCATTCATAAAAAACTATATTACTTCTTACTTTATAAAAAATAATTATTTTAAAAAATAATTATTTTATATATTTATAGTAAAAATAAAAAATTTCTACGAGCATCATTACTTTTTTGGTTTAGAAATTGTTTTATAGTTTAAAATTTAAGAATTCGAGTATATTGATTTAGAATTTAACGTTTATAAATTAAAATTTAAATCTTTAATTATATCTCTGTTTCTAACTATGTCTCCTTCCCTACCCGTTAAAAGTTCTTAAAATTTTAAATTCTAAACTTTGATCTTAATTTTTTAAATTATAAACCCTAAACATATACCTTAAAAATATATCACACCTCTAATTTTCTAAACCATAACCATAATTTCTAACCTTAAACTCTAAACCCTAAACCTAAGCTCAATGATTTAAAGTGTGACACCAATAAAAACACGATTTGCACCAATTACTCTCAAACTTAAACTCTAACATTTAAATTTTAAATATAAACTCTAATATTATTTTTTTTACACTTAAACTACTAATTCAAAATCCTAAAATTAAAATATATTTTTTTTATCATGGACACTTAAAATACTTTTTTATATTAAATGATGATTAATATTTTTATACTTACAACGAAGGAGGCCACAAGATTCAACGCGGAGAGGAAAAGGAATGGGAGTTGCGACGCCGACCGATGTAAAGACTTTTTGGATTTTATAATTAAGGAAAGTTCGTATAAGATCGATAAATTTTATTAAATTATTTAATTTAATAATTAATTTTTAATTATTTTAATATTATTGAACTTTAATTTTATTTTAATTTAACTATTACTGTAAATAAATATTAAAAAGATGTTATAGTTAGTAAAAATAATATAATATATTTAATAATTAATATTTATACGTTTAAATAATTTAATTTTAATTTAAAACAAATTAATAAATCTAACTTTTATTATTTTTCAATTCATTTTATTTGGTCATATTTTTAATTAAAAATAATTTAATACTTTTATTAAAATGATTTTGAAACAATTTCTTTTTTTTTTTAATGAGCAAAGCTTTTTCAACGTGTAACTGACCTGAGAAGCAGCTGCGGCGGCTGCGCCACTTGTCTCTGGCAACGTCTTCTAGCGGTCGTCGCCTGGAAGTCGGACCCTCGCCGCTGATTTTCCATCGATCTGCTTCTCCTTACGTCAGTCGACGAAAATCTGAAGACAACGACCCCAATTGGATCCACAACCAGCGATTCTAAAACACTTCTCAGGTGAGAGCACAGTCGATTACAACCGCTAAGTGCGGTAAGACGATGACATCTTTGACTGCAGATCTTCTGATTGGTGAAGTTAATAAAATATTTGATTTCTTTCTTTTTCAAATTGAGTTTTCGCATTTGGTCCAGCACAATGACAGGGATAAATTAATATAATTAAATTTAAAATATAAATTAATCATCTAATCAACTAATAACACAGGTTATAATCAGATTAAACAATTAATTTAATTTAAATTTAATTAATTTAATATATAAATAATAAGGACTAAATGCATCTTTTAAATTTTTATTAAATATCACGTCATTATTCAGCTATCTCTCAGTTTGAATTTTAACAGCGTTGATCAAAATAAATTAATTTAATAAGTTAGGTGACTTGATTGACGATTTCGATAAATCAGTGATCAAAAAATATATTTTTAATTAATTAGGTGATCAATAAAATCGTTCGACCTTAAATTTATTAATTTATTTTAAAATAAAATAAAATTATTTAAATATATAAATATAAAAGATTAAATATAATTATTATAAATTTTTATTAAATATGAAGTCATCTTTTTAACATCAGTTAATAATTCAGTAATTAAATTAATATTAAAATTTTAATAATAATGTTAAAATAATTTAAATTTTAATTATAACATTTTGGATGTTAAATATTCAAATATAAAATATAAAATTTTATACTACGTACGAATTAACTAAACTCAGTAATTAAAAAAATAATTATTATTTTTAAAAATTATATATTAGAGCACTATTAATATCAATATAATAATTAAGCGATTAATAAAATATACTTTAAAACATATATACTATTATAATTTTAATACATTAATTGTTAAATTTTATTGTAATTTTAAATAAATTTAATTAAATTAGCATATTTTATTAAAAATCGGCCCAGCCGACCATTCAGATTCTGACACGTACATGTGGGGACACTGTTTATTTGGGCGGGAAAATTAATCTTACTCGAGAAGCTTCTCTTTTAGAAAAAACCCTAAATTTATCACCCAAGGTGTGACTCGTCGCTCTTTCCATTTTCGTTACAGTTTCATACTGTTGGTTGCACTTCCCGCCATTCTTTTTCATCAGAGACGATGCCGGTCCTGAGATCGCGCGAGATCCCTCCGGTCCAGCATAAGACTACAAAAGCCCGGCCCAACGTGGAACCACCCGCCACACCCATTCAAGGCCGTGAACAACCACTACCAGCCTCTCGTCTTGCATCTCATCATTCGCTTAATCCCTCCCGTAAAACCGCCGGTTCGGCACCCTCATCACTTCGGCGGAGCCTTCGTCTTTCTTCGAAAGGTTCATCAAACGCCGGCGGTCAGGTTGGTCTTCCCGAGGCGGAGAAATGTATCGAAAGTCGAAATGGAGACGTTTCGAAGAAGCGGAAGTTGAGTGTGGATGTTGATGGTGATTTTGAGAGCGGGGGGAGTAGAGTATTGAGTTTGCGGTCGGGGGAAAGGGTTGTTAAGAGGAGTCCATCGGGAGTCGGCACCGTCAATGACGGAGGCGAAGAAGTGGTTGAAAATAACAAGAAAGGTAAACGCATAGTAGAGAGTGAGTATATTGAAAAATCGGAAAGGAACAATGAGAAAGAAAGCGTGGACAGGAAAAGGAGATTTAGTCGAGAAGAGAAAGGAAAGGGGAAATTGGTTGTCGAAACTGATTTGGAATCTAAAGATGAGAATTTAGTCAACGGTTCAGTTCCCGACGTTGAGCTTCCGGCGGAGGAAGTGAAATCGCCAGATGAACAACCAAGTAAAAGAACTAATGGGGGGAGAATGGAGCGGTTTCGAGATACGGCTAGGCGAAATGCTTCTCGATTTGCGTATTTCAACGCCCAGGAGGAGCAGGAAGAAGAAGAAGATACTAACAATTCATCAATGGAGGCTGAAAGGGAAATTCCGTCCGTAGAAGAACAGATTGAAGAAAAGGTTGTTGAAGATTGGCCCGGTCCTTTCTCTACTGCAATGAAGATTATACGGGATAGAGCAGCGAATTTGAACGTACGACAGGGGAGTTCTTCCTCGGACAAGACACCGTCCGTGCAAATCAAGTGGGTTCCTCAAAAGGGTAAAGGAAAAGAAGGGTCAAAGCGGTTGCCTCCGTCGTTGCTTGATTTGAGCTTAAGGGTTCTTGTCGATAATGCAGATGCAATTGTTTCCCTTGATCATGTCCCAGATGCCATGAGACACAAACTCTGTCAAATGCTATGCGACAAAAGACAAATGAATAGTAACCTTCTGGGTCTTCTCCTTAGTGGATCCCCTACTGAAATGCGCTTGAAGGAATGCTCATGGTTAACTGAGGATCAGTTTACTGAATGTTTTGAAAAGTGTGACACTTCTAACTTGACGGTAGACTGTTTATTTATTGTTTTGGTTCTTAGACTATGTTTCATGACTAGTTATTTCTATGACAAGGTGTGATTTGAACTGGTATTGGTTCGGTAATGATGGAAAGCTTAGTATTTTGTGATGGAAGTTCATACTGTTAATCATCTATGTGTAGTGTAGGGTTGGGTTATTGCCGTTACTCCATTTTCTGATTGTTCTCAATGGATAATGTAATAGTAAAGTTTGTAACTTTGTTGTGTTCTGAATTCAGGTTCTCCAACTTGATTACTGTGGCCAGTGCTTGGCGGATTATAATATTCCGTCTACCTTAGCTCGATCGCCAAACAGCTTGCCTGCTTTAACTACTTTGTCATTGACTGGTGCATATCGGCTTTCAGATGCTGGGTTAAGTGTTCTTGTTTCTTCTGCACCTGCACTAAGATCTGTAAACCTTAGCCAGTGTTCATTTCTTACCCACGGTGCTATTGAGATTTTAGCTTCCTCCTTGGCTTCGGTTCTACACGAACTATTTATCGATGATTGCCAAAGTATTGATGCCATGCTGATGCTTCCATCGTTGAAAAAGCTGGAGCATTTGGAAGTGTTGTCCGTAGCAGGGTTGGAATCTATTACTGATAAATTTATCAAGGAATTTATTTATGCAAGAGGTGCTGGTATCAAGGAACTGATTCTATCGGGTTGTGGGTACGCTTATTTAAACTATATTTAAGATCTTTTGGAGTTCCTTTTGGTCATTTAATAAGTTGGATGCGTGTGTTTTCTTGCAGGAAATTAACTGATTCTTCCTTGAAAATCATCGCGGAAACTTGTTCTATTCTACGAGCACTTGACATTGGTAATGTACCAAAATTGACAGACAATTCTTTCGGATACCTGGCCACTGGTTGTCGGTCATTAGAGTCGTTGAAACTCTGCCGCAACACATTCAGGTATTTACCATAACTTCAGGCTGGGGTTCCTATGTCATATAATCATATGCTGTGGCCTTGTCTATTATGTTTTGCTAGTTGATTCCTTGTACTTGACATTGAGTAATAGTTGAACTCTGCACATTGGGGTGTTTTTATTCCACTGGGGCACATCGGAGTTCATTTCTTTCGTGCATTATTAATACGATATCCGTTATATTAGATGTAAAATTCACTCTTTTACTTTTCCCCCTTTTAGTGATGATGCTATAGCTGCATTTCTTGAAATGTCTGGGGAGGTTTTGAAAGAGCTGGCACTGAACAATGTTGGGAAGGTACTCGATTAATGCCTCTCCTCCTTTCTCTTACACATATGCATAGACATGCACACACACAATAACTCCCCATGTAAACCATCTCTTTAGGCTCTTAGCTTGTTTTCATTTAATGGTATTATTATACTTACAAATGGATGAACTTTCTTAGGTGGGTCATAATACAGCCTTATCACTTGCAAGACGCTCAAAAAATTTGGTTAGTTTGGATCTGTCGTGGTGCCGAAATCTGACTGATGGAGCTATGGGCTTGATCGTAGATAGCTGTTCATCGCTGAGGGTGCTTAAACTTTTTGGATGCACTCAGGTACTTTTGCTTGATCAGACCCACCCTTTGGCATGGTAACGTAACCCTTTTTTTGTGAACTGCAATATCATGCACCTCGAGTCGGGATGGATGCAGATTTTTATGTTAGGTGTGTGTGGACTTAGTAAAACTATACGAGAAGATTAGCTTATATTAGCCATTAGGTCCATCCTTGCGTATCCTGCCTCAAGTCATGTGCATACCATAACACTATTTGCCTGACATTTATCATTTTATGTTGTCTTGGTGCTCGCCTGACATTTATCATTTTATGTTGTCTTGGTGCTCTCTTTGCAGATTACAGACGTCTTTCTGTGTGGTCACTCCAATGCCAAGGTAGATATCATCGGCTTGAAGTTGTCTCCACTCTTGGTGCTTTTATAAGCACAGGTTGAAAGTCCGTTGCCGTACTCTTCGGTGTCGTCTTTAGTATGATTCCATGACCAGCCATAGCCATAACATTTTTTGTAACCTCTTTTTATTGAATACCTGCCATAACACTCTCGGCTCTTTTATAAGCACAGGTTGTAACCTCTTTTTGTTGAATACCAAGCCAAATGTTTTCTTATTCCGAATCCGAGACACTCCATCTCCAGTCTCCACCCAAACAAGTGGTGAGCTTCCAGTTCCAACCAAGAGAATGAACTTTAATTCTTGTACTATACAATACAACATTCCCATTATTATCTCAAAGCAAACAAGAGAATTCGAAAATTACAGTACAGCTGCAGGGATCACTTATCAAAGCAGGAAACAAGGAGGTGATAGTCTCCATTCTCAAAGACCAATACCATACATCAATTTCCAGATTCATAATTTCGAAAACGAAGCTTCAGTTAAGTTCAATGTGGTTTGTCTTCATTGTTGCCACTATGAACAGCCAAACCAGCTATGTTAGGAGTTGAAGCAGCAGCAGAATGTAGATCCGATAAGGAGAAAGACCGACAAGGAGGGATCGGTTGAGTAGTCTGCGATGATGATTGTCTGATGGCAGTTGATTTTTTATACCGCGGATGCAGAGGTGGAAGACTGCTGGAAGGTGAGGATGATATCGAGTTGAAATCAGAGGTGCTCGCAGCATTCCGAAGTGTCATTAAACTTCGGTTGCGATTTTTTACAAGAAAAGAACCATGAGCTAATAAGTTCCTGCGTCTCATAATATAAGGATCCTCTGGCTTTGCAAAATCTTTAACAGAAGGAGCATCAGCCGCAGCAGCTAGACTTGTGAAGGATTTGGATCTGCCATTATAAAAGTTGGATATGCCTTTTCTGAAACAATCAAAAGCACAACAACAACAACAATAAGAAATTGAAGCAACAAGGCTATAATCAAACAAAATCACATAAAATCCTTTTCAGAAAACATTTTCCCGAGATCCAAACAATGATTACTATGAACAATAAGAGCTCATAACCATTGGCTTATAGCTGATGATCTTCAAAGATGAATTTATCACTAAGTTTAATAAATATCACAATAAACCCTAACCATTCCTCTAAACTTTCTTGCATAATTTTTAGTAAAATCCATCAACATAGGATCATTATTGGATCTAAACCCAGAAAAAATAAAGTTCTAAAATTTGTGGGGTTCTTTTTTTTTCCTTAAAAAATACCTCATAGGCAAAGCATCCACTAGGGCATCCATGGAATCCAAGGGTTCTTTAAGCTGTATTTGCACTTCAGCTTCTGCTGAATCTTCACCGTCCGACGATGACTCACCGGAAGCATCGCTATTCCTTCCGATCGAAGACGAACTACAAGACCCCAAATCATCATCTTCCCCATCCTCTTCCGACGACGATCTGCCCCGATCCTCGAGTATCTCCTCCGGCGAATCGTGGACCGAGAAAAACTGCATCCCGTGGATAAACCCCGAGCATCTCATCGAATTAGAATCACCATTCATTTCGAAAACAAACGACACCCTCTGAAAAAAAAAAACAGCAGACGAAGTAAAAGGAGTTAGAAAAGCAGTGGGTGTGATAACATCTGGTGACGATATTTCCTCCATTGTTGATAAAAGAAACAGAAAAAAATAAGGGTTTACTTTAAATTTTCTCTGTTATATTACCAGAAATTGAAATGTTGATATAGTGGATGGAATCAATGAAGATGGGGAAGCCTTACCCTGATGGAAAAATTCTTTCTTTTGTCTTTTGTCGTCAATGGTAGAGAGAGAAGAAAGAACAACACTAAATCATGTAGGAATTAAGAGAGAAAGAGAACGGGGTAGGGATCTGGTGTAGAGATTTTAGTTGACTGTTTTGTACGCCCAACCTCATGATTCACACGTTTGATCAAATAAAGATTTTATTAATAATTTATAAAATTTATGATTTTTTTAAAAAATATATGAAAACTTTTAAGAATAATATAATTTAAGTATAAAGCAAATATTGATATTTAAATTTTTACTTTCAAAAATAATAATTATCATATTAACCACTGAGATAAGATGATTCGTGTTTTAATTTAAAATTAAATTTTAAAATATAAAATAAAATTATTACATTTTGGATTTTATATTAATTTTTATGGTGCACATAATGTTATACTTAAAATTTTTTAAGAAGATTTTACAGACACGTGCTATTATCTTTTAAATTGTTATTTATAGGTAGTGTTTTCTTACATGTATCATAGAATTTGACTTAAATTCTAAAATAAACTTTAAAGATCATATCTTTTCAAATATAAATTTTAAAACATCTTATATATAATAGAGCCGCATATATGTTTATATAGAGTGTAAATCGTCTGCCCCTTTACTGTACTTTCATTAGTGTTTTTACTTTAAAATAATAGGTTTAGAGTTTAAGATTAAAGATTAAGGTTAGGGTTTAGGAAATTAGGGATTAGATGTATTTTTAAAAATAAAATTTAAAATTAATGTAAAAATTAAGATTAGGGTTTAGAATTTAAATTTTATAAAATTTTATAATAAAGACACAGAAGATACATAATTAAAAGAGATGAATTTTACTTGCGTATATACTAATAAATTGATGTTAAGGATTAATAAGTAATAACTATAATTTTGTTACATATGAATTACCAGAAGTTGGTATTAATTAGTATACAACACAAATCAAATGCCACACAGGTGATTTTAAAAAAAGCCGGCTTTAAAAAATTTAAAAAACGGTTGTACCGTTTTTTTTACAAAAGTTGTAAGAAATTCGTTACACACTTTTTGGTATATACCGAAATTCTTATAATTTTTGTAAGAAAAATGGTATATACCGAATTTCTTACAAAAACTGTAAGAATTTCGGTTATAAACCGATTTTTTTACAAAAAGTATAAAGATTTCGGTATATACCGTTTTTCTTACGAAAGTTGTAAGAATTTCGGTATATACCGAAAAATGTGTACTGAATTTCTTACGATTTTTGTAAGAAAAACGGTACGGCCTTTTCTAGGCTTTTTTTAAGGCCGACTTTTTTTAGAATTTCCCTATGTCACATAATTCATAATAACTCCAGAGAATATTCACGTTATTTGACGCCGAGGATGGCTGCTCTAACGTGCATGGAAGGAGACGATGATGACGGCGCTTTAGAACATGTTGTCGAAAGTGCCGGGAAAATGACGGTTGAGGAAGTTTTTGAAACCGAAATTCGAGATGCAAGAGAGACTGGGGATGGATTTGTGAGATGGTTGGTGCTTGGCCTTGACGACACAACCCTCATTTCTCTCGATTTATCCACTAAATTTTCGGTCTTTATCTTATGTCTTGTTGCAGGATGTGCGAACAAGCTCGAAAACCAGAAGAAACTTATCGAGAAAATTAACAAGTTTAAGAACGTGTCTTTGGTTCTGTCTTGTTCATTCTTGATGAAGAAAATGTTCAAACTTGCTGTTACCGAGTTTCCGTTAAGTTGGTATCTGTTTCTGTGGAGGTCCATTCATACAGTGTCATGACACAATCTATGGATCTTGAACCTTGGAACATGGCACGAACCATCGATACGACTGTAACCGATAATTCATCTGCTATTATCCGTCTCATGGAAACTGGTCCAAAAATATGCCAGAAGTATATTGAGCATCCTGCACTATTTCAAGGGAAAAAGTTCGATCTTCGTTGTATCGTACAGGTTCGCAGCATAAATCCTTTGGAGATCTTCCCTTCAGATGTCTTCTGGGTAATGCACATTCTGTTGTATGACAGATGCCATGTCTGAAAGAGTTTCCTTTACAGATCTGTTGCTTGTTTATATATTTTCTGCTACAAAAGTACCTTATTTAGTTTTTCCTGTTAATTTCAGGTCCGATCGGCTAACAACCGGTATGCCTTTGAGAAGCATACTCTTTTCGACTCGATACGAGACACACTTCACTGGTATGGTATGTAGAGGCAGTTTCCAACGTTGGTCAAGCTAAAGCTATTACACAACAAGTTTAAACATGGAAATTTTCACCATATCTTTATTGTGTGCAACAAATACTGCATCTTACAGATCTTTGAAATTTATTGTACATGAATCGTAGAGAACGAGCGGATCTGAGCCGGCTAGGAAACAAGACAATCTGAGACGGTTCTTCAATTGGATCAAGCAACAACAGGGTATGATGCACAAGTTGCCACACCTGTTTACAGTGCAGAAATTTCAGTCTTGTACTTGGAAGAAGGTAGTTAAGGTGAAATGGAGTTGAGACTCTTACCACACATGTTTTTGCCCATCTCCATCTTGAAGTAGCCATTGTCACCCCAACTTTCACCCCATGAGTTCTTCATCAGCCAATACGGAATGCCGTTTTCAACTCCGTATCCGATTGCAACGACAGCCTGGTTCACATCCTGCCTACATATCCCCATTGTTAGGTCATACACCGTTAGTGCATCGAATATAACTCTATGACACTTGATCAAGAAGAAACTTACCATGGGTGTGTTGCCACATGTGTCACTGGTATAAACACCACTTTTGTAGAAACGGAAATCATGGACAACTTCAAATGCAACACTAACTGGCCGGACCACGGCAACCGCATGCTTTAATTCATCTTCGGAACCCTGTTGATTCATGCATTTAGGTCCACAGGTGGCTAATGTTGAATCTATACCAGAAAACCAGAAGCGAAAACAGAAAACTACCAAGGTGATGTTGACAGAGTTGATGACTTTAACACCAACATTTTCAGAAGAGTATTTGCATACACCGTCTTGACCAGTGTAAGGGTAGGTCTCCTCCGTGTCGAGGCCGCCGTTGTACTTGATGTATTCAAAGGCTTGGGATGGCAATCCACCACTGCAACCAAAGTTATCAAAGGCAAAAGCACAGTCCACAAGCTGCTGCTCAGATAGAAAAATCTCTTTCCCGAATGCTTGACAGTAAGCTGCCTCAAGAGCTCCGGTGGTACTGAATGCCCAGCAAGATCCACAATGGCCTTGATCTTTCACAGGGCTGACTATGCCGTCTTCCCTCCAATCTTTCTGCACATGACATCGCAGTCAAATACGAGTACGTGTCTGAATACAAAACTTTGGAAATAATGAAGAATTCGAGCAACATAATAATGGAACATGGTTAATTTCTTTTACCGATTCAGGGAGGACGACGTCGGTCAGCCGGTGATTGCCCTTTGTGGTGGCGGAGCAGTTCTGAGCAGCTCCCAATCTGTGTTTCTGAAACTCCTCCCATGTCCAATCCGCAAACTCTTCATCATCAAGATCATGAATTCAGAAAGTCAAAGTAAGTTGAGTTTTCTAATGTCAACGTGTCAGGATACAGTTGGTCTGTAAACCAAACATAGTGGAAACTGAACTGAACTAAATCAGATAATCATTCAGAAAGTCAACCTATGAAAACTGAACTCAACTGAACTGAAAAAAAAATTATACATGAATCCTGTTCACCACGTCATTTATGGTCCCAAACAATCAGGACCGTTGATTTTAATTTTTTTCATGTGAATCATCACCTCTTTCTTACATGAACTTATTGGATGAGTAGTTATTAGGTGATTATTCAAAAATCAACGGTCCTGATTACTTGGACCATGAATTACGTAATGAACAGGGTTTACCGTATAATCCCTCTGACCTATGTACATTTGTAATAAAAATCAGTTGGCTGTCGGAATCTGATATCTCCGGTCATCAGTAGACCGCCGATATGGTGATATCCACTGAAACAAACTTAAAATCTAAAAAAAAGGGAACAACAACAACAACAACAACGTACGATTAACGGCAAGAGTGTAAGACAACCCCTTCCTGTTTGTCGATCTGATTAACTCGTAATTGTCTTTAAAAATCTGAAACCGCAGCTTCATCTCCTCCGTGCTTTCATACTTCTTCCCATGCCTACAAAAAAAGAAACCCAGAAATTTCATTTCGATTTTGCACTGTTTTGTTCTAAATAAGAATGAAAATGATCGTCAGATTGATTACTTGTAAGCAAAACGTGCGAAGGAGATAGCATGGCGACTGTGACCGATGACACGAAGAACAGTAGACTCGAAGCCGCGGAGTCCGTCGGATACCATCAGGATGGGGTTGGAGTCATCGAAAGTTGAGGCGGCGGAGGCGGCGGAGCATAGGAGGAGGACGATGGAGGACACCAGCGTTAAGCGATCCATTCCTTTGCTTTTCTTCTTGGTAGTGATATGATCTGTTCTTGGGGAGACAAATTTAAAAGGAATCACGAGCATTTTTTTTTTATTTTAAATGGTAAAATTTTATCTAGGTCCTTGTATTTTAAGGTTTTACTGAATTTAATCCTTACTAAATAAAAATAACAAAAAAGGTCTCAATGTTTATTTTTTTCAATTGTGCCCTTAAAGTTTTTCTTTCACAATTTTAAATCTTAAATTTTCAAATGTTTTCAAATAAGTCTCTTTTTCATAGTCAACTAATAATAAACATTTTACCGATCTTACATGACAATGTTAAAGTCAAAATTAAAAAAAAAAAATATTGAGGATTTTTTTGTTATTATACCATTTTCATTATTGATTTATAATTTTATATTTTCTGTTTGATAAAAAATAAAATATTAAAAGTTATTCTTTAAAATCCTACTTGTAATCATTTATTGAATAAAATTTTATAAATATATTTTTATAAAAAATATTTTATTCTCACGCATTTGTGAGAAAAAAATATTTATTAGCTTGAAACACGTGGATAATAAATTATATGTTAATCAATTTTAAATTCAATAAAATAATAATGTTTAAAAATAAAAAATCATTTGTTATCGAGATCAACAAAATTAAAAAAAAAATTAAAATATTTCATACTCTTAACAACTGAGCCACTAAAAAATAGAGTAAGGCCAACTATTTCATTGGATTAAGAAAGATACGGATAGAATAGATATGATAATATAATCTAAATTCGATCTAAATTTAATTTAATTAAAAATTTAAATTTAAATCTGAAAAAAAGTTTCGAGTCTTAATAAGAGGTAAATCAAATATGAGTATTATTATGATCTGATCTAAAATTAATTCAAATTTATATTCGATATGAATCTTAATTTTTTTTAAAAGCAACCTCCATCCCACAACACAAGTAGAGTATAAAAAAATATCAGGCAATGATACAAGGTCATGGGCTAGACGTTCATATGGTGAGAGAAGAGTATCTTGGGAGGACAAGACCCCTACTCTTTGGAACTAAGGGACAAATATTCATGTATTATTACATGATCGATGTATGGTTATGGTTATGGTTATAGTCCCATGAAACATGAAAACAGGTGAAGAAGATAGATATTTTGATTGATTGATTTCATGCTGCAGGCTGCTTATCTTATCTGTAATGATTTAGTTGTACTGTAAAAAAGCGAGTGATGTTCATCTCGGAGATATAGCTTAAATCACCGATTTTACCTAGGAAAATTTTATATGTTATAAAGATGGCGAGGGAGACGTGGCTCCATGACTGCAACAAGTGGAAACTTTCTTGGTGTTACCAGTCCATAAGCTTCCTCCATGCTCAAATCTTCTGCTTTGGTATTGTCTGGCAATTTCCAGTTGAAGCCATGCAACAAGTTTGCTAAGCTCAATTGAATCAGCTTTAATCCAAGGCTGTACCCGGGACACATCCTTCTCCCAGCGCCAAACGGCAACAGTTCGAAATCGGTTCCCCTCACGTCGATGTTCGACCCTAAGAATCTGCTAGGGAGGAACTCCTCGTGACGTTCCCACAACAAGGGGTCTCTCCCTATGCTCCAGACATTTACAAAGACTCTAGTTCCTTTGCGAATATCGTATCCGGCCACATTACAATCTTCCATGGCCAAGCGCGGTGGGAGCAGAACACAAGCCGGGTGTTTCCTCATTGTTTCTTTCATGATTGCTTCTAGGTAAGGGAGTTGGGGAATGTCTGCTTCTTCCACCCATCTCTCTCTGCCAACCACTTGGTCAAGCTCTTCGGTTGCCGGTCCGATGAGTTGCGGTTGTTTGATGAGTTCAGAGATTGCCCATTCCACAGTTAGTGCTGAGCTCTCTGTACCACCAGATATGAGGTCCTATTATTGGACCAGAAAATTATTCCATTGCATATGTTTAATTTGAAGAACAAGGAAACTGTATGTAACATTGTAACTATGTACATATACCTGTGTGAACCCCCTGACAGCATCAGAAGTGAGATTAGCATCAGGATCAGGATCATCAGCTAGCTGCAACAGTAAATCCACAAAGTCTTGTGCCACAAAATCCTTTCCTAATTCTTTCTTTTTCCGATTATGTTGCTCGAACACATCGTCGTGAAATCGGTCGAGTTTTTTCCTCAAAGCTTTCATTTGCTTTACATAGCCCTGCAGGTCCAGAGAGTCTAGCCAGGGTATCCAATCTCCAATGTTGAATACTCCATTCAGAAAGAAAAAGTCATTTATCATCTCTTGAAGCTCTTTCAGAGTCATTATCGAATTCGACACGATCCGATCATCACCGGACACACCGATATTGTATTTATTTCCCAACACCATTCTGATTATAATACTGAGAGTAAGACTAGTGAGCTGCTCTACAAGCACAGCCGGCTTCCCTGATAATCTATACAGACGGGAGACAAAAGCATGCATTTCCTCAACTCGGATGTACTTGAAGGACTCGATTCTTTTCGCGTTGAACAGCTCGTTCATGAAAATTTTACGGCCTTGACGCAGATGTGGTCCATACGGAGCAAACCCGATATCGGAGTGGTTATAATTAATGTACTTACCGGCGGCAGATGGTGGTCTAGAAGCAAAGATTTGGTCATGAATCTTTAGAAACTCCTTGGCCATCTCGGGAGTTGATGCGATGATTACAGGGTAAGAACCAAATTTGAGTTGCATTAATGGTCCATATCGTTGGGAAAGTTTGTGAAGAGATTGATGGGGGAGTGAACCAATGAGATTAAGGTTTCCGATGATCGGCCAGGGTTTTGGACCTGGTGGAAGCTTTAGTGGTTTGCACCGCCGGTGAATGAAAAATTTGGAGAGTAAGGCTAGAGCAGCTAGCAGTGCTAGGGATAGAAGAAGCCAAGACGGAGGCTCCATTGATTAGAGATCGGTTCATTTGAGTGACACAAGAATAGAGTGAGAGGATAATAATTAATAAATGTTTTTTCCTGAACCAATAGAATAACTAAGTGTGTTAAAGATAGAGGTATTAAGTAACTCACATGTTGGAGATTTTGTGTATATAAAAAATTCATGTTGGAAGACTCATAAACTAAAATTAGATGTGCGATATAGATCGGTCCAGATTAATTAGAGCGAGACCTTGAGAACCGGAAGAGTAATAAAAAGGTAATCTTGATTTTTTTGACCCGATACCCAGTGGGTACCTAGTATCTTGAGTTCTTTAGTTTATTCTTTCTCTTTATGTATGAATATTATGAGTATGACTCGTTTTAAGACTTCAACCTTTAAGTCTACAACATTTTAACTTTGTTATTTAATATTATTATCGGTGGTTAGATTTTTTTTTCTTTTATTGTTTAAAATTTCTTAATAGTAAATTAATTAACTAGGTACCCGGTACTATTATTGGTTCTTACTAATACCGAGACCAATTCTTAAAATTTGAGATTCGGTCTGACCGAGATCGGGACCGATTCTAATTTTCAGGAACTGATGATTACCTGAACCGAGACCAATTCTAAATAAATTAAACGGGTACCTAGTCTTGTCCACCTTTATCCTATATAAATCATTTTATTAATATTTTAATTTTACTTAATTTTAATTTATAATAATTTATTGAGTTTATCTTTTACGTGGACTGTTCTTGACTAAATTATATATTATATTATACACTTTGTTATTTAAGATTTCTTTTTTCTGATAAAAAAAGAGAGAAGGATAATAAATGTATGGCGTTTATACGTCCAGACCCAACCAAGACTTCTCTTTAGAGCTACGAGACAAGGATGGGACATGGAGAGGTAGACATTACTGTTAGATATAATATGGTTTCTTGTTATAGGATCAAACAGTGAGGCCTCGTTTAGTACAATGAATGTAAAAGATATATGTTGTATTAAATAATAATTATATTAAAAAATAGATAAGATTTAAAAGATGGATATTATTATATTAAGATATGATTGATAAATTTAAAATAAAATTAAAAGATAAATCAGTTTTAGCGTTACGATTTAAAATTTGAGGTTTAATGTTTATGGTTTGGGGTTTATGATTTGTGTTTCAAAGTTTAGGGTTTGAGATTTAGGATTTAGTGTTTAATATTTAGGTTTAAGGGGTAAGTTTATAGTTTATTATTTAGGGTTTAGGATCTATTATATATCATTTAGTGTTTAGGGTTAACGTGTTTACATTGATGTAAATATATAAAGTAGTTTGAAAGTATAATTTATAAAATTAACGTAAAATTGACATGTTAAATTTAGATAAACCTTGTTCATTACATTATTTGTGGTCCAACCAATTAAATTTATCTATCTTATTTTTTAAGTTAAATAATCATCTCTTTTTTATAAATAATTAGTGAGTAAGTAATTATTAAATAGTTATTTAAAAATAAATGATCATGATTACTTGAACCATAAATAACGTGATAAATAAGATTAACCTAATATTCTGTGTAGCTTGGGTGAAGACCTAAAGCGGGTTACTCCCTCCAAAGTCCAAACCCAATAGCCCCCTGGTCACCTGGTCTATCACAAGGCAAAATCTTCTCTATTTGTACAACTGGAGATGGTTGTCGAAAACCGACCGAACCAACAGAGTTAACCAGTTCCACAATTGCTGCTCGGACGCGACTGTATTTGTTATTCTTACTGCAAGTCTACTAGTAGTAACCAGCACGAATCGAATGCAAACGGCCACACGTATGCGTCAGTCAGAGAAACCGAACGCCATTAAACTAATCTACTTTGACTGGTAAAATCTTCTGTCCTGGTTCATGTCCTTATCCATTTTCCTTGTTTGTTTTCTCTAACACGATTGTTACGTGAGGAAATAACATAGTGTGGTTCGATTTTCTAACCCTAACCAGAGTCCACAATGGTTCTGTTGTAGTAACCTAAATACCAACTCAATGTCTTTGCCAATTACGGGTGAAAATCGTTTGTTCTTTTTATAGTAGTTTCATTGGTAAGTTACTTTAAAATAGTGGGTTAAGGTTTAGGATTAGGGTTCAAAGTTATATTGATAATCGTTTGTTTTATTTTCCTTTTATTCATGTTCTTACTTCTTACCCAAGTAACATGGATTTACCGAGTTTATTGATATTGTGTTCGAATCATGTTTTCCTTCTCCAGGATTACAATGCTAAACTTTCGGATTTCGGTCTCGAAAAAGATGGTCCGAAAGGGGATGACACACTTGTTTCCACTAGGGTCATGGGGACACAGAGCTACGCTGCCCCTGAATATGTCATGGCAGGTATATATATGAACAGCATTTTGATTCTGCATTTTTGGGTCTTTTTCATACTGTTTAGAAGTATAAACGTTGCTAAAAACTCGCGTTAGGTCATTTAACGCGATGAGCGATGTGTATAGCTTCGGAGTGGTACTATTGGAGCTGTTAACCGGGAGATCTTTAAATGATCACGAAACTCGGTCGGATAATAGATCCGAGACTTGAAGGACGATACTCGGAAATGGGTGCATGGAGGACGTCTGCATTGGCCTATCAATGCCTTAGCCAACGCCGGAAGCGGAGACTGAAAATGTGTGATCATATGGTCCAGACATCGGAACCACTTCAGGACCATAAAGATATCCTAATTGGTCACTTTGTTTATACTGTTCCAGCCGAATGGTGCACCAAAAGAGGACAAAGAAACTCCATTATGAACATCGGCATCAAAACCGGTCACCGATGATGTCTCCGATCCATTCGAAAAATGACATACTTAAAAACGGGTCGAATTCTCCCTTGCATCACAAAGCAAGGGGAGCATCAGAGTATATATAGATTAGTAAAGCTATAGATCATACTGTAAATAGGGTTAATCATACTTGTCCATGCATTCTGTCATCCCGGTTACAAATATATCCATTATCTGGCTCAAATATACATAAAGCCGAGTTATAAACAATCTAATACGCCCAATGCCCATCTACCTACACGTTGCAACCCATTACTCATTCTCATTTACAATGGTCCATTACCCGTAGGTCACATCAGCGAGCCCACAAATCTTAAGCTGAGGCATAAGGGATAGGTGTCGTCGCAAGCTGTTCGTGTTCGTTTATTCCGCGTTCGTAAATATATTCGCTTAAATATTTATAAATATATTTATTTAATATTTGTGAATATATATATATTTATTAAAATGATGAAATTCAACCACTAGCACTTCTCTTGAGGCTAGAGTTTATACTTTGGGTGCAAATCGTATACATTATTTTATGCTTCCATTAATGCCTTTGTTTTAAATTAAAGGGTTTAAGGTTTTAGGTTAGGATTTAGGGAATTAGAGGTAGAGTATATTTTTAGGGATAGATTTAAGGTTTAAGATATAGAAAATAAATGTTAGAGTTAAAAATTTAATTTTTTAAAATTTTTAACAAGAAACATAGATAAGGCATGATAAAGAGATCGAAGATTTTTACTCCCAAAATTCACCATGTGTTGAATTTAGTTTCTATTATCATTAATATTTAAAATATAAGAAAAAGGAAATGTGAATTGTATAAGGAAGTTTATTAGCGACCATAAACAACGAAACACGTCATGTTGTTTATTTATTAAATGAATATAAATATTTATTCATATATACTAGTTTATTTAGCCTAATAAACATACATAAATAAATATTATACAAACAATTCGTTAAATATTTCATTAGATCTCAACCCTCAATATGAACCCTAATTAAATATGGTTTTAGAGGTGATAAATGGAAGTAAAATGAAACAAGACGTCAAAGCCAAATAAACATTAGATTACTTCTATCGGGCGGAAATCATTTACCTCTTTCTTATGCCTCCGTTCTAAATTAGAGGTTTAAGATTTAAGGTTTAAGGTTAAGTTGTGGTTAGGGTTTAAAAAATTAGAGGTAAGACGCAATTTTAGAGTAAGATTTAAGATATAAGAAATAAGAATTACAGTTAAAAATTTAATTTTTTAAAAGATTTTAGAAGAAGGCGCATAAAATGTATCATAAAGAAGATTTTTACCCTTCTATCAGGTCAGCTATGCCAGAAGCATGACTTTCGAACAGATCAGCAAATAGCAGAAAGACATTCGACCCCAATTGTATAATATTAATGCTTACGTTGATTGTTGAAACTAAGAAGCATTCACTTACAGACAAACTTCATCTATGACAGGTTTTGGGTTTCTTTGTACAATCATTTTGGTAATATCATGAAATCCATGACCAAGCACTTATGGACTGGTTACAATTTGTAGGGTTCTAGCATACACTCTAAAGTCTACATATATGTGAAATTTAGATGTTATAAAGATGGCGAGGGAGACGTGGCTCCATGACTGCGACAAGTGGAAACTTTCTTGGTGTTGTCATTCCAAAAGCTTCCTCCATGCTCAAATCTTCTGCTTTGGTAGTGTCAGGTAGTTTCCAGTTGAAGGCTTGTAACAAGTTTGCTAAGCCCAATTGAATCATCTTTAAACCAAGGTTGTAGCCAGGGCACATTCTTCTACCAGAACCAAACGGCAACAGCTCCATATTTGTCCCCTTCACATCGATGTTCCGCGCTACAAATCTCTCAGGGATGAACTCCTCGGGTTGTTCCCACAGGGAGGGGTCTCTCCCCATGCTCCAGGTATTTACGAAGACTAGTTCCTTTGTGAATATCGTATCCGGACACGTTACAATCTTCCATGGCAAAGTGCGGTGGGAGCAGCACACAAACCGGGTGTTTCCTCATTGTTTCTTTCATGATTGCTTCTAGGTAAGGGAGTTGGGGAATGTCTGCTTCTTCTACCCATCTCTCTCTGCCGACCACTTTGTCAAGCTCTTCGGTTGCCTGTCTGATGAGTTGCGGTTGTTTGATGAGTTCAGAAATTGCCCATTCCACGGTTATGGCTGAGGTATCGGTGCCCCCACCTATCAGGTCCTACTATCCGACAGGAAAATTAATCATTCAGGAAAAAAAACTGAGAAAAATAGACAGAAAGAGCAAAATATAGATACCAATGTGAGGCCCCTGAGAGCATCAGACGTGAGCTTAACGTCAGGATCAGGCTCATCAGCTAGCTGCAACAGTAAATCCACCATGTCTTGTGCCACAAATTCCTTTCCTAACTCTTTCTTCATCTGATTATGTTGGTCGAACACATGGTCGTGAAATCGGTCAAGTTTTTTCCTCAAAGCTTTCATTCTCTTTACGTAGCCCTGCAAGTCCAGAAAGTCTAGCCATGGTATCCAATCCCCAATGTTGAATACTCCGTTCAGAATGAAGAACTCATTTATCATCTCTTGAAGCTCTTTCAGACTTACTATCGAATTCGACACGATCCGATCATCACCGGACACAACAAAGTACTTGTTTCCCAACACCATCCTGATTATGACACTGAGAGTAAGATGGGAGAGCTGCTCTACAAGCACCACCGGCTTCCCTGACAATTCATTCAAGCGGGAGACAAAAGCACGCATTTCCTCAGCTCGGATGTACTTGAAGGACTCGATTCTTTTCGCACTGAACAGCTCGTTCATGAAAATCTTGCGGGCCAAGCGCCAATGTGGTCCATACGGAGCAAACCCCATATCGGAGAAGTTATAATTAATGTACTTTCCGGCGGCAGTTGGTGGTCTAGAAGCAAAGATTTGGTCATGAATCTTTAGAAACTCCTTAGCCATCCCGGGAGATGATGCGACCACTACAGGGTAAGAACCAAACTTGAGTTGCATTAATGGTCCATATCGTTGGGAAAGTTTGTGAAGAGATTGATGCGGGAGTGAACCAATGAGATTAAGGTTGCCGATGATCGGCCAGGGTTTTGGACCTGGTGGAAGCTTTAGTGGTTTTCGCCGCCGGCGAATGAAAACTCCGGAGAGTAAGGTAAGAGAAGCTAGCAGTGCTAGGGATAGAAGAAGCCAAGACGGAGGCTCCATTGATTAGAGATCGGTTCAATATTTGAGTGACACAAGAATAAATTGGGAGAATAAATAGACGTGTAGGCATGATGAGAAAATAATACATCTTTTAATATGTTTTTAATTTTTTCAACGGTTTTATATATTTCTTAATTTTATAATTTTAACAATAATATTTCAAAGATACAGGAGATAACTGACTAAAGTTGTTTGATATTCACGCTGAATCGAGTTAAAACGAGTCGAGTCAAAAAATTTGAGTTATTCAAATTGATTAGTCTAATTTTATGTCGAAAAAATACAAGTTGAGTCGAGCTTCGAGTTCTTTTAAAGATTTAATTGTAATTATTTATTATTTTATAATGCGATTTGATTGTAATTTAAATAAATTTCTTTAATCATATAAGCTATATATATATATATTTCTTGATGTGTAACAATATTTCTTTATATTTTTATATATCAATATATATTATATTATAAAAATTTGAGAGTCTCGTCTCGAACTTAAAAGTAAATCTTTTAATTATTAAAATATTTCGAGTTATTCGAATTTTCATTTTATATCTCAAATTTTATTTAAAATTTTTTTGAGTTATTCGAGTTTATAAAATTTCAAGTTGAGTCAAAACGAAGACACTAATATTATATAATATTTCAAATCGAGTCGAGTTTATAAAATGAAGGCACTAATGTAGACACAATTAGGAGATAGATGATTTGTACCCAATTTAAGATAAAAAATCTAATAAAATTTAAAATATTATATAATATTAAAAGATAATTGTTACGATATCCCCTCTCAATATTTTTTAATTGTCTTTATCTTTTTTGAATAATTTTTTACTTATATTAAACTGATAAAGATTAAAGATAAGTTATATCTTAAAACTTAACTCGAATTAAAATTAAATAAAATATTTTTAAAATCAAGTCAAGTAGAATTAATAAAAACGTGACCCAACTCATACTATATATTTTTTAAATAAATTCAGTGAAATTAAATAAAAAAATATATTATGGCTTGATTCTCACGATATATTTGAATTATTTTTATTATTCTCGTTTTTTTTTTATTGTCAATATCCTCCTCGACGTCCATTGTTATTTTTCTCGGAATTCTCTTTCGGCACACACCTTTCATTGAATAATAAGATCTTATCATCAGATTTGATGTTTACACAAATAAATTATTATCGAATTAAATAATAAAAATAATTAAGCACGATTCTCATGATTGTAATAATTCAACATAAATAATTTATTTGTAATAATAATATGTAACAAAGTAATTCATAATTCATTCTTATATAAGGTATCAGAAAGAAGTAGATAACCAACATATTCGTACTCTATTACAATTACGTTTTTTTAAGACATCGATTTAGGTGTAAATCGTTTATTTTTTAATGGTGAAAATTATATGTTTCTTTATTATTTTTTATTTTGGCTTATACTTTAAATTAGTAGTTTAGGGTTTAAGGTTTAAAGTTATGGGTTGTGGTTAGGGTTTAAGAATTAGGGTATGGTGTATTTTTTAAGGTGAAGGTTTTAGAGTTAGGGTTTAGGGTTGTAACAGGAGACATGATAAAGAGGCAGATGATTTTCGCCCACCTTCTAATCGTATTTTTATTGGTACATCCACTTTAAATTAATGAGTTTAAGGTTTAGTGTTTAGGGGTATGATTAGGGTTTATGAAAATAGAGTTAAGGTGTATTTTTAAGGGGTAAGATTTAAGGTTTAGGATGTAGAAAATTAAGGGTAGAGTTTAGAATTTAATTTTTTAATGAGAAGTATGAAAAGGGTAGGGATCTTCGGGTGCAAATCGTCTACATCCTAATCATGCCTCCGTTGATGACTCCACTTTAAATTAGCGAGTTTAAGGTTTAGAGTATAGGGTTTAAGGTTAGGGGTTGTGGTTATGTTTAGGGAATCAATGGTAGGATGTATTTTTTAGGGTTTAGAGTTTAAAATTTATGGTGTAGAAAATTAGGGTTACGGTTTAAAATTTAATTTTTTAAAATTACTTTAATAAGATGAATGAAAGGATGCAAGATTAGGAGGTAATAAATTTTTACTTAAAACCTTCTCCCTCCCAAGAGTGGCTTATCCGAGTGCAAATCGTTTATTTCTTAATCGTGCTTCAATTAGTGTTTTCGTTTGAAATTGGAAGATTTAGGGTGAGGGGTTATGATTATGGTTTAGGAAATTAGGGGTAGGGTGTATTTTTAGGGTATATGGTTTAGGGTTTAGGAAATAAAAATAAGGATTATGATTTAAAATTTATTTTTTAAAATTTTTTCAATAGGAGACATGAAAAGAGGCATGATAAGGAGGAAGAAATTTCTACTTGCCTTATCCATGTCTCCTGTTAAAAAATCTTTAAAGAAATTTTAAATCTTAACCCTAATTTTTATATCTTAAACTCTAAATGATACACCTTAAAATATATACCTACCCCTAATTCTCTAAATCCTAATAAAAATCTCTGACCCAGGACCATCCAATGCCACAATGTGCAACAAGCCAACAACACTTCCTGTGACCAGTGATCGAATAATGGCCAGAACCATTTCGTCCGTTTGTTGCAGCAGTGACCAGATGCCAAGTTAGAAAGAATATCCATCGGGTCCGGTGCTTTCCCCCAATGCCGAACAGAAACCATCGTTGTAGAGGCTAAACTCCTTTGGTTTGAAGTTGTTCTGTATGATTATGTTTTGCAGAAACTTAAAATTCATGCATGTACCATTTTCTTCATTTAGGTTGCTACTTCTTTGCTATGGATTTTATGGTGCTATAGATTTTTTATTTCAGGTAAGATGGCAACGTTACAGCGAAATTCATTTCGACACATTGAGGAGTACCAAGGAGATCGATTTATATGAAATTCAAATTTCATACAGATGAAGAGGGAGACGAGGTTCTATGACTGCAACGAGTGGAAACTTTCTGGGTGTTGAAATTCCAGGAGCTTCTTCCATGCTTACATCTTCAACTTTAGTATGTTCAGGCAATTTCCAGTTGAAGGCTTGTAACAAGTTGGCTATGCTCAATTGAATCATCTTTAGTCCAAGGTTGTAGCCAGGGCACATTCTTCTACCAGAACCAAATGGCAACAACTCAAAGCTTTTCCCCTTCACATCAATGTTCCTCCCTATGAACCTCTCAGGGCGGAACTCCTCGGGTTGTTCCCACAGGGAGGGGTCTCTCCCTATGCTCCAAGTATTTATGAAGACTCTAGTTCCCTTTTGAACATCATATCCGGACACCTTACAGTCTTCCATGGCCATGTGTGGTGCTAGCAATGGAGCAACAGGGTGTTTTCTCATAGTTTCTTTCATGATTGCATCCAAGTAAGGAAGCTGTGGGATGTCTTTCTCTTCTACCCATCTCTCTCTGCCGATCACTCGGTCTAACTCTTCTGTTGCTTTCTCGATGAGTCGTGGTTGTTTGATGAGTTCGGACATTGCCCATTCAACAGTTACTGCTGTGCTATCTGTGCCACCAACAATGGGGTCCTGTTATCAGACAGTAATTTCCATCAATTTAGTTGGCTACTAAGCATTTCAGAAAGAATAGAAGATGTGTATAACATATACCAGTGTGAGACCCCTGAGAGCATCATAAGTGAGCTTAACGTCAAGATCAGGATCATCAGCTAGCTGCAACAATAAATCCACCATGTCTTGTGCCACAAAATCCTTCCCTAATTCTTCCTTCCTTCGCTTATGTTCATCGAACACAAGGTCGAGAAATCGATCAAGTTTCTTCTTCGAAGCCTTCATTTGCTTTACATACCCCTGCAGGTCCAGAAAGTCTAACCAAGGTATCCAATCTCCAATATTGAATAATCCACCCAGAATGAACCACTCATTTATCATCTCTCGATGCTCTTGCAGGCTCACTATCGAATCCGATACAACCCGATCATCTTTCGACCCAGCAAAGTACTTATTTCCCAACACCATCCTACTAATATTACTGAGAGAAAGTTGGGAGAGCTGCTCTACAAGCACAACTGGCTTCCCTGATAACTCATACAACCGAGAGACAAAAGGACGTACTTCCTCCACTCGGATGTACTCAAAGGATTCGAGTCTTTTCGAGCTGAATAGCTCGTTCTGGTAAATCTTGCGGCCCTGCCGCCAGTGTGGTCCATACGGTGCCCACAACAGATCGCTGTAGTTATATGCAGTGTATTTCCCAGCTGCATGTGGGGGTCTAGAAGCAAAGATCTGGTCATGGTTCTTTAGAAACTCCTTGGCCATCTCAGCAGATGCTGCAACCAGTACAGGATAGGAACCAAATTTGAGCTGCATCAATGGACCATAGCGTTGGGAGAGTTTGTGAAGAGATTGATGCGGGAGTGAACCGATGAGAGTAAGGTTTCCTATGAACGGCCAGGGTTTAGGCCCCGGTGGAAACTTGAGTTGTTTGCCCCGCCGGCGAATGAAAACTCCGGAGAGGAAAGCTAGAGAAACTAGCCATGCTACGGATAGAAGAAGCCAAGACGGAAGCTCCATTGATGAAAGATGGTTTCAGTGAAGGCCCGATGGGGATGGGGAATATTTGCACCTCCTGAAGGTAGTATATATTATTAGAATTATTAAAGTTTTTCATTTTTATCGTGTATACAGTGATGCACTAATCATCTTATCTCGTGAATGTATATATTATTAGAATTATTAAAGTTCTTTATTTTTATCGTGTATATACACTAATTATCTTATCTCATGAAGGTATATATTATTAAAATGATTAAAGTTCTTCATTTTTATCGTGCATGTATGCAGTGATGCACTAATCATCTTATCTCGTGAAGGTATATATTATTAGAATTATTAAAGTTTTTCACTTCTGTCGTGCATATGCACTAATCATCTTATCTCAATAATTACGAGGATAATTATTATTTTTAAAGATTAAAATTTTTAATATCAATATATACAGCACAGTAATTAAAAAATCAATGTCCAATAATTAAAATCTGTATTTTAAAACAGATACTATATATAACTTCTATAATTAATTGAAAAATATATTTGACGAATGATTTAAGATAAAATTTATGGATGGTCATTTAATTTTGATTAATTATTCAGTCTAACAATCACATTTTCAATTATTTCATTATTATTATTGAACATTTAATTTTATTTTAATTTAGACATTGACTTGTTAACTACTCCACTTAAGAGTTAAAATATTTTATAATAATTACATATTCAATAATAATAATGAATATTTGTATCATTATCGTAAGTATTTGATTTGTATTTCCCTAGGCACAAATCTACCTACCTCAAGTTGAGTATTTTAAAAATTATATTTTTTTGGTATAAAGATAGTTTTCGCCCTTAACGTTTATAATTTTTGTCATTTTGACCCTTATTCTTTTTTTTTTGATAAATTTAGCCCTTAACCTATGTCTTTTTAACAAATAACTCATTTTTTAACTACCATGATAATTGAACCGTTAAAAATTTAATAATGATAACTTGTCATATATATGTGCTAATATATTTTAAATGACATAGAATCTAACCTATTAAACATATACTTATATATAATATAATTTTATTCCAATATAAAATATAAAATAATTAAAATTTAAATAAAATATTAAAAATTAATTAAATCCAAAACAAAAATTTAATAAATATTCTCAACCCTAACTAAACTAAAATATCTTTATAAAACCCTAAAAATCCGATTTAGATTAAAACTAAAATATCTAAATTCTAAACTAAAATAATAATAATCCAATTGATTATTATCAAAATCATGTATCTTTGATTCACCGGTAATAAACTCTACAAAACCCTTTCTTTTCAGATTATGTTCATACTTTTTTAGATAAAATTTTGATTTTACTATAGTTAAGGGTAAAAATATTTAGTAGCCTTTTATTTTAGATTTAATTAATTTTTAATGAATAAAAAATTATTTTTAATATTTCATTTGAATTTTAATTGTTTTATATTAGCACTACAGCAAAACAGTTCTATAGCGGCATATTTAGTGGCGTTTTTTAACAAACACCACAACGAATCGAATAACAATGGCGTTTTTCTAAAAATCGTCGCAAAACTTTAAAATCAGTGGCGTTTTGCTTCAAAAACGCCGCAAAAGTGTGAACATTTAGTGGCGTTTCCTTAAAAACGCCACAATAGTGAGATAAGTTATGGCGTTTCTGATAAAAACGCAACAGAAGAAAAAAATATTGTGGCGTTTCATTAAAAACGCTGCAGTATATCGTGTTCTAACGACGTTTGTTTTTACAAACGCCACAAGATCATCGTCCTTATCTTCCTGGTTATCATTTTAATCGCAAATAACCGGGAAATCCCAAAAATCCGACCCTAAATTCTCTGCCGCCAATACTTCCGTTTTAGGGCTTTTTGCCGCCGTTCTTGTTCGGCTGTTGGTGCGGCCTCCGTTCGCCTCTTCTCGTCCGCTGTTCTTGTTCGCCTCTTCAGGTATAATTTCTGCCCTTGACTAAGCGGGAATGGGTGTCAGTTGTATTAGGTTAGGGTAACTTATCAGTAACTCTGAAAGTTTCCTATGTTATTAACTCGCATTTCCTTTATCAATCACTTCTACAATCGATGAATGCAGGCTAGTGATCATCGGGTGGATTCTTGTTACCGGTACATTTATTTTATGTGGATTATTTCACCTCGTCCACAAGTATGTTCCATTCAATTTCATGTACAGAAATGTATTTTTTGTTGTTTAATTGAAATGTTTAATAAGAAATTAGCTTGAAGATATACTAGGATTAGGAACAAACAGGGTGTTTTTCTCTGGTTTATGTCTGAACTTGATGTCGTGATAGTAGTCTTCTTCGGTTTATCAACTTGTTTTAGCCCGATCGTTGGCAAAATATTCATCCCTCAGTGTTTGATTGAGCATTCTCTTGAATCACATGTTATCATAAGCATGTTCGAGTTCGATATCTACGTAGTGAACCACTCGACATCAAGCTTATATCTTTAAAAATAGATGCTCAGCTTTTATAAGGTCTGCTAATGTTTCCGACCATCTTTAATAGTCTCACATGTGTTGTCTGGTCCAATTCTATGTCCTCAGTTGAAGTAACTCAAATTAGATGAAGTAGACTGAATTAATTATTTTAATTGAATGTAGATGGACTAAATTTAGAAAACCAACTGTATAGGGATTGAGAGCACATTAGACCTTCCAGTTTCCACATGTAATGAAAAATGGGATCATTTGAAGATGAAATGGAAGAATCTGACATGGACTTAGGGACAAAGTCTCTTAGTTTCATGCAAATCCATGCATATGTTTTGTAAGATCCATGTAGATGAAAACTGCTGCAAATTGGCAAACCCCGATTTTATGCATATTTTTACACCACAGATTCTGTATTTTTATCAGACTAATTATCATGAAGCTCAACTTTCTGATTCAGAAAACTTCTAGGAGAGGCTTTCCTTCAAGGAATGACTTAAATAACATGAGGGATCTCTCTGGTTGGGAGAATGGAGCGAAAGCGCTAAGAGAAATATTATAAATATTAGTTATAAAAAAATAATAAAAAATAAAATATATATTCTTTATTAAATATTAAAATTAATTAATAAATATATATTTTTAATAATTCATATAGATTTCAGAAGGTTAGACTCATCACGTTTGATTGTTCCTCTAATTTTATAAATTAGCTTTTATGTTTGCCCATACGTATTTACTTGAAGACACATTTCTACTTATTTTATTAGCTTTTATTGATAGTATATTCTTTGATGATGTATATTAAAGAAATTCTAAATGGATAAGAGTTGGATGAATTTTTCAAGGGTAAGTGTTGACTATCGAAACGGAGTCAAAACTTTTTTTAAATATAGCTTTTGCGAATTCAAGCCAAGAGAATATGATTCTTTACCCTTGTAAGAAGTGTGTTAACATTAATTGGCACAATCGTGAAGTTGTAGAAGAACATTTAATTGTTCATGGCTTTGTTCCGGGCTATAGGAAATGAGTATTCCATGGAGAGTTGACACCTCGTACTGATACTTCCCAGAGTAATGTGTCTTTTTCACCTATTTCTGATCGTCCATCTATTAGAGAAGATGACATGGAAGGTATGTTGTGAGATGCATTTAATATGCACGATAATGAACAGTCTATTAGAGAAGAAGATTGTAATATTGGTGTAAATGATTTTACCGAGATGAGAAGAACCAAATGTGATGAAGAGCCAAATGGAGATGCTACAAAGTTTTACAAGTTGCTTGATGAAATGAATGATCCACTTTACGAGGGATCGAAGCATTCCAAACTCTCATTTTGTATTCGTTTTTTCCACTTGAAATGTTTGGGAGGATGGACTGGTAAATCCTTTACACAGTTACTAGAGTTTTTAAGAGAAATGTTTCCGTCTGCCAAAATTCCTGAATCTGGCAAAGATATGAAGAAAATGATAAAAAGATTTGGGCCTTGGATATGAGAAAATACACAGCTGCCCGAATGATTGTATGTTGTATTGGGGAGACAAGAAAGATCAAGAGTCATGTCATGTATGTGGTAAATCTCGGTGGATGAATATGGATACGCAAGATGTGATGGAAGAAGAAGTTGAAGCACGACCAAGAAAGAAGCCAGTAAAGATTTTGCGGTATTTTCCTCTAATACCTAGACTTCAAAGACTTTTTATGTCTTCTAAAACTTGTGAGTCTATGAGGTGGCATTATGATGGACGAATCGATGATGGATTGTTAAGGCATCCTGCTGATTGTGAAGCTTGGAAGTCATTCGACCAAAAATTTCCAAGTTTTGCCAGAGATCCTCGAAATGTCAGACTCGGGCTTGCATCTGATGGGTTTAACCCTTTTAAAATCATGAGCACTTCGTATAGTACTTGGCCCGTTCTACTTGTTCCTTACAATTTGCCCCTATAGATTTGCATAAAACAATCATCTTTTATGTTATCCATGATAATCCCCGGTGAGAAAGGTCTTGGTAATGATATTGACATCTATCTACAACCTCTAATTTCAAAGTTAAAACAATTGTGGGTGGGTATCGAAACATATGATATGTTGAAAAAGGAAAACTTTAATTTGCGTGCAGCTTTATTGTAGACTATTAATGATTTTCTTGCTTATGCAAATTTATCTGGGTGGAGTACCAAAGGTCGTTATGCTTGTCCTTGTTGCGCTGCACAAACATGTTCGAAGTGGTTGTACAATGGAAAGAAGTTCTCTTACATGGGACATCGACGGTGGTTAACTAAAAATCATCGTTTTAGATTTCAGAAGAATATGTTTGATGGTACTGAAGAGTTTAGAACAGTTCCTGAGCAAACAATCGGGTCCGATATCTTATACATGTTGAAAGATACAGAATTCAGCTATGGAAAGATGAGCCAAACACCAAACCCACGATCAAAGAGAAAGATGAAAGAGGTGTATAAAGGTGATGTTGAACCTCTTAGTGATAATGAGTCTGATGAAGAGGATGATCCAAATGAGGCAGAGTTATGGAAAAAAAGAAGTGTTTTTTTAATTGCCTTATTGGAAGGATAACATTTTGAGACATAATCTTGATATTATGCATATTGAGAAGAATGTTTGTGAGAATATTATTGGAACCATTCTCAATATCGATGGAAAATCTAAAAACAATTTAAAGAGTCGACTTGACTTAGTTGACCTCAGAATTCGACATGATCTTCATCCTCAGATACTTCCTAATGGAAAATCTTTCTTACCGCCTTCTATATTTGTGATGTCGAAGATAGAAAAAGAAATGTTCTGTAAGGTGTTAAAAGATATAAAGGTTCCAGATGGGTATGTATCAAATATATCTCGATGTGCCAGTATGAAAGATCGAAGACTTTATTCTCTAAAGTCACATGATTATCATATACTGATGCAAGATCTTATGCCAGTTGCCTTACAGGGTTGTATGTCGAATGAGGTGATATCTTCTATAATTGAGCTTTCTAATATAATGAAAGCTCTTTGTGGTAAAGTTTTGGTGGTTGAAGAACTTGAGAAACTCCAAGATCGAGTAGCGTTGACTTTATGCAACTTGGAGAAGATATTTCCACCTTCATTCTTCACAATTATGGTGCATTTGTTGGTTCATCTCCCTCACGAAGCTAAAGTTGGTGGACCAATTTTCTATCATTGGATGTATCCTATAGAGAGGTATAAATTTTTCGAACGTTATTTAATAATATTTAGATATTCAACTAGTTATATAATGTTGTGTTTATTGCGTGTCTAGGTTCTTGTGCAAATTGAAGTCTTATTGTCGTAATAAGCGCTATCTAGAAGGATCAATTGCTGAAGGGTATTTAGCCGAGGAGTGTATGACTTTTTATTGCCACAAAAGTACAGAACATTAGCGGCATTTATTTTAAATAAATACCGCTATAGTACACGATCTTTAGCGACGTTTGCTTTTAACAAACGTCGCAAAAGAATGTACATTAGCGACGTTTGTTTATTAAAACGTCGCTATAGATCGTGTACTATAGCGGCGTTTTTTGTGGCGTTTTTCGTTGTGCCGCAAGTACTTTTAGCGGCGCTAAAAAACGCCACTGTATATATAAAAAACGCCACTATAAACCTGTTCTGCTGTAGTGTAGATTAGAATAAAATTATTTTCTATATATATGTATATATTTAATAGGTTAGATTCTATGTCATTTAAAATATATTATCACATATATATGACAAGTTATCATTATTAAATTTTTAACGGTTCAATTATAATGGTAGTTAAAAAATGAGTTATTTGTTAAAAAGACATAGGTTAAAGGCAAAATTTATCCAAAAAAAAAGGGACAAAACGACAAAAATTATAAACGTTAAGGGTGAAAATTATCTTTATGCCTTTTTTTTAACTATTGAGTTGGTTGTATGTAGGGATGGTAACGAGATATGGATCAGTTTTAGTTGGATCAGATCCATCCCAGATTCGCAGGTCTTGAAAATTGAGATCCGGATCTAGATCCAATGGATCTTACGGATTCGGGTTTAAAACAGATTTATTAAAAAATAATTATTCGACCTATTTTTTAACATAATAAAATATTATTAATTAATTTCACATCACAACTACGATGAAGAAAAGTTTAATTTTAATTAATTAATATCAAGATAAAAAAACGATAAATTAAAATCTTAAAAAAACTCAAAAATTACACAAATATCTTTTTTAAATAACACAAATATTAAGAAATATAGATCATGAAATATTTCATTGTCGCAAACCGAGTATCATACTTCTACTTTTTAGAGTGTTAGTCTTCATCGCTTCTTAAATAATAAACATCCTAAAACAAACAAGAAACTACCAACTAAAGAGAAAAATTTGTTTTATAAAAATAATATTTGTGAAATTTAAATATTAATATTAAGGTTATGTAATATAATAACTTTCTTATATAACTTGTCAATGATATTCACCATTTCTGCATCATTATCACAATCTTTATTAATAGTAGAACAAACATGTATTTCTTTAAAAAGTCTCTTTGTCATCATAAATAAATAAAAATTATATTGGAGAATAATATGAAATATAAAACCTATTATTATATATTTATATATATATATATATTAAAACTAAAAGTGAGTTTTTTAATAAATAGATAAACTAAATGTGAAATAAAATCTTAAATGTTAGATCCAGATCCATATTTTAATCAGAAGATCCAGATCCCAGTCTAAAATTTTAGGATTAAAACTTTATAAAACGGACCTGGATCTACGGATTTGGGTCGGATCCAGGATCCATCATCATATAAGCAAATATATCGGCATATAAGAGTAAAATATATAAAAATATATTTTTTATATTTTTATGTTCTAATATTAGAAAAATATATAAAACTAAATTTTATATCATTACTTTTGACTTTAAATTTTATATTTAATATTTTTAATATTAAAATATATAAAACTAGGTTGTAAATGAAGCAAAACAAATCTTAAGTTATTCAAGCTCGATCCGATTAAAATTTTGTTAAAGCTCGATTTGATTAGACTTGACTCGAGCTTAAATCCGGCTCAAATTCTTAACAAGTCAAACTGACCTACTTGATGCAATTCAAAAAACTCGTGAGCTATTCGAAAATATAATATCTTGATTTTTTTTAATTTATATAGTTTAAAATCTAAATTTAAATTTAAATCCCTAAAATATAAACCCTAAACATAAGTTTAAAACCTAAAATCTAAATCCTAATACTTAAACTCAATAACTTAAACCTCTAAACCCTAAACTAACACTTTATACCTTAAAATTAACAAGTTCGAGTTTACACAACTTATTTACCGAAGTTATTTTTTTCTAACAAAGCTTTAAATGAAATATGATAGATGATGAGCTACTTGCGTCTTACATGTTCAAGGATCGACAAACACTTGACTCAATTGGACTCGAATCAAGTTAAAATTCGACTTAAGTTCTTAACGAGTCGAGTTCAAATTTCTCAGGTTTGTTAAAAATTACTCAAACTCAAATTTAACTTAAAATCTTAACGAATTGAGTTAAATTTAACACTACACAACCTCAATTTAAAATATTAACGAATTGAAAAATTTAACACAACTCAAATTCAACCAAACTTGTTTATGCATTATATTTAAATTATAATTGCCGTTGTGTTTTTAATTTTATTGTGTTTATCACAATTGCAATCATTATAAATATCGTGATCGTAAATATTTTAAATAACATATTTAATTTTATAATATTTATTATTAAAGACATAAAATTGAATTAAATAATGATCCACAATCGTAATAACAATCATTATATAATGATAACATTATAATTCGAAATCATAATATTCGCAACAATTTTATCCATAATAGCATATTTTATCATTATATAGCAACCAGTTTATTTAATTATAAACATTTTAAACCGATAAATAAAACTAAATAAATAATAAAAATTATTATTTAAAAAATATTTTTTATAATTAATCTTAATCCTTTGTTTATCTCATTTAACTATCAAAAAATTTAAAAACTTATCCTAAAGTATATATATTTAATAGCCGACAGACAGCAAGGACAAACTTGTCGCAACAAACACGTTGTTCTGTAGAAAAATTATTGGCTGAATCTTGTTCTTTATGTATTTATGGTTTTAAGCAATCAAGATTGTTGATCTTAATTTTTTTTAAGTAAATCATCATCTCTTTCCTACATGAGTTTAGTGGGTCGGTAGTTATATATTTAATCTTAATGTTCCCAAGCATATATATATTTAATTTTTTTCATATGAAAAAATTACACTATTAGTTTCGTATCGGGTCCGATTAAATTTTTTTCATCCGAAACCTGAATCCGAAACCACTCTTGAAAAAATCGATTAAACCCAATTTTAAATTTTTTTAAAAAATCTGACCCAATAAGATCTGATCAAATCAAAACTCATCAAATTCGGGTTCCGTGTCATCCCTATAAAAAACTTATAAATGCATCACCCATTACTTTATTGAAATAAAAAAATGTTTTAGTAATTTAAAATTGAACTTCAACAAACACGTTAATATCTTTGGGAAATAAACAAGGGCCGCGTGGAATATATTTAATTTAGATTTAAGTAGGTACGGGAAAATACGAATAAAAATTATATATTTTGTTTTAATATTAAAAAAATAAATTTTAAATTTAAATTTTCAAATTTTAAAATTAGATCTTACATTTAATATTTTAAATTATACTCTTAAATTTTCGTTATTAGGTCAAAATAATATAAACATTTTTCATTATTAGTTTAAATTAATGTATGATAAATTAGCATATATATCAGAAAAAATATATAATCGGGCTATTTATAAATACTAACGGAATAAAACTTTAGGCACTAATTTCAAGAAAAAAATAAACACTGATTTTAAAAATATATATATAATTTAAATAATTATTTTAACCAAAAAATATTAAACACCTATTATAAAAAATATATATTTTAGATATTTATTTCTGAGTTAGCACTAAATTAACTCTGTATATATACTTTCACGAGGTGCAAATGTTCCACATTCCCACCACTGAAACCAACTTCCATCAATGGAGACTCCGTCTTGGCTTCTTCTATCTGTAGCATGGCTAGCTTTCCTTTCCGGGGTTTTCATTCGCCGGCGGTGCAAACAGCTCAAGTTTCCACCGGGTCCTAAACCCTGGCCGATCATCGGAAACCTTAATCTCATTGGTTCACTCCCCTATCAATCTCTTCACAAACTCTCCCAACGATATGGTCCATTGATGCAACTCAAGTTTGGTTCCTATCCTGTACTGGTTGCAGCATCTGCAGAGATGGCTAAGGAGTTTCTAAAGAACCATGACCAAACCTTTGCTTCTAGACCCCCACATGCAGGCGGGAAGTACATTACATATAACTTCAGCGATGTGTTGTGGGCACCGTATGGACCATACTGGCGTCAGGGTCGCAAGATTTACCAGAACGAGCTTTTCAGCTCGAAAAGACTCGAATTCTTTGAGTACATCCGCGTTGAGGAAATGCGTGCTTTCATCTCCCGGTTGTATCGATTATCAGGGAAGCCGATTGTGCTTGTAGAACAACTCAGTCATCTTACTCTCAGTAATATTAGCAGGATGGTGCTGGGAAATAAGTATTTCGTTGACTCCGACGATGACCGGGTTGTATCGAATTCGATAATGAGACTGCAAAAGCTTCAAGAGCTGATAAATGAGATAAACTTTCTGGCTGGAGTATTCAATATTGGAGATTGGATACCTTGGCTAGACTTTTTGGACTTGCAGGGCCATGTAAAGCGAATGAAGGCTTTGACGAAGAAATATGATCGATTTCACGATCATGTGTTCGACCAACATAATCGGAGAAGGAAAGAATTAGGACAGGATTTTGTGGCACAAGACATGGTGGATTTACTGTTACAGCTAGCTGATGACCCTGATCTTGACGTTAAGCTAAATGATGATGCCCTCAGGGGACTCACAATGGTATCTATATTTGAATCTTTCTTTCAATTTTTTTCACTTGACTAATAAATGATGCAAACTGACTAAAAACCAGTACTAATATTAACAGGACCTGATAGTTGCTGGAACAGATAGCACAGCAGTAACTGTTGAATGGGCAATCTCCGAACTCATCAAACAACCACGACTCATCGAGAAAGCAATTGAAGAGTTAGACCGAGTGATCGGCAGAGAGAGATGGGTAGAAGAGAAAGACATCCCGCAGCTTCCTTACTTGGATGCAATCATGAAAGAAACAATGAGGAAACACCCTGTTGCTCCATTGCTACCACCACACATGGCCACGGAAGATTGTAAGGTCTCCGGATATGATGTTCAAAAGGGAACTAGAGTCTTCATAAATGTTTGGAGCATAGGGAGGGACCCCTCCCTGTGGGAACAACCCGAGGAGTTCCGCCCCGAGAGGTTCGTAGGGAGGAACATTGATGTGAAGGGGAAAAGCTTTGAGTTGTTGCCATTTGGTGCTGGGAGAAGAATGTGCGCTGGCTACAACCTTGGACTAAAGATGATTCAATTGAGCATAGCCAACTTGTTACAAGCCTTCAACTGGAAACTGCCAGAACATACTAAAGTAGATGATTTAAGCATGGAAGAAGCTCCTGGACTTACAGGACCGAGAAAGTTTCCACTTGTTGCAGTCGTAGAGCCTCGCCTCCCACTTCATCTGTATGAAATTTGAATTCCGTATACAACGATCTACTTGGTGCATGGTATTTTTCACACCTACAAAGACTGTTAAAGAATATTCTACGAGTCAAGTAACTAACAGATTGTTGTAACTATCCCATGTATCAGTTTAGAATAACTGCATGGCATCACTGCATAAATAGCTGCTCTCAACTCTTGTGAAGTATCCTGTTCATCAATGACAGTTCTCCAAATACTATTCTTCTCTATCTTTTATGTTTAACTTAGTATCATTCGCTCGGTGATCCTGTGTAAGTCCTATTTCTGAGGTTGAACATATTGCTACAATCCTAAATGGTTTGCCTAGAGTTTGAGCCATCCATTGCTGCAATTACAGCCAGTAAAGAATGTTACTTACCAGAGAATATTGTTTCCATTCTTGTGGATGCTGAAACAAGAATGGAGTATTCCTCAGGATTTCCAGTAGGAATCAATTACATGAGATACAACTCAAAACAAAACATTGTTATGGATAATGAGGATCAATCAGATCCTTCTCAGCAACAGATTTGATCTAAATCTTTAAGGAATCTCTTCACAGCAATCTCAACATTCATTCAGGATTCAGGTCAATAAATGTACATTTTGCTCACATGCTACTACAATCCTCTAACTCTTTCCCATACCTTCATTTGTACCTCAACTTCAAATTAGAGAATTTAGGGCGTAGGATTTAGGGTTTAATGTTAGGGTTTAGGGAATTAGGGGTACAATGTATTTGGTAGGGTGTAGGGTGTAAGTTTAGGATATAGAAAATAAGGGTTAGGGTTTAAAATTCAATATTTTAGAAATTTTCAATAGGAGGCGTGGATAGAGGCATTATAAATAGGTAAATGATTTTTATTTTTCAGGGGTGCAAATCGTCTACCTCTTTCTCATGCCTCCCTTTGTGCCTTCATTTTAAATTAGAGGTTCAAGTTTAAGGTTTAGGATTCAATGTTAGGGGTTGTGGTTAGGATTTAATGAATTAGATGTAGGTGTATTTTTAGGGTTTAGGGTATAAAAAATAAGGGTTATGGTTTAAAATTCAATTTTATTTTTTTTTCAAAGGAGGCATAAAAGGATGCATGATAAAGAGGTAGATGATTTCTACTCTTCAGGGGTGCAAATCGTTTACCTCTTTCTCATGTCTCCATTTGTGTCTCCGTTTCAAATTAGGTGGTTAGGGTTTATGGTTTAAGGTTCAATATTAGGGGTTGTGGTTAGGGTTTAAGGAATTAGAGGTAGGGTATATTTTTTAGGGTTTAGGGATCATGATATAGAAAATAAGGGTTAGAGTTTAAAATTCAATTTTAATTTTTTTTCAAAGGAGGCATGATAAAGAGGTAGATGATTTCTACTCTTTAGGGGTGCAAATCGTTTACCTCTTTCTCATGCCTCCATTTGTGTTTCCGTTTCAAATTAGATGGTTAGGGTTTATGGTTTAAGGTTCAATATTAGGGGTTATGGTTAAGGTTTAGGAAATTAGAGGTAGGGTATATTTTTTAGGGTTTAGAATATAGAAAATAAGGATTATGGTTTAAAATTTAATTTTTAAAATTTTTTAAAGGAGGCATAAACGAATGCATGGTAAAGAGGTAGAAGAATTTTACTCTTCAAGGGTGTAAATCGTCTACCTCTTTCTCATGCCTCAATTTGTGTTTCTGTTTCAAATTAGAGGGTTTAGGGTTCAATGTTAGAGATTGTGGTTAGGGTTTAGGAAATTAGAGGTAGGGTATATTTTTTAGGGTTTAAGATATTGAAAACAAGGGTTAAGGTTTAAAATTTAATTTTTAAATTTTTTTTAAAGGAGGAATAAAAAGATGCATGATAAAGAGGTAGATGAGTTTTACTCTTCAGGGGTGAGAATCGTCTACCTCTTTCTCATGCCTCGATTTGTGCATCTATTTCAAATTAGAGGGGTTAGGGGTTAGGGTTAGGGTTGTAGTTAGGGTTTAGGGAATTAGAGGTAGAGTATATTTTTTAAGGTTTAGGTTTTAGGGTTTAGGATATAGAAAATAAGGGTTACGGTTTAAAATTCAATTTAAAAAAAATCAAAGAAGGCATAAAATGATGCATGATAAAGAAGTAGATGATTTTACTCTTTAGGGGTGCTAATCGTCTACCACTTTCTCATGCCTCTATTTGTGCCTTCGTTTCAAATTAGAGGGTTTAGGGTTCAATGCTAAGGGTTGTGGTTAGGGTTTAGGAAACTAGAGGTAGGGTGTATTTTTAGGGTTTAGGATATTAAAAATAAGAGTTAGGGTTTAAAATTTATTTTTTAAAACTTTTAAAGGATGCATAAACGGATGCATGATAAAGAGGTAGATGATTTTTACTTTTCAAGGGTGCAAATCGTCTACCTTTCTCTCATGCCTCCATTTAAATTAGAGGGTTTAAGGGTTAGGGGTTAGGGTTTAATGTTAGGAATTATAGTTAGGGTTTAGGGAATTAGAGGTTAGGTGTATTTTTAGTGTTTAGGATTTAATATTAGGGGTTGTGGTTAGGGTTTAAGGAATTAGATGTAGGTTTTTTAGGGTTTAGGGTTTATGATATAGAAAATAAGGGTTAAGGTTTAAAATTCAATTTTAAAAAAATCAAAAAGACATAAAATGATGCATGATAAAGAGGTAGATGATTTTCTCTTTAGGGGTACAAATTGTTTACTCTTTCTCATGCCTCCATTTGTGTCTTTATTTCAAATTAGAGGGTTTAGGGTTCAATGTTAGGGGTTGTTATTGGGGTTTAGAGAATTAGAGGTAGGGTGTATTTTTAGGGTTTAGGATATACAAAATAAAGGTTAGAGTTTAAAATTCAATTTTTAGATTTTTTTTAAAGAAGACATAAAAGGATGCATGATAAAGAGGTAGATGATTTTTACTCTTTAGGGATGCAAATCGTCTACCTCTTTCTCATGCCTTCATCCGTGCCTCTGTTTCAAACTAGAGGGTTTAGAGGTTAGGTTTAGGATTTAATGTTAGGGGTTGTAATTAAGGTTTAAGGAATTGGAGGTAGGTGTATTTTTTAAGGTTTAGGTTTTAGGGTTTAGAATATAGAAAATAAGAGTTAGGCTTTAAAATTCAATTTTTAAAAATTTTTCAAAGGAGCCATAAAAGGATGCATGATATAGAGGTAGATGATTTTTACTCTTCATGGGTACAAATTAAAGGATTTAGGGTGAGGGTGAGGGTTCAATGTTAGGGGCTGTTGTTAGCGTTTAGGAAATTAGTGATAGGGTGTATTTTTTTGGGTTAAGGATATAGAAAATAAAGGTTGGGTTTAAAATTTAATTTTTTAAAAAAATTCAAATGAGGCATAAACGGATGCATGATAAAGAGGTAGATGATTTTTACTCTTTTATGGTGCAAATCGTCTACCTCTTTCTCATGCCTGCTTTTGTGCCTCTGTTTCAAATTAGAGGGTTTAGGGGGTTAGATTTAGAATTCAATTTTAGGGGTTGCGGTTAGGATTTAGGTTATTAGAGGTAGGGTGAATTTTTTAGGGTTTAGGGTTTAGGATATAGAAAATAAGGGTTATTGTTTAAAATGAAATTTTTTAAAAAATTAAAATGAGGCATAAAAGGATGCATGATAAAGAGGTAGATGATTTTTACTCTTCAGGGGTGCAAATCGTCTACCTCTTTCTTATGCCTCCATTTGTGTCTCCGTTTAAAATTATAGGGTTTTGGGTTTTAGGTTCAATGTTAGGGTTGTGTTTAGGGAATTAGAGGTATGGTGTATTTTTTAGGGTTTAGGATATAAAAAATAAGAGTTTGGGTTTAAATTTTAATTTTTATTTTTTTAAAGGAGGCTTAAAGGAATGCATGGTAAAAGGTAGATGATTTTTACTCTTCAGAGGTGCAAATCGTCTACCTTTTTCTCATGTATCTATTTGTGTCTCCGTTTAAAATTATAGGGTTTGGGGTTCAATGTTAGGGTTGTGGTTAGGGTTTAAGGAACTTGAGGTTAGGTGTATATTTTTAGGTTTAGGTTTTAGTGTTTATGATATAGAAAATAAGGGTTATGGTTTAAAATTCATTTTTTAAATTTTTAGGGTTTCAGTTCGATTTCTTAACAAGCCGAATCGAGCTACTTGATACCCAATTCAAAAAACTTGTGAGCTATTCGAAAATAGAATATCCTGATTTTTTACATTTTATAATTTAAAATCTAAATTTTTAAATATAAACCCTAAACATAAGTCTAAAACCTAAAATCTAAACCATAATATTTAAACTCAATAACTTAAACCTCTAAACTCTAAATTAACACTTTATACCTTAAAATTAACAAGTTCGAGTTTGCACAATTTATTTACCTGTTTTTTCCCTAACAAAGCATTAAATGAGACATGATAGATAATGAGCTACTCGAGTCTGATACGTTCAAAGATCGATCAACACTTAATTCAATTGGGCTCGAATCATGCTCAAATTCGACTTGAGTTCTTAACGAGTCGAGTTCAGTTTTCTCAAATTCGTTAAAAATTACTCGAACTCAAACTTGACTTAAAATCTTAACGAATTGAGTTAAATTTAGCACTATTCAAACTCGATTTAAAATATTAACTAATTGTATTAAATTTAATACACCTCAAACTCGATTGAACTTGTTTATACACTTATATAAAACACAAAAGAGGATATAATTTATACTCAAAATATACATCATATTTAAATTATAACGATCATTATATAGCGATAACAATATAATTCAAAACCGTAATATTCACGGCCAGTTTATCCATAATAGCATATTTTATTTTAAAAATTTACAATCAACACACTCATAATAATTAAAATCGTGATAAACATAATACGATCGAAAACACATCTGCACCTATAATTTAACTCTTTGATTATAGATTTAGTCTTTTACTGATACTTAAGACTACCGAAACCTAATTATATATTGATTCAATTCATAATCTCTATCAATTATTGCGATTTAAATTCATAATTAATATATGTGAATTTGAATTTATTTATAAAATATAAAATTTATTTAATTATAAACTAATAAATAAAACTAAATAAAAATATTTTCTAAAAAATACTTTTTATTATTAATCTCAAACGTTTACTTATCTCATGTAACAGTTAAAAAATTCAAAACTTATCCTAAAGCATATATATTTAATAGCCGACGCTACTGACCAAGGACCAACTTGTCACGTTGTTACTATATGTGACATATATTTTGAATATAATTACTTTTTATATATATTTTTTTAATATTAAAAATAATTAATTTAGAGTTAAAAAAAAACACAAATCTTTAAAACTTATCAACTTGAGTATATATGTATTGTGGTAGGTAAATGTTAAATAATAATAAAATTTATAAATGATCATTAAATTCTGATTAATTATTAAATTTGATAATTAAATTTAAATTGATTTAATATTATTATTATTATATATTTAGTTTTATTTTAATTTAGCCATTAATCTATTAATATTCATTAAAAATAACATAACATTTAAATCATTTATATAATAATATACTTAGTTCTTTATATTTTATTTTTAAATATTTTAGTCTTAAATTCAAAAAATAAATTTAAATCTCATTATGTTAAGAATATTTTATTGATGGTGAATATCCATGTATTAGAGGAAAGCTTAATGGGCTTTATAATTAAGGTTTAATATCCATTGAAATTAGGGTTTCCATCTTATTCCTATAAATATAGACTTTTGGAGAAGCTTTGTACACAACTCACCTTTGAGAATACAATAAAATCTCTCTCGTTTCTCTCATCTTCATTCATCTATTCTAGTTCTTTATTTTATTTATAACACCTCTTCATTCATCTATTCTAGTTCTTTATTTTATTTATAACACGTTATCAGCACGAGTTTGCTCAGAAGATTTTTATTACAAGTTTTTTCAAAGATTTACTCGTATATCAATGAAAAATCTTGCAAAAATTGAGTTTGCGGCTCTTAATATTTTCGGAAAGAATTATTTAACCTGGATCCTAGATGCTAAAATACAGCTAGATGCAAATGGCCTGGGAAATACTATTAAAGAGGGGAATACAGAATCTACGCAAAATAAGGCCAAAGCCATGATATTTCTTCGTCGTCACCTCCATGAGGAGTTGAAATCTGAATATTTAACGGTGAAAGATCCTCTCGTTCTTTGGAATAATCTAAAGGAACGATATGACCACCAAAAAACCGTTATTTTGCCTAAAGCTCGATATGATTGGTTGCATCTGAGATTGCAAGATTTTAAATCAATAAGCGAGTATAACTCAGCTATGTTTCGAATTACTTCACAATTGAAGTTATATGGTCAAAGTATTACTGATGAAGATATGTTAGAAAAAACATACTCCACTTTTCATACCAACAATGTTGTCCTTCAGACACAATATCATGAAAAAGGCTTTAAGAAATATTCTGATTTAATTTCTTGCCTTCTTGTGGCCGAGTAAAATAATGATTTGCTTATGAAAAATCCTGAATACCGCCCAACAGGCTCTGCTCCATTCCCTGAAGCGAATGCGACATTTTATAGCAGAAAAAATAAAGGTTACACCCATAATCGTGGTCATAGCTATGGGCGTGGGCGTGGTCATAACCACAGTCGAGGACATAGGCGAGATGGTCGTTTTAAAAGTAACTAAACCCACCGCAAGTGGAACAATAAGGATAACAATGGTGCAAAAGATCAATCCAAGAAAGAGGAATGTACTTTTCATCGATGTGGCAGCACAAATCATTGGTCCCATGCTTGTCGTACGTCAAAACATCTTGTGGACATTTACCAATAATCAATAAGTGGTAAAGGAAAAAGAATTGAAACAAACTTTGTTTATATCGATGACAAAGATGATTATGGCCTTCATAAACAAAGATGATTATGACATTTCCGGCAAAGGCCAGGACAATTATGGCATTACAAACATATAAGTCGATGATTTTCTCATATCCCTTGAGAGAAATATTTGATGTCTTTTAATTAATTTTGTATTTACTTTATGTTATTAAGAAAATATTGTCATTTTATCATGAATTTTTTTCAAGAATAAATATTATGTTTACTTTATTAAAATAATTGATGTTATTTATTTAATTATTTATTTTAAATATTGTTGTAATATTTATTTATTTATTCTTTGAAGAATATGATTACGTCATAAATACAATCTGCAAAATATGGTGACGACTTATGCTTAGCGGACAGTGCAAGTACTCATACAATACTTAAGCATAAGAATTTTTTTCCCATTTAACAATGCAAGGGAATAATGTGAGTACTATATCCGAAAGTGCTAATATCATAGAAGACTCCAGAAAAGCGCATATGTTATTGCCAAATGAAACTTTATTTCATATTCAAGATGCGCTATACTCTCCAAAGTCGGAAAAAAACTTATTAAGTTTCAAAGATATTCGAAAGTCGGAAAAAAACTTATTAAGTTTCAAAGATATTTGCAAAAATGGATATCATATTGAGAGTATTAGTCAAAGAGATGTTGAATATCTCTATATTACGAGTGTAACTCAAGGCAATAAGAAAGTACTAGAAAAATTACATGCATTGTTATCCGGATTGTACTACACAAGAATTAGTGCAAATGAAGCACATGCTATTGTAAATTATAAGTTTATTGATAACTTTATTGTTTCGCACGACCGGTTAGGCCATCCCGGATCGACTATGATGCAAAGAATTATTGAGAATTCATGTGGTCACTCATTGAAAAACCAAGAGATTCTTCAAAGTAATACCTTTTTATGTGATGTTTGCTCTCAAGGCAAATTAATTACTCGACCATCACCAGCTAAAATAGATTATGAATCTATTAACTTTCTGGAACTGATATTGGGTGATATATGTGGCCCATACACCCTTCTTGTGGACCATTTAGATATTTTATGGTTTTAATTGATGCATCGACTAGATGGTCAAATGTATCCTTGTTATCGACCCACAACTTGGCATTTGAGAGGTTACTTGCTCAATTAATAAAACTACGAGCACATTTTCCAGATTCTCTCATAAAGACAATTCGCCTTGATAATGTTGGTGAATTTACTTTTAAGGCTTTTGATATTTTTACATGTCGATTGGAATTAGTGTTGAACATCCTGTAGCTCATGTTCATACACAAAATGGTCTTGTAGAATCATTTATCAAACGATTTTAATTAATTGCAAGACCGTTATTGATGAAGTCCAAACTACCAATTTCTGCTTGGGGACACACAATTTTACATGCAGCATCACTGATTCGCATCAAGCCAATAAGTTATCATAATTTCTCCTCATTACAAATGGTTTTTGGTCAGGAACCAAATATTTTCCATCTTAGAATTTTTGGGTGTGTGGTTTATGTTTCGATTGCTCCACCACAACGCACAAAGATGGATCCTCAAAGGAGGTTGGGAATATATGTCAGATTTGAATCTCCTTCGATAATTAAATATCTTGAGCCTTCAATGAGAAATTTATTTACAACTAGATTTGCCGATTGTCATTTTAATGAATCGGTTTTCCAACATTATGAGGAGAAAATAAACAGTTAGGAAACCAAATAAGTTAGAATGAATTATCGTTATCACACTTTGATTCACATACCTAATAATGTGATTTAGAAGTTCAAAGGATAATTCATTTACAAAAATTAGCAAATCAATTGCCAGATGCTTTTGCTGACCCTAAAAGAGTGACTAAGTCACATATTCCAGCTATGAATGCTCCGATTAATATTGAAGTCCTAGAAGGACAAACTCTATTTGCTAATGAGTCAAACGCACGCTTAAAGCATGGTAGACCAGTAGGTTCCAAAGATAAGATTACACGAAAAAGAAAATAAGCTATATCTTTTAATGGTCCGATTGTGGAGTCAACGAATCATGAAATATCTCGAGAAGAGATTGAAAGGTCTCCAGTAGAGACATTAGACATGACTCAGGTACTTGATAATGATGAGATCTCTATAAATTATGTCATGTCTGGTAATAAATGGAACCGAAATAAAATCGATGTTGATAATACTTTTGCATGCAATATAGCACTAGAGATTTTGGATGATAATGTGGATCATGAACCATTGTCAATTAGACAATATAAGTAAAGAGATGATTGGCCAAAATGGAAAGAGACAATTGAAGCAGAACTCAAATCTCTCTCAAAAAGAGAAGTCTTTAGACCTGTAGTCCGTACACCAAAAGGTGTAAAACCAGTGGGGTATAAATGGGTCTTTGTGAGAAAGAGAAATGAAAAAGGGAAAATTACAAGATATAAAGCTCGTTTGGTTGCACAAGGATTTTCACAAAGACCTGGAATTGATTATGAAGAAACATATTCCCCAGTGATGGATGCAACCACTTTTCGATTTTTGATTAGTCTGGCAGTAAAAGAAAGACTTCATTTCCGCTTAATGGATGTGGTTACAGCCTATCTATATGGGCCTCTTGATAATGATATTTAAATGAAACTTCTGGAAGGATTTAAACTGCCTGAAGCAGTCAATTCAAGTTCTTGAGAACATTATTCAATTAAATTGAATAAATCCCTTTATGGATTAAAACAATCTGGGCGTATGTGGTATAATTGCCTCAGTGAATACTTATTAGCGGAAGGCTATAAGAATGATCCAATTTCCCCGTGTATTTTTATTAAGAGGTTTAGCTCCGGATTCGTCATTATTGTCGTGTATGTTGATGTATTTATGAGGGGGAGTCAAATACACGTTGTACTTTTTTCCTTATCCAAGGTTTTGTCTCATTGAGTTTTCCTGAAAAAGGTTTTTAATGAGACAACATATTTTGTGTATTAAGGATATGTGTACTCTTTTTCCTTTGTAGCGACCCCTTTTTTTGAAAATATTTAAAAACGGTTAAAAGGTTCAAAAGTTCGATGAGATTTTTAAAAATTCGGTATCTCGAGAGATGACACCTGAAGAACAGGATGTCACTCCTATTTGGAATACCATTAAAGTTTAAAAATTAGTTAATCGGTTGGAGTCGCCATCGACCGTTCAAAAAGGTGGATCGAACATCGAGAAAACAAAACCAGAGATAGGTTCGGGATTTGGTTACGTTTGGGGAAGGATTAGCACCCCCATAACGCCCTAAATTGGTACCTAAAGGTTCGCATCGTAATTTTAAAAAAATATAATATTCAAATTAAATTAATTTTTAATTTAAAAATGCATATCCTAATATCCACGATAATTCAAAGAAGACAACACACGAAGAACGGGATGCTACTCCTAATAGAATATGTCGGGATAATAATTTCTAATAAAACAAAATAAAAGTAATATAAAATAAAAATAAATAAATAATGTACAAGATTAAAACATAATAATAATAATAAAACACAATAACATAATAATAATATAATATACATACATTATATTATACAATATCTACCGATATATAATATACAGTATACATTATTAATGAGACAATACATATCACTCATATTAATATGTAATGCTATTCAATACATATATTAACATAATATATATATATATATATATAAGAAACACCTTAGTAAATAACTAATACATTATATTATTTAAAATATTACTAAAATAGAGAGATATAATAATTATATAAATAATAAAGTAAATATAAGGTAAATAAAAAACAGTGACCGCATACATGAAAACAACAACAAATTAAAGTAAAACAAGGACCGAAATGTAAGGAAATAAAAATTGCAGGGAAACATTGCAAGGATACGAGGAAAATGATGACTGCACGTGTAATTTGCCTATTAAACCGGGTTACAGACGGTCGGGTCGATTCTTGGGTCTAATATGGAGCTCTAAGCTTGAAACGACGTCGTTTTGGGCTAAAAGGGTTGGCACCAAAACGACATCGTTTTGATATTCCCTTAAAACCCAAATTTTAACCCAAAAAAATCATTTGTTACTTTATTTTAACAAAAAAAAAATTAGCATGCTCTCATCTCTCTCTGTCTCGTTTACCACCGTGGGAGTTTGGTTCGCCGACAGCCATAGCTCATCGTCGGCGGTCACTTCAGCCACCGCGCCGGCGACCAAAATGGAAAAGGTGACACCTTTCCGATAGATCTCGGCGTGTAGATTATGAATCCAAGCTCGGATTTTCGAAAGAGACAACGTAGAAGCCTAGATCTAAGAAGATAAGTCTTCGAACTTTTGAATTTTTTTACCTTTTTCTCCTTCGATCTCTCTGTTTCTTTTCTGACTGTGTTACAAATATTAGAATGGTATTGGTTATTATTTTTTGCTTCGAATATCCTTTTTTCTTTTTCAAAAATCCAGAGATTTTACATTGATTTTCTTTCGGGTTTTATACCCATTTTGATACAAGCGGAAATAATAAAAAAAACACCATCTTTGCTTTGCTTTTTTCAGATCTGATATGCTTCAGATATTAATCCTCTTTTCCTTTATGTTTTTGCAGGTTTTGGACGGTGGATCTGACATTTTGGGCGGTGATGGCAGCATGGAAGAACGGTGGGATGCCAGCGCATCACTTACGTGGCTTGCCTGAGAATCACGATGGCCGAAATATCGGCGCGTGCAAGTCACGCGCCGACAAAAGTTCAAGAGTCGGCGGCGGCGGTTGAAGGGATAGAAGGCTATTAGGTTTAGGTTAATGGTAATTAGGGTTTTTTTCTTCTTGGGTTATCTGATGTTAGGTCATGGGTTAAATGTGGGCTTTGGATATGTGGATTGTAATATTGGGTTGTAAATAATAAATGGGTCTTATATTTGAAATGGGTTATTACATCCTTCACTAAGCATTTTTTTCCCACAAGATTTTTATCTTAGTAAGGTTTTAACGATGTACAATATCGTCATGGATATTCAAGGGGAGTGTGAAGAATATTTTATTTATGGTGAATATCCATGTATTAGAGGAAAGCTTAATGGGTTTTATAATTAGGGTTTAATACCCATTGAAATTAGGGTTTTCATCTTATACCTATAAATATAGATTTTTGGAGAAAGCTTCGTACACAACTCACCTTTGAGAATACAATAAAATCTCTCTCTTTTCTCTCATCTTCATTCATCTATTATAGTTCTTTATTTTATTTATAACGCATTATAAATATACTGCAAGCCTAATTTTTTTACTATTTTAATTAAGAATAATATAATCCTGAACTAAACTCGTACAAATTCATTATTGTACAATAATGATATATTATCTGAGAAGTTTTAGGGTTTAAAGTTTTTAATTTAAGTATTATATTTAAATTATTGTTTTTTATTTGGTATAAATGCGATTTCATAAACCGAAAATCATATAAAGATTTAAATTGTGTTTAACTAAAATAAGGTCAAATTAAAATAATACGTAAAAAATTAAGGGTTAAAATTTTTATATTTTGAATTAAAATTAATATTTTAAAATACACAAACATAAAAAATTAAATATGTTGTTATATAAAGTATTTTAATCATTATATCATCCTTCGACCGTTGACGAGCCAGTGGTTAAAATTAAAAATTTAGTGATAAAAAAATAATTAAATTTTGGTTGCTAAATTAACTCTACGCTATATACTTTCACGAGGTGCAAATGTTCCTCATCAATGGAGACTCCGTCTTGGCTTCTTCTATCTGTAGCATGGCTAGCTTCAATAGCTTTCCTTTCCGGAGTTTTCATTCGCCGGCGGTGCAAACAACTCAAGTTTCCACCGGGTCCTAAACCCTGGCCGATCATCGGAAACCTTAATCTCATCGGTTCACTCCCGCATCAATCTCTTCACAAACTCTCCCAACAGTATGGTCCATTGATGCAGCTCAAATTTGGTTCCTATCCTGTACTGGTTGCTGCATCTGCAGAGATGGCCAAGGAGTTTCTAAAGAACCATGACCAAATCTTTGCTTCTAGACCCCCACATGCAGGCGGGAAGTACATTACATATAACTTCAGCGATGTGCTGTGGGCACCGTATGGACCATACTGGCGCCAGGGTCGCAAGATTTACCAGAACGAGCTTTTCAGCTCGAAAAGACTTGAATCCTTTGAGTACATCCGCGTTGAGGAAATGCGTGCTTTCATCTCCCGGTTGTATGGATTATCAGGGAAGCCGATTGTGCTGGTAGAACAACTCAGTCATCTTACTCTCAGTAATATTAGCAGGATGGTGCTGGGAAATAAGTATTTCGTTGTCTCCGATGATGATCGGGTTGTATCGAATTCGATAATGAGACTTCAAAACCTTCAGGAGCTGATAAATGAGTTAAACTTTCAGATTGGAGTATTCAATATTGGAGATTGGATACCTTGGCTAGACTTTTTGGACTTGCAGGGCCATGTAAAGCGAATGAAGGCTTTGACGAAGAAATATGATCGATTTCACGATCATGTGTTCGACCAACATAATCGGAGAAGGAAAGAATTAGGACAGGATTTTGTGGCACAAGACATGGTGGATTTACTGTTACAGCTAGCTGATGACCCTGATCTTGACGTTAAGCTCACTGATGATGCCCTCAGGGGACTCACAATGGTATCTATATTTTGCTCTTTCTTTCAAATTTTTTTCACTGAAACTAATAAATGATGCAAACTGACTAAAAACCAGTACTAATAATTAACAGGACCTAATAGTTGCTGGAACAGATAGCACAGCAGTAACTGTTGAATGGGCAATCTCCGAACTCATCAAACAACCACGACTCATCGAGAAAGCAAGCGAAGAGTTAGACCGAGTGATCGGCAGAGAGAGATGGGTAGAAGAGAAAGACATCCCGCAGCTTCCTTACTTGGATGCAATCATGAAAGAAACAATGAGGAAACACCCTGTTGCTCCATTGCTACCACCACACATGGCCACGGAAGATTGTAAGGTGTCCGGATATGATGTTCAAAAGGGAACTAGAGTCTTCATAAATGTTTGGAGCATAGGGAGGGACCCCTCCCCGTGGGAACAACCCGAGGAGTTCCGCCCTGAGAGGTTCATAGGGAGGAACATTGATGTGAAGGGGCAAAGCTTTGAGTTGTTGCCATTTGGTGCTGGGAGAAGAATGTGCGCTGGCTACAACCTTGGACTAAAGATGATTCAATTGAGCATAGCAAACTTGTTACAAGCCTTCAACTGGAAACTGCCAGAACATACTAAAGTAGAAGATTTAAGCATGGAAGAAGCTCCTGGACTTACAGCCCCGAGAAAGTTTCCACTTGTTGCAGTCATAGAACCTCGCCTCCCACTTCATCTGTATGAAATTTGAATTCTGCACTCATGTCTTGTATCTTTCCCACGCATCAGTTTCGAATCATCAATCCCATGTATCAGTTTAGACTAACAGGTTTGATCTAAATCTTCAAGGAATCTCTTCACAGCAATCTCAACATTCATCCAGGACTCAGGTCAATAACTGTACTTTTTGCTCACATGCTGATGCACCAGATAAAGATTGCTTCACCGTATAGCACTAAAACATAATTAAAATATTAAAAATATTATTTCGATTATCGAATTGTTTATCATTAACATTTTGCGACTTAGTTTCTTATTACACCAAAAAGATGGTGTTATATTTATGGATCTCGTGTGTCACCGCGTTACTTTGGTCCCTGTGCATTACGATCTTGTCTTTAACAAGAAGAGGTTGACGATTGAAAAAGTATACTTCTTGGTTAAACTTCCTTCCTTCTTTTGGGTTAAAGTTTCGAATCAGGGTCTTAATGTGTGTAATCACCGGTTTTCATCTGGGGAGTCGCCACCAATCGATTTTCTTTATCGGTGCGATTGGAACACCAAAAATTGCGTCTACGAACCAGAGTGGGTCCGGGAGTCTATTACGTGTAAGGAAGGATAAGCACCCTCACAACGCCCGAAATTGGCACATGTCAGTTACATAATATTTTATACGATCGAAAATACAATTCCGTTATCGAAATCTGTAAAAAAAAAGGGTTAGTAATGTTGAACAATAATAATTATTATAATACGAACATAATATATAATACTGATAATAATTATATAAAATTATAACACAATAATAATAATTATGTGAAATAATGACATAATAGTAATCATAATACTAATAATCATATAAAAATAGTAATAATAATAATAATAATAATAATATAAAAAATATAATAAATATAATAATAAGTAAATGAAAACATTTAGAACTGCCCATGGACTGATCTGCAAAAATCAAGACATGGAGGGATTAAAATAATAATGTTAGGGACGAAATTGAAAGAAAATAACAAAAAGAGGGCTTAATTGCAAGAAACAGTGACTAAAATTGAATCTGAAACAAACTGGGGGTCACGGGTGAGGACGCGCTGGAAATGCAAGGGCCACTGATGCAATTTCTCCATTAATCCGGGTAAAGACGCAGGTCGGGTCGGATAATCGGGTCGGATGCCTTGAAACGGCGCCGTTTTGGGCCCGATGAACCGGCACCAAAATGGTGCCGTTTTGCCACTTATATAAAGCCCCTATTATATTTTTTTTTGTTTCATTTGTCTCATTCCTAACATCAGCCCAAAAGAGCTGAATATAGAGCTCTCGTCTCCCCTGTATGCTCCGGCGCCGGACCACCACAGCCGAGGTGATTTACGGCGGCCGGCCGCCGCTCCGATCGCCGGCGACGAAAAAGGGAACTCCTTTCTGACGAAGTTCGACGCCTCGAAGCTGTATCTGAGCTTGGTTTCGCGGAAAAAGCAACGGATCTGAGTAGATCTAGGAGATAAGCTTTCGGTTTTTTTTTTTTTACCTTAATTTTTTGCTTTCTTTGCTTCGATTGGTCTGAATCTATCTCTTTTCTCTGTTATTTGCTTCAAATACAATGATATGGCTTGCTTTCTGACTGGTTTTTTGACTCGAAAATGTTGGTGTTTGATTAATTTTTGTAGCCGGTTCCTCTGTAACCAATTATACATGAGATTTGGGGGGTATTTATACCCAGATTTTCGATAGTTTATATATATAAAAAATACATTTATCCTATTTTAGATCTAAACGTTTAGATCTAATGATGTTCCCCTTCTTTTTTGCAGATGAATGGACGTTGGCGGTGGGCGGCTCTGCTTCTTCACGTGATCGGGGACGGTGGCCGACGTCTTCAGCGAATCAGAGGACGCGTGGCCACCACGCGCGGGCAGCTGTCAGGCATTTCCAAGGGCGGCGGCCGGTCTATTTAGGGGGCTAGGGTTAGATTTTTATCAGATTAGGGTTATTGAATTGGATTTGGGTCATGTATATGGGCTTCTGAATGGGTTTGATATGGGCTCAGTTTGTAATTGGGACATGGACTGTTATTGTTTTTTTGGACCTGGGTCATGATAATAAAATGGATATGTTTAATGTTTACTTGGGTTATTACAGTTGCCCCTCTTTGCTCTATTGTTGTATAAGGAATAACCCATTTCATCAGGCTTGAGTTCAGGGTTCTTTTTTGGTAAGGTAAGGGTTCTTTCGGTAAGGTTTAGGATTCATTTGGTAAGGTAAGGGTTCTTTTGGCCACCGCCTATTCTTGTAGAGCTTTGACTTGACGTATTCCACCGCCTTTGTCCATAAAATCTTCAAAACTGATGATCCGTTGGAGAAGATGGCACAAGACTCGAGCTAAAATGATAATGCTATTATTTCTGGTGAAGACTTGACCTAACTGCAACACTGCCGAAGAAGCAAGGTCTGCGAACTTCAATCCATCTCAAAACTGCCGATGAGGTGGGCACAACCTTTGATCTAGCCGCAATACTGCCGGAGAGACACGAGCACTTATATCTGATCTAACTGCTGCACTGCCGAAGAAGTGAGATCTAGTGATGAATTCTGGTGTACGTTCCATTTGATCCATCTACAACCATTGCCGACGAGACGGAGAGCAATACTTGATCCACTTACAACACCGCCGGAGAAGTGAGGTCTATTGCTGAAGATTCTGATCTAGCCTCAACACTGCCGAAGAGACACGATCTGATAACGAGCACTAATATCTGATCTAATTGCTGCACTGCCGAAGAAGTAAGATCTGTCGATGAATTCTGATGCTCGATTAAACTGCAACACTGACGTTCCATTTGATCCATCTACTGCCACTGCCGACGAGACGGAGAGCAATGCTTGATCCACTTACAACACCGCCGGAGAAGTAGGGTCCATTGCTGAAGATTCTGATCTAGCCTCAACACTGCCGAAGAGACACGATCTGATGACGAGCACTAATATCTGATCTAACTGCTGCACTGCCAAAGAAGTAAGATCTGTCGATGAATTCTGATGCTCGATTAAACTACAACACTGACGTTCCATTTGATCCATCTACTGCCACTGCCGATGAGACGGAGAGCAATGCTTGATCCACTTACAACACCGCCGGAGAAGTAGGGTCCATTGCTGAAGATTCTGATCTAGCCACAACACTGCCGAAGAGACACGATCTGATGACGAGCACTAATATCTGATCTAACTACTACACTGTCGGAGAAGCAAGATCTGTCGATGAATTCTGATACTCGCTTAAACTGCAACACTGACGTTGAAGCACGATCTACGGAGTTTTGATAATGCTACACTGACGAAGACGCATAATCTGGCTGAGTTTTGATGCTGCTACACTGACGAAGACGCACAATCTGACTGAGTTTTGATGTTGCTACACTGACGAAGAAGTGTGATGTTTGATCAAGCTACCACACGGACGAAGAAGCGCGATCCTTATTGATTCATGAGATTGAAGTCCTTCAAAGGATTTGATTTCCTTTAACCACTTATTAGAATGGATTTTACAGGATATTTGAATAATCCTTTTTAATGCATTTTTCCCAAATGCACAGGGATCAACGGATTTGACTTGCCTTTACCGGTGGCCGTTTGCCCCGGACTAGTTGTATCATTCCCTTGGGTACAATCAGTTGGTACCAATCCCGAGATTGGATTTGTTCAAAAGGATTGATTTCCTTTGATCATTCGTGGAAATGGATTTTATAGGATATTCGAATAGTCCTCTTTCATGCATTTTTCCCAAATGCACAGGGATCAACGGATTTGACTCGCCTTTACCGGTGGTCGTTTGCCCCGGACTAGTTGTACCATTCCCCTGGGTACAATCAGTTGGTACCAATCCTGAGATTGGATTTGTTCAAAGGGATTGATTTCATTTGACCATTCGTGAGAATGGGTTTTACAGGACATTCGAATAGTCCTCTTTCGTGACATAACTGTTGAGTAGAAATGATAAGTGTTAAGGGTGAGGATTCTTACCTGCATTCTCGAGGAGCAATTGTAATAGAGTCACACTATTCTGCCAGAGTGTCCTGATGATGTCTCTATGTTCGCTTGTTCCTTTGCTTACTTAAGGGACAAGACCTGTAAAGTTTTCATGACTAGATTCACAATATTAGGGTTAGCATGTGCTGCATGATGTATGTATGCATGTATGCATGATCCTAGCATGAAATGCAGAATACATATGATAATGATTTTCCAAAAGATTTGTTTAATCAGCTGTCTTGGTGGGTCGTTATCACTCTGATGACTGTGTCTTCATGAAATGTCTGATCCTCAACTGTTTAGAATGTGCTTGTTCCGAAGCGTTTTCTGACAATGTTTCTCTTTTGAGTAAGATCGCTCCTAATCCCTATGTCTTTTTAGGAAATTTCAGAAGCAAGGTAGAAAACTTGCAATTTTATTAACAAAAGATTTTATTGATAACAAAATTCAAGGTAAGTATTGACAATAAAAGTTACAAAAAGGAAAGAATTAATGCCCCAGATATCTGACTATCAAGCTTTGCGAGGCTATCTTGACAAAGTCTTCATGTGTCTAGGAGTTCTTAAGCGAAATATTTCTTGACTGCGTCCGAATTTACTGGGTTAGGCAGATCTTTGCCATCCATTTCAGACAGAATTAATGCTCCTCCTGAGAAAGCCTTTTTTTACAACATATGGCCCTTCCCAATTTGGCATCCATTTGCCCCGGAAATCCTTTTGTATAGGGAGAATCTTCTTCAGAACCAGATCCCCTTCTCGGAACTCTCTTGGGCGAAATCTTTTGTTGAAGGCTCTCATCATTCGTTTCTGATACATTTGCCCATGTCGAATGGCCTTTAATCTCTTCTCTTCAATTAGAGCAAGCTGGTCATGCCTGGCTTGCACCCATTCTGCCTCGTCTAATTTTAGATCTGACAAGACCCGTAAAGAAGGGATTTCAACTTCTATGGGTAGCACTGCCTCCATCCTATAGACTAGGGAAAAAGGAGTTGCCCTAGTAGAAGTTCTCGCGGATGTTTTGTATGCAAACAATGCAAAAGGCAACTTCTCGTGCCAATCTCGGTATGTTTCCACCATTTTTCCAACAATTTTCTTTATATTCTTGTTGGCCACCTCAACTGCTCCGTTCATCTGCGGGCGGTATGGTGAGGAATTATGGTGCCTTATGTTGTATTGTTTGCAGACTTTCGATATGGTCTTGTTATTCAGGTTTAATGCGTTGTCGGATATAATACTCTTCGGCATCCCATATCTGCATATTATTTCCTTCTTGAGGAACCTGCTCACTGCTACTTTGGTCACGTTAGCATAGGTGGTTGCCTCGACCCATTTAGTAAAGTAGTCAATGACAATAAATATGAAACGATGATCGTTGGAAGCTTTGGGTGAGATAGGCCCGATTACATCCATGCCCCACATTGAGAACGGCCAGGGAGACGTCATCACATGCAGAGGTGATGGAGGAACATGAATCTTATCAGCATGAATTTGGCATTTATGGCATTTCTTAGCATATTGGATGTTGTCGCTTTCCATAGTAGGCCAGTAATACCCGAACCTCATGATTTTTCTTACCATGGTGAATCCGTTGGCATGAGTTCCATAGAAACCTTCATGTACCTCTTCGAGGATCATTTTGGCTTCGGTGGCGTTCACGCATCGCAACAATATCTGGTCTTTTCGTTTTCTGTATAGGATGTCACCATCTAGGACATAATCAATGGCTAGTCTTCGCAGTCTCCTTTTTTCATTCTCTGAGGCCTCTCTTAGATACTCACAATTCCTTATGTATTGCAAGATATCGTGGTACCATGGGCGTTCGTTGTTCTTGTCCTCTTCCATATTGTAACAGTAAGCGGGAGAGTCGTATATGCTCATCTGTATCGGTTTCAGATCTGACGATTTGTTTACTTGTATTAGTGACGACAAAGTGGCCAAGGCATCAGCCATCTGGTTTTCTTCTCGGGGCAGATAATGAAATGATATCTCGTAGAATGACTTGATCAAGTCTAGGACCAAGTTTCGATATTCCATTAGTTTAAAGTCCCGGGTACTCCATTCTCCACGAAGCTGGTAAATCACGAGCATCGAATCCCCGTATACTTTCAACTGTTTAATCTTCTGGTCGATAGCCGCTCGGATTCCCATGATACACGCGTCGTATTCCACCACATTGTTGGTGCAATCAAAATCGAGCTTGCTGGCGAAGGGATAGCAGTCACCTTCTGGAGACACGAGCACTGCCCCAATACCCTTACTGGTAACATTAGAAGCCCCGTCGAAATTCATTTTCCAATGGTCATCATTTGCACCATCTTCTTCGACGCACATCAGGTCTTCGTTAGGAAAGTCAAAGTTTAGAGGTTCATAGTCCTCTAAAGCTCTGCTAGCCAGAAAGTCAGCGATGGCACTTCCTTTGATGGTTTTCTGATTGACGTATACTATATCAAACTCAGACAAGAGAATCTGCCATCTGGCCATTCTGCCGGTCAATGCAGTGGGCTCCATCAAGTATTTAAAGGGATCAAGTTTTGAAATCAACCCTGTTGTGTGATACAGCATGTACTGCCTTAGTCTTTTAGTGGTCCAAACCAGAGCACAACAGGCTTTTTCAACTGGTGAATACCTTGTTTCGCAATCCGTGAATTTCTTGCTAAGGTAGTATATTGCTCTTTATTTTCTACCGGAGCCATCATGTTGACCCAAAACACAACCCATGGACTTCTCAAAGATAGTTAAATATAAGATTAACGGTCTATTAGGCACTGGTGGCACCAGAACTGGGGGACTTGTCAGATAAGATTTGACCTTGTCGAAGGCTTCCTGACATTCTTCATTCCATTCTCCAGAGTCATGTTTCTTTAGCAGTCGGAAGATAGGGTCACATTTCTCAGTTAATTGTGAAATGAACCGGGAGATATAGTTCAATCTGCCTAGAAATCCCCTCACTTGCTTCTGAGTGTGTGGAGGTGGCAGCTCCTGAATGGCTTTTACTTTATCGGGATCAACCTCGATGCCTCTTTCGCTGACTACGAAGCCTAATAGCTTCCCAGATGCTACTCCGAATGTGCATTTGGCGGGATTTAGCTTTAACTGAAATTTCCTTAGCCTCAGGAAAAGCTTCCTCAAGACTCTTATATGTTCATCTTCAGTCTGCGATTTAGCGATCATGTCGTCAACATAAACCTCAATCTCTTTATGCATCATGTCGTGGAACAAGGCCACCATGGCTCGCTGGTATGTTGCCCCAGCATTTTTGAGTCCGAATGGCATCACCTTGTAACAGAATGTTCCCCATTGTGTTACGAACGTCGTTTTGTGCATATCCTCAGGACACATTTTGATTTGATTGTACCCTGAGAATTCATCCATAAAGGAGAACAACGAGTGTTTTGCCGTATTATCGACTAGAGTATCGATATAAGGTAACGGGAAATTGTCTTTGGGACTAGTTTTGTTCAAATCCCGGTAGTCGACACACATTCGCACCTTGCCGTCCTTTTTGGGTACCGGAACAATGTTGGCTACCCATTCTGAGTACTTGATCTCTTGAAGAAAACCCGCATCATATTGTTTCTTCACTTCTTCTTTTATTTTTAATAGGACATCAGGCCTCATTCTTCGCAGTCTCTGCTGAACAGGTTTGCAGTCTTCTTTTATAGGGAGTTTATGTACCACAATGTCCGTGTCCAATCCAGGCATGTCCTGGTAAGACCAGGCGAAGATGTCTTTGAATTCTCTGAGTAGATTGACTAGATCCGTTCTGGTTTCAGCTGAAATGCATGTGCCGATTTTTATTTCTTTATTTTCCTCTTTTTCCCCCAAACTCACAGTCTCGACTGATTCCTTATGGAGTTGGATCTGTTTCTCCTCATGTTTTACTATTCTTAGCAAATCGGGAGGTAGCTCAAAATCCTGGTCCTCCTCAGACTCCGGAAGTTCTTCTAGACACACTTCTTTCTCAAAAATGAATTCCAGATTAGCTTCACTATTGCTTGATAGTTCAATATCTGAGGACCTGAAATAAAACCTTATTTTGAAAAAAATAAGCATGAATTTGAGTTGTAGTTTAGAAATAAATATTTGGAAATAAATACTTTGGAAACGAAAACATTTGCTAAAAATTTACAACAAAAAGTTTTATTTCATTATCGTAAACATATGTAGGCCCTTTTTACAAAAGAGGTCCTTGTTACCCTCGGGCTAGGGGTAACAATTATGATTGGGATATTACTATGAAATTTCCTTAAAGACCGTAGGGATTTCTTCTGCGCTCCAATTTCCCAGAGTAGATCCCGGTGCATAGGGTGTAATTCTTCCCAGAAATATTTCAGTGTTTTCTTCTCCAATAAGGGCATTAATGTCCAACTTGCCTATTAATTTCGTCAACTCTTTTTCATCTGTCTCCGGGTAAATGATTCCTCCAAAGACAAAGTTTTGAGATAGCAGGGGGAACGTCATGGGTTCCCAGCGAACTTCTTTACCTTGTAATCGAGCTTTCCTTCTTTCTTGATTTTTCACAATTTCTTTCCTCATTTCCTCCGTTGTTGGCTTGTATCCCAAGCTAAAACGGTCTTGTTTGCCGACGACAGCTGGTGTCTTGGGGCGACCCTGAAGGCGTCGTCTTAACCCTCTTCCAACTCGGGCTCCCCGCCCTACGGTTAGCTTGATACCCATTCTGGTGGTCCTGGACAATCTCGGTGTTGGGATTTTGTTTCCTTCCGCGATGAATGTAGTGCTGACAAATTCAAAGGATCGAAAAGAGCATTCAATTGCCTTTTCATCAGTTTCTACATACGGCGCTTCGCTCGTGACAGAGGCTATGATATCTTCTTTAGCGTTGATCGTTATCAACCTCCCGTCATGGATGAACTTGACTTTCTGATGTAACAACGATGGCACAGCCCCCACGGAATAGATCCATGGCCTTCCCAGTAAGCAGTTGTACGTGGGCTTGATATCCATTATTATGAAGTCGACATTGTAAGTATTGGGACCTATCTGTAGAGGTATATCCATCCGTCCTACTACAGTCCTTTCGGTCCCGTCGAAGGCACGTACGATAGTACTGCAATTTTTCATGTGAGTACTATCCACTGGGAGCCTGTTCAACGTATTTAGTGGCATTACATTCAACGTGGATCCGTTGTCCACCAGCACCCCGGGTAACGTATACCCCTTGCAGCGTGTGGTGATGTGTAGGGCTTTAGTGGACCTCATTCCTCCTGATGGGATCTCATCGTCGTTAAAGTGGATAAAATTATCTGCATTCAGGTTGTTGAATAATCGGTCAAGTTTATTTACAGAAATGTCATCAGGAACAAAGGTCTCGTTGAGCACTTTCAATAATGTGTTCCTGTGAGCTTCGGAGCTGAGTAACAAAGTGAGAATTGATACGCGGGCTAGCAACCTCCTGAGGTGTTCAACCGCATTATACTCACTATGTTTCAGAAACCTTAGGAATTCCTTCATTTCTCTCTCCTGCACTGGCTCGTTGACCGGTGCCTTAGGCTCTTGGAATACTTTCCTCGGTGGCTCTGCCATAAGGGTTTTTCCTTTTGAATCTCTGTTTTCTTTCAAACCATACTGAGTTCCACTCCTTGTGTGGAATGTTACGTCATTTACTGCCCCCATTCCAATTTTCTGGGGGTCTTCATGTCTGGTAATTTGCCAGTCATACTTCCAGGGGACTCTCTACGGATCCTGGAAGGCAAACAGTTGCGGCACTTGAACAATGAGCTTAGCTTCTGCTGGCTTGCTTATTTCTAGTTTCTTTGATCCTGAAATGACCAAAAACGGGGTCTTCTTAGTATTACCCGGTTCCGAAGCATAAACCTCCGTGTCTTCAGAAGTGTCCTCCTCGAAAAATTCAACCTCTTTATTGTCAATCAATCTTTTTATGTGGCCTTTGAACTCTACACTGTCATATATCGAATGATTTTCCGCATTGTGATAAGGGCAAGATTGATAAATAGCTTCTATTTTTCCAAGTATTAAACCTCTCTCTACGACCTTCTTCCACACCCATTTTAAAGGGAACTTCACCTCTTCCACATCGTGTTTTACCCTTCTGTTAGTCGGTTCAATAATCGCGTTTACTCCGGGTTCCGCGTGATTGGGCAGCGGATTCCCTGTGTCGTTGGTTCCTGTACTGTTGTCGAACCTTACAACCCCGATTTGCATAAGTTTCTCGATAAGCTTTTTGAAACCAATACAATCTTCAATTGAATGTCCCACTGCCCCAGCGTGATATTCACATTGGGTGTTAGGGTTGTACCACTTCGGATACGGTGGTTGTACTGGTTTCATGTAGAAGGGTGACACTACGTGTGCTTCGTAGAGGTTCTTGAAAAGCTCTCCATAGGAGATGGGGATAGGGGTGAATTCCCTCTCATTCTTCTGATTCTGATGCTGCTTCTGTGTGTTCGATGCTTTGTGTTGCCATGTGGATGGCTTGGAATAGCTGACATTATGGACACTAGAGTCTCCGCCTTCGTTATTTTTCTTTTTGTAGTATGGCTTTTTAGATGACTCCTCATCTTCTAGTTTCCCACTTCGGATGGCCTGCTCAATCATCTCGCCATTCATTATGATATCCGAGAAGTCCTTTGTTGTACCTCCTAGAATTCGCCCCAGGAAAGGCTTCTTTAGTGTCCCAACGAAGAGCATCACGGTCTCTTTTTCTGATAGGGGTGGCTGCACCTGAGCAGCTACATCTCTCCAGCGTTGGGCATAATGTCTAAAGCTTTCGTCATGTCTTTTTTCCATGTTTTGGAGGGTGACTCGATCAGGGGTTATATCTATAACGTGGTTGTACTGTCGCAAGAAAGCCTGTGCTAAGTCTTTCCATGAGCGGATCTTTGTACAACTCAACTGATTATACCACCTCGCCGCTGAGCCTGTTAGGCTATCTTGGAAACAATGAATAAGTAGCGGATCATTATCAATATACCCTGTCATTCGTCGAATAAACATAGTTAAATGTGCCTCAGGGCAGGTTGTCCCATTATACTTTTCGAAGTCCGGCATCTTGAACTTCGGAGGTAGCACTAGGTCGGGTACCAAGCTTAATTCTCTCTCTTCCATCCTCGGAAGCTGGTCCATATTTTCCATGGCTTTAAATTTCTCTTCCAGCATTCGGCAGCGATCTTCCAGTTCCTTTTCAGCCCTGGATTTCTCAATTTCGTTGAAATCAGGGACTATGTAGTCATTGGGATTCTGAATGACTAGTCCTCCTTGGAAATGAGCTTCGTTTTGGCTGGTCGATCCTTTATGAACTTCGGCTGGACCGCGGGCTTGTAGGGGAGTCCTCGAGTCGTCGGCTGTTGCATTTGGCTCGATCATAATCTCCTTGTTCTTGTCCGACTCCTTTTTCGCCAATAGTTGTGCAATTCTGTCAAGTAATTCGTCCTGGGTTTGCGAAATGTGAACCCGTGTTTCTTGTTGCGCTTTTTCCAATCTTCTTTTCATATCCCGTTTCATCTCTTCATATGCCTGCTCAATTTTAGCCAATCTCTCTTCTATTCTTCTAGATCTGAATCGAGTGAAGTGCGGATGTTGGATTTGGTCTGGTTCCAGTATTACTGCAACGATAGCATTCTAGAACATTAGGACAATGATATAATATAATAGAATAATGTATGGATGCAATCTAATATGATGAAATGTGTATGCAAACCAACATATTATATTAATATTCCCAAACATTTTACAAAAAGTATTGACTCTGGTACAACTTTGAAAAGGAAGCCTGTTTTAGAATATGACTTTCTATATACAAGGCGGCCTCATTTTTACATATATTGTTTGGCCTTCGCTCCCAAGATCCTGATCTTTTTGAGTAGCAAAGCGAGCTTTTTGCCCCTGTTTGACTCTGCCTCAAAATGTAAACTGAGAACTTCAGCCTGAATTGCCAATGCCTGCAGATATTCAGCAACTTCTCTGACTTGTACTATGGCCTCAGACATAGTGTGATTTCTATCCTGTACTTGCCCCTGGGTTTCATTAAGTCGGGTTTTCCACTGTTGCTCTTCCCACCGACGTAACTCCTCGAGATAGTTAATTTGTGCCTTGCTAGCCTGCAGGGCAGCTTCTATGTCTTTGACCTGGCTTTTCAGGGCTTCATTTGCCTCTAGCTGGGCTGTAGAACCCTGATGATAGCTCTGACAAGTTTCTTCCAAACTGTAGACTTGGCCTTTCAGTTTGTCATTTTCGGCTTTAACTCGGTTCAGCTCCTCTTGATCTATAACTTGTTGGCTCCGTGCCTCATTAAACTTATTTTCCCAGTAACGAGTTTTCTTCTTTTCCTCATGCATCTCTAATTTCCAATTAGCGAAGGACTTTCTGAGATCGGCATATTTTGCCGACTCTCGGAGCTTTTTGTAATCTCCTTGCAGATCAGTCAAGTCCTCCTCGGCCTTGTTCTTCCCTTTCTGAATCCGTTGTATTTCTCGCTCTTGTGACTGTATGCCGAACTCGAGCTGGTTTCTTTCATTTTCCAGTTTGGACAGCTGCATCTCCATGCTGATGTATTTTCCTTGATAATCTTGTCTTGCAATTTCCGCTTCCAAAGGATTCACAAAGAGTTGCTCTTCTAACGGCATGGTGTTTTTTGAGTCTCGCATCGGGACATTGTCGTTGATTCTCCGGCTTCTCCATTGTCGGTACTCGGGAGTGACTCTGGGTCTTTCATCGAACGTTTCCATCTTTAATGGACGTTTCCACGCTTTTGTGATAGTGGCAACACCTTTCTTGTAGTCTCTTCCTCGATAAGGAAACTCACATACAGCTAGACCTCGGGTCGCCGGGATGAACTGCCGGGATCGATACTGTCGAGAGACCATTAAGGGTGCATATCCTGTTGCCCCCCAGATCCCAAGTAAAGGGACCCAACTTTAGCCTTCACAGCTGAATACGATCTCCTGAGGGAAGAACCATCTTGCTTTCCAGATTATGTCCCCTTCACATAGGTTGCGTAGAATATCTCTCCATTGATCATATAGGATGTTTTCTGGCCTCTGTGTACGTGCTATCTCCCTTATTGGCGAATAGGAGTCGAAGCATGCCTGGTAGGAGGGTCTTTCTGGCTTTCAGAAATGACTGTGGAACCATACAAGCAATAGTTGAGCACAACCAATAAACCTTCCTTCGCCGTTTCTTCGGCAAGCAGTAAGCGATCGGAAAGTCTTGGCCAGGATTGCAGGAACTGGATTGACTCTCTTGTCGAGATGATCGAATAGTTCCATCACCGCATCGTCGATATACCCAAGTGATTTTGGGAAAATAACTAACCCGTAAATAGCTAGGGCGAATATTTTAACCTGTTTGTCACTCTTGGTCTCCACTTGGATCAGATCTCGGATGTCCCTCCAGGCGATGCATTTGGTTTCCCCTTTCTCTTTAATCCGGGACTACGCCCATTGTTCATTTTTCCCGGTTAGCTTCAACACCCTCTTCTTGAATGCCGGTGAATCAGACGGTTTAAAGTATACCTTGTCTGACTGAAATTTCTGGCACTGGATTAAAGCTGTGTACTCTTCTATTGTTGGTATAAGATCGACGTCTCCCATTGTAAAACAATTATACGATGGGTTCCAAAATTGGGCCAGGGCTCGAAACAATACTTTATCAATGCTGACATCAAGTAAGTACGGCAAATCTCCGTAGTTAGCTAGGAACATGCCCTTGGTGTCTTCATTCCATTGGTCCCAAATATATTTCAGCTCTTGTAAATGATTCTGCGTTGCGGATATCCGTGTGAACTCCTGGAGGTTGACTTTTTCACCTTCTATTAGGCTATCCCCATTCTGGTACTGAGATCCCTCTGACCATTGTCGAATTCGGAGATTGGCATCTACCTTGTCTAGAAAGTGGTTTTCCATAGCTGAGCCTTTCTAACAATTGTTCCTTTATCAACACCTTTTGTTATTGTAAGGGAAAATGCACATGCAAAACAGTAGATAGATCAGCATAAATATGATTAGTAAAATAAATATGATGCATGCCGTATGAGAATATGAATAAATGGCATAAAAAGGAAATGAAAATAAATAGCGAGAAATAAAATATAAATGAACGGAACCCCCCCTTTTCTGGCTTTCTCTCTCAAAGGAACGGCCCTACAGGGTGATTTCCTAATCGGGCAGAGTTTCGGCATGACGGCTCTACAGGAGGGCTTCTAGGGCTTACTACGTTCGAGGGTAGTTCTAGAAGGTTCCCGAACGAAATTTACTATCCTACTAAGGATAATAAATTTAATTCAGGGGGATATTTTTCTCTAAGTCTATGCGGAGACATGAATCTCACAAAGACAGAGGGAAAAACATCCCGAAAGCAATTCACCATCCTACACGGAGGCATAACCTCACGAAGGAGTGGTTTCATGCTCCCACTTAATTTGGTCGGGCCCGGGTTGAGGGCTTAGGTAATGAAAGGTCCTGAAAAAGGATTTAAAAAACATATTAGTACGGTATAAAAATAATAATAATGAAAATAATAATAAAAAACAAAATAAACATAAAAAATAATAATAAAAGTAAAAATAAAAGTAAAAATAATATAAAAATAAATAGTGAAAAATAAATAAATAAAAGAAAATAACCGAATTTATATTTTTGACCGTTAAATAAAATGTAACCGAGTTGAGGCTCGACTCTTGAAAATGTGGTCCCCAGTGGAGTCGCCAGCTGTAATCACCGGTTTTCGTCCGGGGAGTCGCCACCAATCAATTTTCTTTGTCGGTGTGATTGGAACACCAAAAATTGCGTCTACGAACCAGAGTGGGTCCGGGAGTCTATTACGTGTAAGGAAGGATAAGCACCCTCACAACGCCCGAAATTGGCACCTGTCGGTTACATAATATTTTATACGATCGAAAATACAATTCCGTTATCGAAATCTGTAAAAAAAAGGGGTTAGTAATGTTGAACAATAATAATTATTATAATACGAACATAATATATAATACTGATAATAATTATATAAAATTATAACACAATAATAATAATCATGTGAAATAATGACATAATAGTAATCATAATACTAATAATAACGTTAGGGAGGACGCGCTGGACTGATCTGCAAAAATCAAGACATGGAGGGATTAAAATAATAACGTTAGGGACGAAATTGAAAGAAATAACAAAAAGAGGGCTTAATTGCAAGAAACAGTGACTAAAATTGAATCTGAAACAAACTGGGGGTCACGGGTGAGGACGCGCTGGAAATGCAAGGGCCACTCATGCAATTTCTCCATTAATCCGGGTAAAGACGCGGGTCGGGTCGGATACCTTGAAACGGCGCCGTTTTGGGCCCGATGAACCAGAACCAAAACGGTGCCGTTTTGCCACTTATATAAAGCCCCTATTATATTTTTTTGTTTCATTTGTCTCATTCCTAACATCAGCCCAAAAGAGCTGAATATAGAGCTCTCGTCTCCCCTGTATGCTCCGGCGCCGGACCACCGCAGCCGAGGTGATTTACGGCGGTCGGCCGCCGCTCCGGTCGCCGGTGACGAAAAAGAGAACTCCTTTCTGACGAAGTTCGACGCCCCGAAGCCGTATCTGAGCTCGGTTTCGTGGAAAAAAAGCAACGGATCTGAGTGGATCTAGGAGATAAGCTTTCGGTTTTATTTTTTTTTTACCTTAATTTTTTGCTTTCTTTGCTTTGATTGGTCTGAATCTATCTCTTTTCTCTGTTATTTGCTTCGAATACAATGATATGGCTTGCTTTCTGACTGGTTTTTTGACTCGAAAATGTTGGTGTTTGATTAATTTTTGTAGTCGGTCCTCTGTAACCAATTATACATGAGATTTTGGGGGTATTTATACCCAGATTTTCGGTAGTTTATATATATATAAAATACATTTATCCTATTTTAGATCTAAACGTTTAGATCTAATGATGTTTCCCTTCTTTTTTGCAGATGAATGGACGTTGGCGGTGGGCGGCTCTGCTTCTTCACGTGATCGGGGACGGTGGCCGACGTCTTCAGCGAATCAGAGGACGCGTGGCCACCACGCGCGAGCTGAATAGCCGCGCGTGGTTGTCAGGCATTTCCAGGGGAAGCGGTCGGTCTATTTATAGGGCTAGGGTTAGATTTTTATCAGATTAGGGTTATTGAATTGGATCTGGGTCATGTATCTGGGCTTCTGAATGGTTTGATATGGGCTCAGTTTGTAATTAGGACCTGGACTGTTATTGTTTTTTTAGACCTAGGTCATGATAATAAAATGGATATGTTTAATGTTTACTTGGGTTATTACAATGTGTACGAGACAAGATGATGGTGGTGCCCTTGTGAGAGTATTGATTCTTCGTTCGATCGCTCGAAACAATCAAATGCATATCTTTGTATAATTTTCATCAATACATCATAAATAAAAATATATATTTATATCAGATTCAAACTCATATAAAATAAGATAAAATGAGATGTAATTATTTTAATTTGGTATTTCATTAGGGAAATCTAATCAAGTTGGAGAGATTATTAGATGAACCATGTTCATCACGTCATCCATGGTCTAAGAATCAGGATCGTTGATCTTTAAATAACCACCTAATAACTACCCACCCACTAAGTCTATATAGGAAATAGTGATGATTCACTTGAAAAAAATTAAGATCAACGGTCCTGATTAATTCGGACCATGGATGACGTGGTGAACAGGTTGGCCTAATTATTTTTACTCAAGTTGGCAAGTTGATAACTTTTAAAGATTTATGACTTTTCAACTTTATAGTAGGGACTAATTCCCAATTTTTCATTAACAAAAAGTAGAGAAAGGAAAGCTGTCCAACTTTATGTTTTCTTCCCATTTTTTATTTAATTTATTCTATTTGCAATATAAAAAATTCGGATATCTAATTTTATTTAAAAATTTTATTATTTTATTAAATTAATTAATAATTAATGAATTATAATTTGACTTTAAATAGTAAAGGATTGAAATCAGAATAATTATAGATCGATTTTTAATGGTGTTTTACATTAAAATTGGAATCTTTTCCAATCATTTCTAATTTCATTTTTAATTTATCAAATGAATTTCTAGAGGTGTTCATCATCAGCAGAAAGAACATGAAGTTCTAGAGGTGTCATGGCAAGGAATCGATCGAGAAAACAAGAAGAAGAAACCACAAAATCTATACGCAATCCGGAAGCAAGAAAGGATCACTGAGCGACTGATACATGTTAAAAATTGAAAGAATGAGCAAAATATAGTTACCATTGTGAGGCCTTTGAGCGCATCATAAGTGAGCTTAACGTCAAGATTAGGCTCATCAGCTAGCTGCAACAGTAAATCCACCATGTCTTGTGCCACAATATCCTTTCCTAGTTCTTTCTTTATCTGATTATGTTGGTCGAACACAAGGTCGAGAAATCGGTCAAGTTTCTTCTTCAAAGCCTTCATTCGCTTTACGTACCCCTGCAAGTCCAAAATGTCTAGCCATGGTATCCAATCTCCAATGTTGAATACTCCATTCAGAAAGAAAAACTCATCTAGGATCTCATGAAGCTCTTGCAGACTCACTACTGAATTCGATCCGTACGGATCATCCCCGGATACACTGAAATGCTTCTTCCCGAACGTCATCCTGCTTATAATACTGAGAGTAAGAGAGAAAAGGTGTTCTTTAAGCACAATTGGCTTCCCTGATAATCCATACAACCGTGAGATGAAAGCACGCATTTCTTCAACTCGAATGTACTCAAAGAATTCGAGTTTTTTCTGGCTGAAAAGCTCGTTCAGGTAAATCTTGCGGCCCTGCCGCCAGTATGGTCCGTACGGAGCCCACAACATATCGCTGTAGTTATATGTAGTGTATTTCCCAGCTGCATGTGGGGGTCTAGTAGCAAAGATTTGGTCATGGTTCTTTAGAAACTCTTTAGCCATCTCTGCAGATGCTGCAACCAGTACAGGATAGGAACCAAATTTGAGCTGCATCAATGGACCATATCGTTGGGAGAGTTTGTGAAGAGATTGATGCGGGAGTGAACCAATGAGAGTAAGGTTTCCGATGACAGGCCAGGGTTTTGGCCCCGGTGGAAACTTGAGTTGTTTGCACCGCCGGCGAAAGAAAACTCCGGAGAGTAAAGCTAGAGAAACTAGCCATGGAATGGATAGAAGCAGCCAAGAGGGAGGCTCCATTGATGAAAGATGGTTTCAGTGATGAGAATACTTATAGTAAACTGTCTGAAGATTGTAACATTTTCCTAACTCAGTTCCATTGGTTTTTTTTCTTGTTCCTCGTGTTAGAAATATCAAAGCACAAATATATCTGCCGACTGATTTAATGGTCAAGAAAAATTATATTATTTTATTTGGACAAAATTTTAATTAAAATATTATTTTTGATTTCGATAGTTATCGGACTTTAAGCGATTAAATAAAATAATGTAAGTATTTATTTAGATTAAAAAATAATTTAAAGATTAAAAATAAATAAATAAAAATATAAGTTAGAGACTAATTTTTTATTTAAGTCTTTCTCTTTCTATTTTATTTTAAACAAAAGATAAATGGGTGGTTTTGACGTTTAAATTTTCTGTGCATCAAAAAACACCTTGTCTGACGATAAACTCGAAAAAGAAAAGAATTGATTGACATAATTATAGTAGGTTATTGACAATAGGCGATTGAAAGAAATGATCATGATGGTTCTACAATAATAGTAATAGTCTCTAATAAGAGAGATTATTAAGTGAATCTTGTTCACCACGTCATCTATGGTCCAAGCAATCAGGGCCATTAATCTTAAAATAATCAACTAATAACTACCCACCCACTAAGTCCACGTAGGAAAGAGGTGATGATTCGCTTGGAAAAAAATTAAGATCAACGGTCCTAATTAATTGGGATCATGGATGACGTGGTGAACAGGGTTCACCTAAAAAATTTTCCTAATAAGATAATCAACAGCAACGACAATTTGATATTTTAGGTTTTGGATTAAAAATTTGGGACTATTTTATAAAAATTAAAAAGTATTAATATTTTTTAAAAAAATATTATTTAAAATTTAATTAAAATTTAAAATTCAAAATATATCACGCTTTAATTAACTAATATTTTTTAACAATCAGACACCTAAAATATCAAAATAAAATTTAATACCCATTTAAAATAAAAATAATTCAGACAAAAAATAAATCACATATATAATTTGCACACTAATCAAACAACTAAACCTTTTATTTATAAAGTTGAATGTCCCCAAAGGACACAAAATTAGGAAACCGTACATCACAAGACAAACATTTTTGAATAACGTCAAAAAGGAAGGAGTTAATATGAGATATTTATTTAATGTTTCGACAGAATAATAAGTTAGAGTACTGTCCATCACAAAGCAAACATTCTCGAATAACATCAAAAGTAAAGAATTAATTTAAATCATCCGTTTCAGTCATCAAACGGTCTAAAAAATGTATAAAGTTTTACATTGTGTAATCTGATTATATCTCATATATGTATATATATGGGATAAGATCTATTTATGTAAGAGTTTTAACTTTTATATGTTTGGGCAGCAAAGTGACAACTTTAAGGTTAGCCAGAACGTCTTTCGATGACTCTTTATCCCTAAATAGGAATGTTATTAATGTCTACGTCTTAATAATATTTACTGGTGTGAATCAAAGATAAACATCGACTAATATTACGCTTTTATTAGCCGTTGAAATTCGAACTTTTCTCTAAGTCGAATTAATCTTTATCGAATTAGATAAAGATCATGTTTTATTTGTTTCGTGAGTTTAACTTTCTCGATATTAGACAATTAGGTTTTCTTCACAAACTTCTTTTTTTCGAGCTTGAGTGTAAGAAATAATAAAAACCAATAATAAACAAAAACTTAAACAAAATACAAAGGTCTCCTCACAACTATTCCATAACTTAGTATTAGCACTAAGGGAATTTAGAACATGATGGGGATGGTAGACGACAAAGGGTTTTGATTCTTAAGATATTCGAGTACAAGATCACTCGTTGATTTGTTGTACTCTTAGGGTATAGTATTTATAGGTTTGGTCTACGTCAAGTCTTTCTAAAAATAGCATAGGTTGAAAATAAATTCAACTCATTAAATTAATAAATCTTTTTATTTTAATTTTTAATTAACTCTCGTTTGATTTTCTCATGTGACTCTAACTTTTTATGTATTTTTCAATTTCGATTTCTATGTCGTTTGCCTTAAAATTTCCACTTTATTTTTCTCTTCAAATCACCTATCAGCTCAATATTTTTTAAGTACGGTCTCGGCAAGTATAATGTGTTGCCTCGGTAATCTATTGTTACGACGAGTGTAATGTTTTATCTTGATGACACTCAATCTTTTGCTTTGGTTGGAATTGCATTAGTACATTTTTTTTTTAGTTTAGTTTAGTCTACTCTTACTTTTAGTTCAATATGTCTCAGCAATATTTGGTGATAAATTTCAACTGTAATTGTCCTCTTTGCCTGTAACGATATTAATTTATCCAGATAATAAATTACCTATCAAGGCATAAAACAATAACAATACTTTTTTTCATTGTATATCATATAAACTCAATAATAATTAGGGTTGGTGCTAAACTTGGCAAAATGATCCCCACAATGCATTATTTAGCGAGTTTTGATTAGGGATGTATTCGGTTCGGTTCGGTTTAATTTAATAAACTATTTTAGTAATCGTTGGTTTTCGGTTTGGTTAACCTCGGTTTTCGGTTTTTCATATTAACGTTAATTTTTAAAAAATTGTATTTTATCTTGACAAATAACTTTTATTTTATGACTTTTAAACATTAAAAACTAAAAATTTTGAGATATTTTTCATAAATATTTATTAAAAAATTTATTTTTAAGTAAAATATAAAAAAATAAAAATACATTTATAGTATTTTAAGTATAAAATATATATTTTTATCTTCTAAAAATAATTAAAAATCAATTAAAATATCAAATTTAATTTAATTCGGTTAACTATGATTAATCACGATTCGTAAATTTATAAACCATAATACCTCAGTTCGATTGGTTTTCAATTTTACGATTTACCATGTTCGGCGGGCCTAATTATGACATGTTGAGAGTTATGAAACATAATCTAGTGTTATACCACGAATATTATACGTTCTTGTATTGGATATATATTGGACATGATTTGATTATTTCTCAGTATTTTCTTTTTTTTTTCTTTTAATTTTTGTTTTTCTGGTGTCACCCCCCAAAGTCCAAACGATATCGTTTTGAGCTCTAACGCGCGTCTTGACTTGATGTTGTGCGTGTTTTTTTAAAGATAGGTAAATTACAATGACAGGCATCAAATTTTGTAGCCCTTATGTTTCAGATCCTTAGTTCATATATATTTATATATTAATCACTGATTTCCCTTTCTATTCTTATTTCAATTGAGAGTGACATCTTGATCTCCGGGTGTTACCTCCTCTAATACTATTTCTATCAAAAAAATATTTTATTTCTAAATATTTTTATTTATGAATATTTTTATTTGTTTTTAAATTAATTTTCAAAAGCGTTTATTACATATGCCCTAGACAGGTTAACATGCGGAATAAGAATATCAAACAACCATGAGTCATCGAGAAAGAAATCGAAGAGTTAGACGGAATGATCGGCGGAGAGAGATGAGTAGAAGAGAAAGGCATCCCACAGCTTCCTTACTTGGATGCAATCATGAAAGAAACAATGAGGAAACATCCTGTTGGTCCATGGAAGATTGCAAGGTGACTGGATATGATGTTCGCAAAGGAACTCGAGACTTAATAAATATTTGGAGCATAGGGAGGGACCCTTCCCTGTGGGAACAACCTGAGGAGTTCCTCCCCGAAAGGTTCATAGGGCGGAACATTGATCTGAAAGGGCAAAGCTTTGAGTTGTTGCCATTTGGTGCTGGAAGAAGAACATGACAAGTGAAAGGAGCAGTAGAAACATTTTATTAAAATTGCAGAGGAAAACAACACATTTTATTATATGATTGAAAAATACCAAAGACTAAGGAGATCATTTTATGTGGAATTCAAATTTTATAAAGATGAAGTGGGAGACGAGGCTCTATGACTGCAACAAGTGGAAACTTTCTGGGTGTTGAAATTCCAGGAGCTTCTTCCATGCTTACATCTTCAACTTTGGTATGTTCAGGTAGTTTCCAGTTGAAGGCTTGTAACAAGTTTGCTATGCTCAATTGAATTATCTTTAATCCAAGGTTGTAGCCAGGGCACATTCTTCTTCCAGAACCAAATGGCAACAACTCAAAGCTTTGCCCCTTCAGATCAATGTTCTTCCCTATGAACCTCTCAGGGCGGAACTCCTCGGGTTGTTCCCACAGGGAGGGGTCTCTCCCTATGCTCCAAGTATTTATGAAGACTCTAGTTCCTTTGCGAACATCATATCCGGCCACCTTGCAATCTTCCATGGCCATGTGTGGTGCTAGCAATGGAGCAACAGGGTGTTTTCTCATTGTTTCTTTCATGATTGCATCCAAGTAAGTAAGCTGAGGGATGTCTCTCACTTCTACCCATCTCTCTCTGCCGATCACTCTGTCTAACTCTTCAGTTGCTTTTCGGATGAGCTGAGGTTGTTTGATGAGCTCAGAGATTGCCCATTCAATTGTTATTGCTGCACTATCTGTTCCAGCAGCTATCGGGTCCTGTTATCAGATAGTACGAGCTCAGAGATTGCCCACTAAAACATGGCTATTAAGAATTTAAGAAAGAATAGAAGATGTGTATGACATATACCATTGTGAGTCCCCTGAGGGCATCATCAGTGAGCTTAACGTCAAGATCAGGATCATCAACTAGCTGCAACAATAAATCCACCATGTCTCGTGCCACAAAATCCTTCCCTAATTCTTCCTTCCTTCTCTTATGTTCATCGAACACAAGGTCGAGAAATCGATCAAGTTTCTTCTTCAAAGCCTTCATTTGCTTTACATACCCCTGCAGGTCCAGAAAGTCTAGCCAAGGTATCCAACCTCCAATATTGTATACTCCATTCAGAAAGAAAAACTCATCTAGGATCTCATGAAGCTCTTGCAGACTCATCACTGAATTTGATCCAAACCGATCATCACCAGACACACTGAAATGCTTCTTCCCCAACACCATCCTGCATATATTGCTGAGAGTAAAAGAGAAAAGGTGCTCTCTAAGCACAACCGGCTTACCTGAGAATCCATACAATCGAGAGACAAAACCCCGCATTTCCTCAACTTGGATGTACTCAAAAGATTCGAGTCTTTTCGTGCTGAAAAGCTTGATCTGATAAATCTTGCGACCCTGGCGCCAGTGCGGTCCATACGGAGCCCACAACATATCGCTGTAGTTATACGTAATGTACTTCCCGACTGCCAGTTGGGGTCTAGGAGCAAAGATTTGGTCATGGTTCTTTAGAAACTCCTTAGCCATCTCAGCAGATGCTGCAACCAGCACAGGATAGGAACCAAACTTGAGCTGCATCAATGGACCATATCGTTGAGAGAGTTTGTGAAGTGATTGATGCGGGAGTGAACCGATGAGATTAAGGTTTCCGATGATCAGCCATGGTTTAGGCCCCGGTGGAAACTTGAGTTGTTTGCCCCGCCGGCGAATGAAAACTCCGGAGAGGAAAGCTAGAGAAACTAGCCATGGTATGGATAGAAGAAGCCAAGAGGGAGGCTCCATTGATGAAAGATGGTTTCAGTGATGAGAATACTTATAGTAAACTGTCGGAAGATATGTAACATTTTTCCTCACTCAGTCCCCATTGGTGTTTTTTTCATGTTCCTCGTGTTAGAAATATCAAATCACAAATATATCTGCCGACTGATTTAATGGTCAAGAAAAATTATATTATTTTATTTGGAAAAAAATTTAATTAAAATATTATTTTTGATTTCGATAGCTATCGGACTTTAAGTGATTAAATAAAATAATTTGAAGATTAAAAATAAATAGATAAAAATATAAGTTAGAGATTAATTTTTTATTTGTGTCTTTCTCTTTCTTTCTTTTTTAAACAAAAGATAAATAGTGATTTCCAACACTTAAATTTTCGGTGCATCAAACAACACGTTGTCTGATGGTAAACTCGAATAAAAAAAATTTAATTGACATAATTATAGTACGTTATTGACGATAAGTAATTGAGAGAAATGATCATGATGGTCCGACAATAATAGTAATAGTCTTTAATAAGATAATCAACAACAACCACAATTTAAGATTTTAGGTTTTGGATTAAAATTTTGAGACTATTTTATAAAAGTTAAAAATTATTAATATTTTTAAAAAATAAATTTTATTTAAAAAATAATTAAAATTTAAAATATATCACACTTTAATTAATTAATATTTTTAACAATCAGACACTTAAAATATCAAATTAAAATTTAATACCCATTTGAAATAAAAATAAATCACTAATTGAACAATTATAGTATGTTGTTGACTAAAGAATGCAAAATTAGAGTACCGTCCATCACAAGGTAGACATTCTCGAATAATATGAAAAAGTAAGGAATTAATCTGAATCATCCGTTTCAGTCATCAAATGATCCAAAAAATATATAAAATTTTAAATTGTATAATTTGATTCTATCCTATATATGTATATATACGGGATAAGATCTAACTATATAAGAGTTTTAACTTTTATACGTTTTTTTATATCGTTAGATGTATGAAATGAATAATTAAGATTAACAGTAGATTATGTAAAATTATCACTTAAGAAAAATTGAGTTAATCTCGATTATTTATTTCAACCATAACTAACGATCCACAAAACATGTAAAATTATAAGTTTTACATTCTGTGTAAATGGATCATATATATCCGTTGAGTTATATCCTTTCTATGTCCCATCAAGAAATAGAACTAACTAATCTTAAGTCAAATGATCGAAAAACTCAACGTCGTCGCTATTTTTAAACAACTAGGAACCAAGCTTCCTTTCGCACTTTTACGGATACGAAAATAATAGAAAAAGTTAAATTCAATTGTCAAGTGTTCCTATCGAAAATAAAATTGACTACTAATTCGAGTCATGTACACATGATTTTTATAAAATCGTACGATTTTTTTATCTAAATCAAACAAATTTTACATAAAGAAGATTTACCTCGATATATATATATATATATGAAGTGTACGTATTTGATCGAGTGATTAAGGCGTGTGTATGTCAAGTACATGTGGTTTCTCTCGGTTAAAGAATTTTGTTTTTCTCTTTTAACCAGATGATGACACGTATCACCACTTGATTAGAGAAAAAAATAAATTAAATATATATACATAAAATGTCCTCCAATAAGGTGGTGACACATGTCATCACCTATACTATTTTATTATAATAAAATTAAAATTAAATTAAAAAATATATGAATAACATAGAGTAAATGCGTAATTATTTCATTTTATTTTTAACAGTCACGTCATTAGTCTGTTATTTTTCACGGTCAGTAACTATATTGATACTATTTTAATAGTTGACTGGTGTATTCAACGCTTTGTAAAATATAATGGTCATTTCAATATCAACCCATAGTATGGTAACTATCTATATAGTTTACCCTAGAACAAAAATAAATTAATTGAGTTGAAGAATCATATTTAATGCCGGATATTTTGTATGTATTTATTTTTGTTTAAAACGTAATATACTTCACCAAATACGTACACTTCCTGATGTGGAATTTTAAAATTTGGAATTTAAGTCTCAATCCAAAATTATTCTTATCTATGTCCAAATATATTTCAGTTAAATTTTGGAACAAATTTATCACCATGGAATACAACAGGTTTTGGTACAACAGCAGCAATTGCATACCTTTGTACATTTAAGACAGGAGCAGCATTTCCATCTGCAACAACACCAGTTTGTGCACGAGGGAAACTCGAAACTGCAACAGTTTCGGCTGCACGACGTGTTTCCGCAGCAACACCGCCATTTCGGAGCTCCGCAGCAGCTTAAACACGAACCGCATTGACACGACTGTTTGTCTGAAGAGCTGCAGCAATTCCAGGACATGCAGTTAGACGATCTGCAGTCACCGGCACCGCATAAGTAACAGCCACATGGATTACCGTCGCAGCACTCGGGACATTTCAGGTAGCAACTGCACCCGGCATTACAGCAACAACAGAAGCATGCTAAGTTAAAGCAGGGGAATCCACTGCAACAGAATCAAATCCATGTCATAAAGCATGCATATAAACACACAATCACATTTCCATATGATAACTATATATAGACATATATATATATATGAAGGACAAAAAATTGGTACCAAAGCCATTGCCAAAAGCCACATGATTTTCGATTCTTCCTGCTCGTAGACAAAAATGAATGGTCATTAGAGACTGCATACTCTTTCCGAACCTTGACTAATTTCGAAATCGACAATAGTTTTAGTACTTACGAAGGCATAAAAGGATCCGAATTTGCCATCACAAAATCCGAAACCCTGAGAAGAAGAAAAAGAAAATATAATTAAACATTATCTGCTAATACATGGAATTTTAATCAACAAGATGCTATTCAAGGTCATGAGAGACTGCATACTCTTTGCAGTATATCGAAGCGGGTTGGAATCCTTCAACCGATTTTAACTCCTCCTGTTCAAAAGTAGAATCCTAATTAGCAAGAGAAAATTTTCCATAACAATTCAATAGGATGAATTCTTTTGCATTTGAGTTGATGTTAACTATCTTGCACAGACATTTTTAAACATACCAAGATATGAATCCATTCGACAAAGTTCATATCGACCGTGATGTAGGTCTAAGAAGCCATGTTACTAGGTACAAGTTATCTAGGGGTAATCCAAGTATCGTTGTTGCCAAACACAAGTTGATTGGAGAAGGTGTAGGACAAACCTACCCGACAACCGCCATTGTTCGTCACAAGTTGATTAGAGGAGACATAGGACAAAACCATCCGAGCATCATCCGACCATCGTCGTTGATTAGAGGGGGCGTAGGACAAAACTAGCTAATCACAAATTGATTAGAGGGAGCATTGAACAACTATCTTCTTGTTTTCTTCCCCAAAATCATGTTTCCCTAAGTAAACTTGAAGATTTAGAGTAATTCTTGAATTCTGGTTTTGGCATCAGACTAGGGAATTCAGGGTTCTGGTGCAACCCAATATGCGCCTTTCGAAACTCGAAACTAACAAACTAAAATTGCTAGTTTTGGCTAATTCAAAAGGTTTACTTTACATAATTCAGAGATTAAGACAAGATATGAATGCATTCGAAAAAGTGTCTTATAGGCTGATGCATACAAATCCAACAAAACATTAAGGAATTCAGTGTTCTGGTGCAAGAAACGAATTAACAATCTGAAATTGAATCAAACAAATCCAGTTTTTGGTAACAATTTTATGTTCATATCACATAACAAATCCGGTTTTTCAACCAGGTACCATTCTAAAGATAAACATGTTGCAAACAACAGTCTCCACTAAAAAACAACAATGTTGGAGAAAAAACACAACAACAACAGCATGTTCAGTTCTTTTTTCATGTTCTGATTAAGCAATTTAAGCATAATATGAAACAAAATCAGTATCCCAAATCAAAAACACACCTCAAGAAAACTAGCCTCTCTCTCAAGCATCTGAACTTTAGCCTTTTCCCTTCGTTTCCCATATAAATCCGGATACTTTGGAGGAGATTTCGGACATGGTGGATGCAGAGGCTCAACAAACGAAGAACCACCTGTCTTTGCAGCCATTGATTTCCCGGTGCAACTCAGATTCTCCGATCAAGGCCAGAGAACAAAAAAATGTCTTCTTTCCACAATAAACCCCTATCTGCAACTAATGTTAGGTGTGAAAGCTAATACAAAAAATAGAGAAAAGGGTTATTTTTTGGGGTTGTGACAGTGGCAGAGGCAGTAATTAAGGTTTCTGACAAGGATAGTTACCACCCAGAACTAAAAGGACCAAGCAGAAGCTGTACAAGGATAGCTATGGCGGTGGTGGTGACTTGTGATGGTGAAGAAGGTAAAGGACTGATTTTTTAAGTTTTAAACCCCAAAACAAAGCTACTTAAAGCTGCAGAAGAAGAGATTAAATGGGGTTTTCATTTAAAGAAGAAGATAAACATAATGAGGGTAAAAAGGGAGTCATCATTGTTAGATGAGAAGAACAAAGATCTGATCTTTCAACAAGACACAACCTTTGTGCATGGAAATGGATTATAATAATGGTAAAGACGGCAGTGAAAAAAGCCTGCAACTGTTTGTACGAACCCATTTCTTTATAAAAAGCTAAAGCTTCAGTCTTTCACTCTCAGAGGGATTTTGGGTGGTGAAAATTTTCAGGTTTTTTTAAAACAAAAACAGCTTTACCATTAACTAAACTTCAGCTAATATATATATAATATGAGTTTGAATACTTGAAAATAATATTTCATCTGCTGTAAATTTGTATTCTTTGGTCTGATCAGTGCCTCTGCCTGAAGTGGGTGGTGGATTTGCAGACGGCAGAGAAGCGGAAAGCACGATGTTGTAGCCTCAGATCGCACGTGATATCTGCGTAGGAGTGAGAAAAGAGTTGAAAATAGTGTCTTTCTCTTTGTTAATATAAAAACCTGTCCTTTTCTGGGTTAGTGCAGTGTTCAACGACGAATCATACCTTACTTTGGAAAAGAAAATTTGAAGAGAAAAAAAAAAAAAGTGAGGTGGGATAAAATAAGGAGTAATTATTAAAATTATTATAAAGATCATATGTTTATATTTATATATCTATGTTTTATAAAAATTTGATTTTTTTTATAATTTTAAAATTTTGGGTATATATTAAATTTTAAAAAAAATATATAAAAATTTTAATATATATAAAAAATTAATATGAAAAACTTTATAATTTTTATAGTAATTTTAATTGCGTCTTGTTTTAATTTTGTTTTAACACATCTCACGTTAGAAAAACTAGGATTAAATATAAACTATGATAGTGATAATTTTGTACCCTCTGTTGTAAGATGGTGGGGTAAAATTTTTGGGTTAATTATACAAATGGTTATTAAAATAAGTAAAAATAAAATTTTGACCTTTTTTGTTTAGGGTTCTGTAAAATGGGTATTAAATTTATCAAGATGTTATAAAATTTTCACACGATATAAGACAATGATAAATTTAAGAATCAATTTATAAAAATTGATAAGTTTTAATGATTATTTTGTGAAATTTGATGGTGTAGTGACTATTTTATAATCGTTCAATAAATTTGATGATCATTTTATAATTTTAAAATTTTAATATCAAAAATATCATTTTGCCTAGTTTAGTAACTAATTATATACTTTATCCTAAAAAGTTTGATGTCTATAAAAAAATTGAGCGAAAAAAGAAATTAGTATTAAAAAATTATTATTGATTTAAGAGTATGATCGAAATTAATAAATGTCTCGTAGAGAGGAAAAATTATTAGGTGGACCTTGTTTACCACGTCATCCATAATCTCAATTAATCAGGACCGTTGATCTTAATTTTTTTCAAGTGAATCATCACCTTTTTCCTACATAGGCTTAGTGGGTGGGTAGTTATTAGGTGGTTATTTAAAGAGCAACGGTCCTGATTGTTTGGACCATGGATGACGTGGTGAACAAGGTTCACCTAATAATCTATGTAATCAAAATTGTTTATCTTTAAATAATTACCTGATAATTACTCATTTACTAATTATATATAAAAAATAATGATCCACCTTAAAAATATGAAATGAATAAACTTAATTAATTGTGACCGATAATATAATAAAAAAATGTGGGACCAAAATCTCTTCAGGTTTGAATGAAGTGGGACCATCACATTCAAGAAGACAAGTCATCCCAAAAAAACCGGTAACATGGACATCACATGATTTAATTAATTTCATGTAAATAAGTTGTGGACATAAAATACATTCTTAATTTAAATTAACATTTAATTATGTGAAAATTATTACTTAAAAATAAAAAAAATTAATTTAAACTATTTATTTTAATCATCAAATAATTCAAAGAAATATATAAAATTTAAAAATTTAAATTATATAATTTAATTCAACCCGATCTTATCTTATATTTTTCTGTATATATTTGGACTGTGATTAATGATGGAACCTGGACCAATACATCGGACAACTACTTGTTTGGGCTATTGCAGGCTTGCAACTCATTGGGCTATGAAATATTGTTTATAAGTTTGGTGGTGGCAATGATTTTGACCTTAATCCAACTTGATCGGATATTATCTATATAATTTTATGATTGACCTCCTGTCACGATTGTTTATTTTGTCTATCACTCTCATTGGTGCTCGGCGTAAAATCGGTCAATTAAAGGATCACTCTAATATCACTTGTCACGAAGCTATTAGCCTCTTCCTAAAAGACATGTCTAATAGGATATGTAACGCTACCATATATATCCTAAACCTCTCTTTTCCTTTTTAACGTGAAATTAATGTTTTGTGCCTCTTTTCGAACGTGACACAAACGAGTTGTTTTAGATTCATCTATTTTCTTAGGAATTTTCCTTGCACTTTCTGTCTCTGTCTACTTTCGTTCAAAAATACTACCATTTTCATAACAGCTCACCAGGAGTTTTCCCAACCAAACCGGACCAAGTTTCACCATTGTTATAAGCTTCGGACACAGTAAGTTACTTGGAATATTATAATATATGCATGAAAAAGAACATACCTAAATACTCTAAATCCTACAAACTTTGAAAGCCGAAGCTTTTCATCAGATGTATATATATATAGTGGAAGGTCCATAAAATTCGGATGCAAAGTTTACAGCAATTTATAGAACAATCTGATATAGAAACAGAATTCATCTGTTTGCTCCTTTCCTTTCCATGTGCTTACACTTAAACTGGAACAATTTAGCCAAAAAGAGCTGATAAACAACTCTCAGACGGAAGAAGAGATGGACCCTTGAGAGACACCTTCGAACCCCGTCAAGACGCCACCCGAATCCAGGCTTCGACGAAGAATCCTTCCCATGGCTGAAATAGGGTGTTCGGTTTCATCACAAGGACTCGACGCCCTGAACTTATTACAGAACCTGATGTGTCGGTCCAGTGCTTCCTTGGTAGAGATAAGTGCATCCGATCTCAGAGCCTCATCCTTGACAGCCTCGATGCAGAGTCCACAAATCCAACGCCCCTGGTACCGTTCCCGGACACGAAGGATGTAAGAAAAGGTGCATTCCTCTGTGAAGCCACAGGATTCACATCGAACGGAATGGATTTCAACGGGAGCAGCCGCTGTGCTCGGCGGGTTATGAGTATCTAAGCTTGAAACCGCCATTACAGGGAACAAACATTGAATATGCGTTCCTTTCCTCTGTTTGTAACTTCATTCAACGTCAGAAACAGACAATTATATCCGCATGTAAGGCAAACAAGCCATGTGCACGATTTGTTCACTCTTCTTAGTTCTTCCGATGGGACAAAAGTGTTAATGGCAGCTTCCTTGTGAAAACAGGACTCTCTTTTTTCGCCACCTTCATGGCATGGCATTTAGGTAGCTGTCACCGGCAAAGGGAATCTTTTCCTTTCTCTTCCAATTTTTTTGTTTGGGACCAGAAAACTACAACTGAGGAAGCAGACGATTATGAAGATATGTACGTATGTTGCTATCTGTTTCTTGATTTATTCTGCATTTTTTTCTTTTATCTGAAATTTATTTATTATTTTTCTCTGTTTTGGATTTAGGTTTTTCAATCCAAGACAGAGATAAATAGCAACCTGTGAAAGCACATGCTAATTCTCATAGACCCGAACTCGATAGTCGTCGACGAAAGAGACGAAACTTAATAGTTGTCGACGAAAGAGACCATGTTCCAGACTTCCAGTAACATGTTGCAGGGATCTAGGATAATATCTAAAAATAACATGAATTTAATTTAGAGTTTCAAGCAGTAATACAAGGAAAACATAATTGTATGGTCTAACCCTCTTTCAACCTCTCTCGAACGTGACGATCAAGTAAAGTATGTTTGTTGTTTCAAATGATAACAGAAAGGTCTTTGCAACAGCTAGTGTTGGTTCATTCTTACTAGTCGCGCTCGCTGATAGCGGTCAAATGTTCATCAATTTCCTCGGTTGACAACACTCTGAAAACTGGATTATTAGCTTGCACCACTCCCACCTGCCAAACATTAGAAGATATTTATCAGCCATTATTGGGAATGGATTCATGCATTTATATTAGAGAAACAAGGACAACTAAACTAGAGTGAGATTACACCATAAGCAGCCTATCGATCCAACAAAGGATATCCTGGTAGTAGGTTGCTTTCAAATCCCATTGGCGTTGTGTATCAGTTTCTAACAGGTTACATATGGGATTACATGGTAGCTTATAACATGCGTCCCTTTGGCTAAAAAAGTAAATACATGTGTGTGGTGTATTCAACATGTCTGGACAACCCCCTAATCGGTAGTTTTCAAATCCACATCATGCATTTCACATGTCTATACAACCCCAAGCAGGTTATTTTCAGATCCAAGTCGACTGTGTTTGAGGTTATAAAGGATTCCATGGCAGTTAAAATCAGCTAGCTTGAAACTACTGATTACTGTTTTTCCTACGGCCAAAAGTATGCTAATTGTACAGTTTATCTCCAGGGAACATTTATTAAACATGAATAGTTGCAAACTTATAATGACAAGATATTAAATACTGTAACCACTAACAGGTAGAAGGATCATCCGACTCATTATACCTCTATCTCAGTAGCCTTGAAATCCTCTTGAAGAACAGATTGGAGAGCAGAAATAGCAGTCTGCAGAATAGTAGTAAAGGGAACAATTCGATAAATGTGATTATTTTAGCTAATGTTAAACATGCGGTCTTCGGAAACATCCTTTCCCGTACATAAAGGGAAAATAAACTAAAAATATAAAATACCTGCACTGTTTCCTCATAAGTAAAAGCAGGGTCATTCTTCATCTTCTTTTCCAAGAAATTAATTGCCTCTTGCTCTTTTGATCCAGCACTGGTTGCCTGCAGCATATCAAGTCAAATTTTACTCCACCATCAAATTGCTTTTACTAAAATTAGTCCAAAAAACTTTTGAATCATGCTATTGCACCAATCGGTTTAGATTGGAGAATAAACATGCTACTTTCATGCCTAAAGAGAAGGACAAAGAAAATGAAATACTTTATATCGTCAACTCATGGCAGAAACCAGAAAAGACCCATAATATGATGGATAGAGGATAGCCAGGTATGAGATTAGAGGAGAATTCTCATTCTAAGAACTTTGTTTGGATGCAAAGTTCTGCAATCTATGGTTTTGTTGTCTTTCATTATCATAAATGAATTGTAAACAAAAAGGAAAAACACCTTCAGCAAGTACATTACTACCTTTATAATGCAAATAAAGGTATTGAAAATGATAAGTCCAAGAGAAATATTAGAGAAAACAGCAACGAACCCAGTGACGGAGGCACCCTCGTGGAAGGGGCTATTGTCCCCGCCCCAAACCCCTCAAAATTTTGTTTTTTTCCCTTTAGTTCATATATTAAAATTAAAAATTTTATGGGATGATTATAGTTTGCTCCCACCCACCCCAGGTTACAATCCTGGCTCCACCCCTGAACAAACCCCATTATGACAACACCATATGCTTCCAGAACCAGGTGTCGAGAACCAAAGTCAAGGATTCAAACTCAACGAGCAATAAATATTAATATGAAAACTACCTTGTGACCGTAAAAATGGCCTGCTGGGTCACACTTGTAGAGTTGGGGTCCCTTCTCTTCATCAATACCCAAAACCATAGCAACTTCACAGAAAATAGTAAAAAAGATATTAAAATGGAAAAATTGAGAAAGTTATTCGTAAAATTAGCATGTATCAGCTTCCATGTGTTAACAAATTAAAAACAAAGCCACAGTTGAAAGATTTTGAAGAATAAATACACATACCAACTCCAAGAGGTCTCATATAAGCATGTTGAGTGTAAACCTGTGATTTGTCAGCAATCCTACATCAATAAAGCATGTTATTCTAAATAAGGTGTCTGATCATTGAAATGCACAAGAACCCCGAATATCAATGAAAAGTTAATTAATAATTCAAAATAATAGTAATATAACATGCGGTCAGTAACTGATTTTTGAACCAAGATTATATTCATAAACTACAAACATAGAGTACATTGCCTGCAGTCTTAATGTTAAGAAAAGCAATACAAAATCAGGGTCAAAAATTTTTCCTAATTTCTACCAGTAAACATACAAGGGCATAAACTTCCATCCAGCTTAGATCCAAATGACCGGTTATTCACATCACTAAATTTGTTCAAAGTTCAAACATTCTATAGAAGATGCGAAGAACTCTACAGATACAACATTAACCAACGGGAACACAACTAAACATCGGTAGTTTACCATTTGGACAATACATCTACAGGCATCTCATATCCGTATCTGAACCGAAACTCGGCTGCTTCATTCCTTGCTTGCTGGACCAAGGTCCTTGCATCAGCTGCAGAGCAACAAAGCCAATTAGAAAAACATCCCTCGCAAAGTATTGGCATAACAATAAGGAAAATTTAACCTTGTGCATTAATCTAATGTAGCCAGTAAAAGTATATTTGAGTTCTATGCTAAAAATAGGCAAGCAAATTAACGTGAGAAAGCTGCTCATTTTGTGAATGCCAGGATCAGTAACAGTTAACTCTTTAAGAAAACCGTTCTGTTCTAATTGACATTTTCAAAGCTTACATACCCTATTTTAGATTGATTTTAAGCTTCAAATCAGATACATCAACCCAGAATCATTGCTCTTCATAAAGCCCTAGTTCAGTAGCCAACTAAACAAAAATCCTTCCAATTCGAACAAGCAAGATCAAATAAAAATGTCATATTGACAAAACTAAACCTGTCATTCCAGTAGCCAACAATCCAAGGAACTTAGTAATAGGGAAAAGATGAGTGACACTAGTCTGATCCAAAAGCTTGTCCTGCATTGCATTATTCAAAAATTAAACACCCAAATCGCCAAAACCTTTTAAACAACCCTAAAAAAACCCAGAAACAAATTGAAAGAGAGCACAGACGGGAATTTTCTTCTGAGTAACAACACAGACTGAATCTTTTCCTCGAACACCAATCGATGTGATCCCAGCTGCTTTCACTGCCTTAAACGCATACTCTGCTCAATTCATTCCAAAATCAAAACTGGGTCAAATTTATTTATAGGAACCAATACAAAAACAGGTTAGTAGAGTGAATATATATACATACCGACTTGGAAGAGGCGACCTTCGGGAGAGAAGATGGTGATATGGCGATCGTATCCGCCTCCACTTCCTCGACTCATTTTCTCTCTGGATTCTTTGGGATTTTTTTTCTTTTTTGGTGTGTTTGGATGCAGAGATTCTTACTTAGAAGAGAAAACTTCTTCCCCAAGAACGAAATTCCCAATCGCTTTTAAGGATTCTTCCGAGTTAACTCGCTGATGAAGACAACTGAGTTGTCTGTCCAAAATAGCCTTCTTTATTTTTTGGCTTAATTACTATATTTCCTGTTTTCTTTCTCCTCTTTACAATTGCACCCTCTTTACAATTACTATATAACTTTGGTGGAAATACATTTGAGTCCTCCAAGTTTAGTTCGGTTCTAAATCAAGCCTTTATTTATATTTTTTGTAAGAAAAATTCTACAACGGGCGTCGAACACCGCTGAACATTGTTAATGTTGAACATTGCTGAACACTATTAAACTAATTAATAAAGATTAAAAACTTTAAGGACTCAACATATAATTAATAATTATTTAAAATAAAATTTTAATTAAATTATTTTTTATTGGGATAAATATAAGGGTGGTCATTCAATTGTCACATTTTTTTTGTTTTGGTCACTCAATTATTTTTTTATCAAAACTATCACTAATATTTTATTTTATTATTGTTTTGGTCACTCAATTATTTTTTATCAAAATTATCACCAATATTTTATTTTATTATTGTTTTGGTCATCAAACATTAAGTGTTTAATAAGATTGTACCATGACATAGTTTAATAATAACTTTAATCCTAAATTTATGATATTATATTAATTTAATCTTATTAAAAAAACCCATCAAATAAGTTCTTATATTTTTATATAAACCCGCATAATAATACAAACAATACTCATCAAATCTTGTTTTGATTTTTTTACTATTCAATCACTGTAACTAACATAATTTAATTAAAATATTTAATAAATTTAAAATTATGTTCGAAAATATATTTTTTAAAAACTGAATTTTAATAAAAAAATAGTTATGAGTTGAATTTTGATTAAAATTAAGAAGAAACTGATATTTAATTATTGTTTATAAGTTTAGTATTAAAAATAATAATTTTGTGTACAATAAATTTGATTGGAATTAGAATAAACGTTTAAAAAATCTTTGAATTGCAGAAATAATTTTTCAATTGTCATTGCTTTATTTTAATATTTATATGTTAAATGTTAAAATATTTGTACAAATTTGACTCAAAAAATAATGTATATGAGTAACTTAAAGAATTGAAAAAGTTAAATTAGACTTAAAAAACAAATTATAAAATTAAATGGTGTTTTATAATTTAAAACTTAATAAGTTACCCAAAGACACAAAAAATAAAATAAAAAGTGAGTTGGTTAATTAATTTCAAGAGCAGTGTTGTAAAGAAAAAAGAAAGTGGATGAAAAATTTAAGGTTTAATCCAAATATTTGTTGATTTATTTTCTATTATGATTAAATTGATATAGTATAATAATTTTAGAAACTAAAATTATTATTAAATCATGTCATTTTATAATTTTCGTTAAATATATAATGAAAGATGATCAAAAATAAGAATAAAAAAATATTAGTGACGGTTATCACTAAAAATTTTATTGGATGACCAACACAAAAAAATAATGATAGTTGAATGATTACTTGTGTAATTCTTCCTATAGAAAATAATTTAATTAAAATTTTGTTTTAAATATTTATTAATTATACATTGAGTCCTTTAAAATTTTAATTTTTATTAATTAGTTTAATAGTGTTCAACAGTGTTCAGCGCTAGTGGTGTTCAGCGGTGTTCGACGCACGTGGTAAACTTATCCTTTTTGTAATTAATTTATTGGATCGAATTAGTTTGGTTTAATTGTTTGGTATAAAAATCTTTTGCCTCTTTATCATGTATCGATCTATGTCTTCTGTTAAAAATTTTTAAAAAATTGATTTTTAAACTCTAACCCTAATCTTTTATATCATAAACCGTAAACCGTACACCCTAAAAATATATCATATACTAATTCTCTAAACCCTAACCGTAACCCTTAACTTTAAACTTTAAACCTCTAATTTAAAGAAGAAGTACGAATAGAGGCATGGAAATGAGACATCCGATATTTCACCCAATTGCTTGGCCATCGAGTTTGTCCAATTGAAGAAGGATTAAAGAATTATTAAAGTTTAATATCGATTAATTCAGTTAAAAATTATTAATTGAATAATTTATTTTTAGTTTAATAGTTAATTAGGTTTTTAAATTTTTTATGTCCAATTAAAATCAATTAGTATAAATTTAACAAATTTAACAAATTTAACAAATTTAACAAATTTAACAAATTTAACAAATCAATTAGTATAATCTTATTAATTCATCATCTGACCAACGTTGACGGATAAATTTAACAAATTTTTTAAAATCAATTAGTATAAAATATCTTGTTACAATTATGTCATTTAATATTTTAATAATTTTATTTTATTTAAAAATGTTATAATTTTTAAATTTTTGAAAATATCTTTTTAAAATGTTTTATTAATATTAAATAACATAACTATAATATTATGTAATAATATCTCAAAAAATATCAAAATTAATTATTTAATTTATTATTTAGAAGATTTAATTAGGTGAAAAATTCAAAAAGGGTTTCACCCTTCCTCTCGTAGGGGTGTGTAAATTCGGATATAAACTCGTTTGATTCAAAATTTTGGATATCTGAAAAATTCGAATTACCTAAATAATAAATCATATTCGATCAAAAAGAATTGAATATTCAAAAATTCGGATTGAATATTTGGATATCCGAATATCCGAATTTATAATTTTTTTTAATTTGACGATCCTATTCATAAAAAATTTAGGTTTCAGATATAAAAATCAACAATTATTGAATAAAAGAAGATTTTTATCCATGAAAATTTTAATTTTTTGTATATAACAATTAAATTTATTGAATATAACAATATTTATATCTATAAAAAATTTAAATTTTCCAGATATCGAATAATCGGATATCTGATCCGAAATTTTTAGATATTCAATCCGAATTATCCAAAAAATAAAATTTGGATCGAATATCTAAAATTTTAGATCAAATCAATAAATAATCAAATTGAATCGATAAAATCGGATATTTTTACACACTCCTACCATCAGCCTTCAACCTTTATTTTTATTTCCATGTATCCACCATCTACAATGCTTAAATTTGTAATTTAATCTCTACATTTTCATTTAACATAATTTGATCCTTAAATATTACAACAAAAATAAAACTAATCGAACTAAAATTTCGTGTAAGATTCTCTAATTAGTTGAGCATTGGATTAGTTATTAATCATGCATTGTTCTTATTATGTTTCTGTCACTATAGAAATCATTCTCAGTAATAAAGTTGGCGTCTTTTTCTCTCAAAAATGAAAATCCAAAAATAAAAGATCAAATTTTTATCCTGTTGTTTTCTCACGTAAAGAAGAAGAAGGGGTTTGTTGTTTAAACTTGACGTTAAACAATGGCGGATGATTTTGCGAATGCGGTGGAGGACGGGCTTAAGCTTGGGAAACGGATATACTATGGAAAAGACAGGGCTGTAGCGCCACCGAAGCCGCTGCCACTAATGAACAAGTCACCGCAATTTTACTTGCCATCGGCGCCGATGGTGTATGCCGTCATATCCGACCCGAAGATTGTCGACAACCCGGATATCCCAAGTTACCAGCCGCATGTGCATGGGAGGATGGATCCACCCGCATTGATTCCTCTCCAGATGAATGCGATCAATCTCGACGTTGATTGTTATGTTGATACAGCTTTTGTTCATGTTTCCGGGACGTGGAGGGTTCATTGCGTTATGGGTAGCCGTTCTTGTTATTGCCGCATCGCCGTCCCGATGGGTGAACAGGTCAGTTCCCCGAACATGTATTCATATATAAAATGAAAAAAAGGATTGAACTTTAAGCTTTTTTAGTCTTGATCTTAGCTCAAAATGATTAAAATTTCAGCTAATGTAAGTTCTGTTTGCTTGTTAATGGTGTCAAACAATAATATCATGTATATGTTACTTGGCTAACAGGGTTCAATTCAAGGTGTTGAGGTTGATCTTCCTAAAAAATCATATTCCACTGAACTAATTGGAGTAGAAGAAAGTAAGGGTATTAAGAAAACAGCAAAACCAGAAGAGGGACAGTTTGTGAGTCCTCATATATTTACGATAACAATACCGAAGGTGCATTCGATGTCTCGATGTTATAATGTAACTCGATTTTGTTTTAGACTCTATTGTTTCTAGTGAATGTTGGTTTTTCTATTTACAGATTCATGGGGGTACTTGTATTTCAATTAAGCTTCATTGGTCTCAGAAATTGTCATATAATGATGGCCAGTTGACTCTGACTGTGCCATTCAGATTTCCTGAATTTGTTAACCCTGCTATAAAGAATGTTGCAAGAAAAGAAAAGATACAATTGAATGTGAACTCTGGTATTGTGGCTGGAAAGGTCCAGACTACTAGTCATCCTTTTAAGGTGCATATTTGATTAAGGACCATCGAACTCGGGTTTTATTTTGTTTTGCTTTTAACTTGTTCGGTTCATCTCTTCAACATTTCAGGAGTTTAGACGTGAGACTGGGGAGATTGCTTTCTTATATGAAGCAAATGTTCTTACATGGTCCGAAACTGACTTGAGTTTATCATACAGTGTAAGAATTTGAATCAACTTGTTACCATATCATTCTTTGGAACTACAAAACAGTTTGAAGAGAGTTTTGATGATAGTTACATCAGATGCTTATGATATCATCTTGTTGTTTATTACATCTTGATAGGTTTCTTCCAGTGACATATTTGGAGGTGCCCTTTTTCAGTCTCCACCTATATATGATTCGGATCAAAGGGATATGTTCTGTATTTATCTTTTCCCCGGAAGGCATCGCAGTACAGAGGTCGGTCTAGCTTTCATTTCCTTCCTTGGTTTCTAGTTTGATTCTTCTTTTTGGTATCTATCTTTAGCCTATTGGACTCATAGGTGTTCGGAAAGGAGGTCATATTTGTTGTTGATGTAAGTGGCAGCATGCGACGCAAGCCCCTTGAGAGTACCAAGAATGCACTAAACACAGCCTTTTCTAAGCTCAGTCCAGAAGATTCATTTAACATTATACTTTTTAGTGGTGAGACTTTCCTATTTTGCACATCCATGGTGTTGGCTTCCGTGGAAGAAGTCGAAAGGGCCTTCGAATGGATAGCCAAACAACATTGTTCAGGGGATGGTACAAATATTTTCATTCCACTTCAAAAGGTGTTTGTGCATTTCCTTTGTTTTCTTTATCTATCTTTTTTCATGTCTTCTGTATTCATTCTAGAGAATAGAAAATGCACCCTATTATCAGGCAGTTGATATGCTGTCAAACACGCATGGTTCGATTCCCATGGTTTTTCTTGTTACTGATGGGGCTGTTGAAGATGAGAGAAAAATCTGTGAGTGGATGAATAAGGTTGTGAAAAATGGAGGGTCATTATGCCCACGGATACATACTTTTGGCATAGGTAAATGAGTCTGCTTCGGAACTTAGGATTCGTGTATATCTCAATTGTTGGATCGATGACATAATTTCTTTGCACCATAGCTCCTAGTTAACTTGTTAGAGAACATTGCAGGATCATTCTGCAATCACCATTTCCTTCGTATGCTGTAAATGTAAATGACAGGTTGCTAATTTGAGCATAAGAACTTGCAATATCTCAGAGTATTCCCGGATGGTCTTACTCGAGAAAAGTAAAACCGACAACGACAAGGATTCTGCTGGAGCTCGGAAGGTAAGCTATAGCATACCACAGTATTACTATTACCTACTCCATGCTGGCATATCTTATTTTTTCCCTTCTATTATTATGAGGACAATGGTTTCTCTGATTACAGGTAAAGAAAGGCATTGCACGCAAACTTTTGAAGTCTGGAGAGCCCCAAAAGATATTGCTTGAAATACTTACAGTTGGTTTCGGCAATCTGCTCGCAACTGCTGAAAACACCCGTCCAGGATCTGAAGAAGAAATCTTACCTGAAGTCGCCAAGGCAGCTTCAAATTGGTGTGCTCAGCTGTGTAAAAGTTGCTGTTGCATGTGCTGCCTCGAGTGTTGTTCGAAGATGAATAATCAATGCAGCGTTATATTAACACAACTACTCGGTGCTTTAGCTTGCCTTGGATGTTGCTCACTATGCTGTCCTGAAGAAGGGTCATGAGTCATGACTGCATTCACAGAGTTTGAAGCATCATTGTATATTGGTGTTTATAATGTCATGTTACTTCAGTTCGAGCCATCAATATGCATGTTTGCTTTCTTACCATCCCTTGCTTCAGTTCTTCTTTTGCTGAATCACAGCATACACAATCATGTTTTGACAGCCACCTGGAAACATGGATTCAACATGTTCTTCGTCTGAAACTGTTTTCCTGTGGAAGTCTCCTGGACTTTTGTTACGCCTTTCTCCCCTGGTCCTATTGCTCGAAAATCTTTGAATCGTCCCTGATTCGAGATAAAATAGTTTAGATGTTAATTTAAAAAAACATTAAATATAGGCATTGATCAAACAAGAACAACAGAAACCGAATCCACAACAAAATGTTCTCACAGGTCACCATACAAGATTATGTCAATTATCTACACAGCCTCACACCTGAAGAAGGGAAACTTCAGAAAGAACTCAACTTAATGTTTTAAGAACATGTTGAACCAACATCATCGGATTCAACCGCCACAGACGGCGAAGAAAGGGATTGCTGTGGATGTTCCGATGGTTCGAATTGCAGCACCAGTTTAGTTAACAGTAGAGGGAATCAGGGAAAGATATCAGCTTGGATAACACCAAGGCTGGCCATAGGGGAAGGAAGATGACAGACATAGATTTGGAAAATACATGTTTTGCACTGATTTTCTCAGTAATTATTGTATTTATCGAAATCAAATCAAATTATTTTATATTGGAATCGAACTATAAAAAAAATGTCATTTTTTATAACAAAAGGAGTTTCGTATTTGATTGTTACATCTCAACTGCTGGGTTTTTTAAATTCCCTTCATCAACTGATAGATTGCAACTCCTCAACTATTCACCTACTGCTGCTACTTACTGGTCGATGATCTGACGTTGCTTCTCGTTGCCGTAAATTTGAAACCTCAGATTTTACTTTCGTCTTGTCGGAAATGATATTTACATTTCTTACAAATTAACCACAGTTTATCATCCAAGTCAAAAATGTCGACCTACCCAAACTAGAATCTATGGACCCCTTCTTCCATTGAAATCTACTCCATTTCCAAACACCAAATCTAGCGGCCACTGAATTCTGATCACTAACTTCTCACCAGAAAGCCAAATTCATACAAAAAGATCTCTCTTTCTTTCCATGTTTCAACCCCAACTGTTAAAAATCGTTTCTTTAATCAGATCTGTATAAACCCAAGATGGCCGAGGCATTACCGGTGGGGCGGTTCCCGGCGTTCCTTTCTTCACATAAAACTCTCTTTACTGTCCTTTGGATCTCGGCTTTCGGTTCTGTCTTTTTATGGCAACGGGATATTGTCGGGGCTGGATTCTCGATGTTTGGGAGAGCTTGGCCGGGTCGGACTATGTCCGAGGGTCGGGCTTTCGAGTTTAACATGACTGATTTCGGTGGTGTTGGGGATGGAGTTACGGATAACACGGCAGCGTTTGAGAGGGCTGTCATGGAAATCTCGAAGCTTGGGAAGAAAGGCGGCGCCAGACTCAATGTTCCGCCGGGGAAATGGCTGACGGCACCGTTTAATCTCACTAGTCATATGACTTTGTTTCTAGCTGAGGACGCCGAGATTCTTGGAATACAGGTTGGTTTTCCGGATTTCCCAACTTCTTACCGATTCATAAGTATGTTCAAATTTGGTATTGAAAATGGTTTTCTAGTTGATTATTTAACATGTTTAGATGCTGTAGATTCTGAATTGTAATGAAGGGGGACTAATAGTTTGTCTGAATATCATAACAATGGTGTTAGTTCAGTTGAATTCTCTTTGTTGAAACCAGTTATTCAGCTGTTCTGTTGGATTCTTTGTCTGGCATTATACAGGATGAGAATCAATGGCCATTAATGCCTCCGTTGCCGTCTTACGGTTACGGAAGAGAACGTCGAGGACCTCGGTATGGAAGTTTAATCCACGGCCAGAACCTCACAGATGTCGTTATAACCGGTTAGCTTATTCCCCCTGCACCTGATAAGCTGTAATTTCGGTTTTCGATTCGCTTAGCAATGTCTTCTTAAGTTGATCAAACGACTCCTGCACCCTTTATGTAGTTTGTAATCCTAGTATCCTGTAAAAAACTATGTTCCTTGAGCTCGGTATGTTTAGATTTTCGAAGTTTTTCTGTGCACTCGGAGGATCTTTGTTAATCACATGTCCATGTGCCGGACGTGAGTGTCGTATGCAGGTACTTCAAGAAAAATAAAAAGTTCGAGCAACGCATGTAATGTAGATTCGAGTCTGGTTTACTGTTTTTCTTTACAAATCAACACTGACCTTTGTTCTATATGGATCAGTTACGGCCGGACGAGTCTGATTTCTCTCTATAACAGGGAATAATGGTTCGATAAATGGACAGGGTCAATCATGGTGGAAGAAGTATCGGCAGAAGCTACTCAACCACACTAGAGGTCCGCTTGTGCAAATACTGTGGTCAAATGACATCGTAATCGCCAATATAACGTTACGTGATTCTCCGTTTTGGACGTTTCATCCGTATGACTGCAAGAATGTAACAGTTAGGAACGTTACCATCTTGGCACCCGTATTTGAGGCCCCAAATACTGATGGAATCGATCCTGGTACGTAACCCCTCAATTCTCATGCATACAATGAATAGTTGTTTAGAAGTGTTTGTTCCACATAGACGTCGCTTGCGGTGCAAGTTGTGTCGATAATCCGTAGAATGAACTCGAGTCATATATGGCATGAACAGATTCATGTGAGGATGTGGTGATAGAGGATTGCTACATAAGTGTTGGCGACGATGCAATTGCAATAAAGAGCGGCTGGGATCAATATGGCATAGCGTATGGACGACCCTCTAGGAACATTCTCATCCGAAACCTCATTGTCCGATCGATGGTCAGGTGAAGCTTCTTACATAATGTTTCCTCCATCTTTATGAATATTCTACTGCCTGGTTGTTTCCATGTTTAAAAAGAAGAAGAAGCATGTCTGCAATTGACAAATTTTTCGACTTTTGTGTCCGTTTATCCTTCCCCTTCGGTTACACGCCGGAGTTTTTGAATGTTCAAATGTGCATATCATTTTCACTGATGTAGTACACATATGGTTAAGTGCACATTTTGACTCTTGCCTGAACACATACACAGTGCCGGCATATCGATAGGCAGCGAGATGTCTGGTGGGGTCTCGAACGTCACCGTGGAGAACGTCCTTGTCTGGAGTTCTAGACGTGCTATTCGAATCAAGACTGCTGCCGGAAGAGGTGGATATGTCAGAGACATAACATATCGGAATCTGACATTCAATGATGCTCGAGTTGGAATCGTTGTCAAGACAGACTACAACGAGCACCCTGACTTACATTTCGACAAAAACGCTCTCCCAATACTCGAGAACATAAGCTTCACCGGGGTACATGGTGAAGGAGTCCGTGTACCTGTTCGTATACATGGCAGCGAAGACATTCCGGTCAGGAACGTGACGTTTAGGGACATGAACGTGGGGATTACATACAAGAAGAAGCATGTATTTCAATGCGCATTCGTTCAAGGTCGAGTGATAGGAACCATCTTCCCCGCTCCTTGCGAAAACCTCGATATATACGACGAAAATGAACAGCTTGTAAAGCTTTCAACATCCCAGAATGCAACAGACATAGATTATGGAATCTGAGAAGACGGCGAATCTCGGTCTCCGACAACCGTCCGTCGCGGGGTCGAATTTGAAAGGCTTAAAACTGTACATCTGAGATGAGGTAGTTTGTTCCCCTTACATATAAACATTCCATACACATGCAAACAGACAATAAGTCAAAGCATTTAAAATCAGCTGAGTTCTTGTTTCTCTGTCCATTTGGTCATTTTGTCACTAAATATTTCCATTAATTTTTTTAATTTCAATTAAAATAACTCTTAATGAAATTATCATATGATCTACAAATATATATATATATATATATGTATATATGAAAATACATAATTCACGCTATTTATATAAAATCAGTAATGAAATAGATTTTTTTTTTTATTTTGGGCTATTATAAAGTTGATACGTCAAAAAAGTAATCATTTGTTTATAGTTTGATACGTAATTTTTGTTATTTTTATTTAAAAAAATGAGCAAAAATATTTTAAAATTTTAAAAATTATAAAATATTTTAAATCACATTTACGTATTGTCATCGTCATAATTTTGTCAGATTTCACTACATTGTCCATTTCTTTTAAACTACCAATACTCGATAATCATCGAAAGGTGTGTAAATCTAATATTAAATTATGAACGCAATATATTTATACTCAATTGCAGTGGGGGTTCTGAATATGCGCGATATGAGCGACCGCACAAGGTCCTTAAAAAAGAGAAACTCAAAATTTTGATAAACTACATTCTTTAGATGATATTAATCTTGAAATTTCACGTTATAATTATGTCCTAAATGTGATAATTGATTCTAGAATCTTATTGATTATTCTTATTCATATTGTTTCTACAGAACTAGTGAGGTTTTGGACAAACGCAATAAAAACGACCGCACAGGAACCCTAAAAAAGAGAATTACTTCTAAGAGTCACATTTTTAGAACTAATAAAAGTTATGAACATTTACTTCTAAGGGACACATTTTAATAAATTGTACAGGTTCCTTAAAATCTCTAAACCGTCCCTGTTTAATTGACAAATTTTATATCGGTTATCAACGATAGGTAATTAAAATAAAAATAAATAATTTTTTATATCAATTACGATAAAATCTGACAAAACTATCGACAATTATATTAACCTTCTAAGTAGGTGCAAGAGTATCATAATTTGATTATGGGAAAGTTAAGATGCAGATTTTTTTAGATTATAAAGAGTTCTCACCATTCTATTTTCTTAGCCTACTTTCATGTCCAAAAAACATGGTAATGAAACGACATACCAATTACCAACCACTAAACAACTTTAATTTGATTCTTAAATTAGATTAAGATATTTTAAAATTTATATTATACTTTAAAAACTTAAATATTTTTAATTAAAATTGTAAATAAAATCCTTAAAAATTATTAAAAAATTCGTTTGAGTTATTAATTTTTAAATTATTTTAATCTCAAACTCTTGTTCTAAATTCTTTTACCAAAAGAACTCACATATCAAGACTGGAAAAAAAAAACATCCATGATTAAGCTAATGAAACACATAAAAAAATATAACCTATAATTCAAATGATAAATAATTTAATTTTATTTAAATATAATTAAATTTTATAAAAATGTTTAAAAAAACATTGTAATATAATTTGGTCTTAATTATAAAAAATCATCTAATATTTGTTCGTGGTCCTTGCATTTAGGGATGGGAATAGAACCCGATGGGTTCTGACCTAATCCGGTCTGACATGATTGAATTTTTTGGTGAAAATTCGGGTTCGGGTCGGATTCGGGTTTAGGGTGGAAAAATTCAACCCGACCCGACCCGAGACTAATACTATAATTTTTCCATATATATTTTAGGGATATTTGCAATATTGACCCCTCTTTATATATATTTTATATAATTAGATCACTAAAATTAAATTTTTTTATAATTAGGTCATTAAAATTAAATATTTTTATAATTAAATCTTTAAATTTTATTTTTTTACAGTTTAGTCCTTAAAAATTTAATTTTTTTAATGATTCGGGTCGAATCGAATCAGATCAGATTTTAAAACTTAAAAATCAAATCAGATCGGGTGAGATTTTTTTTACCATAAACCCGAATCGAATCAAATGACGAATAAATGATATAATTTTTCGAATAAAGTACGGATGAACTGAAAACCCGACCCGACCCATGTATTCCTACTTGCATTTGTCTTTCTGAATTGGACCGACATTCCTTAGTCGTCAATTAAATGAAACATATGTTCCTATCTTTATTGGGATGTACAACTTTCCTAGGTTTACGTGCCCTAGTCACTTCACAAATCACAATCAAAGGGATACAAGTTTGTAATATGATAATTTAATTGGTAAAAATCATTAAAATTAATGTAGAAATTAATAAAATAATGAGTTAATAATTTTTAAATTTATTATTTTGATTTAAAATGATGGTTTTTAAATTTTAATTATTTAAAATATTAATATCATAAGTAATGTTTGAATCACGTATTTATTTTGTATTTATTGATTGTATATAGCATTTTAATCAATTTAATTTTTTTAAAATTTTAAGTGTGTAACCGATTATATTTAATATCAGATTTAATTAAATATACAAGTTTTGATTAGATTTTATATGTTATGTTATTTAAATTTTAAATCAGATTTTATGTGATTTTGGAAGAATTTCTCTTTTCGTCCAATCTATAAATAAAAGATTTTTTAATCATCAATGAAAAAAACATTTTACTTCCTTTTTGAAATCATTTTTCTCGGAATCTGAGTTCTTCCACTATTATCACAATCCACTTTAAATTTTGATATACATCGTTTGGTGCGACGTTGCTAACCTTCAAGGGACAATCCCTAAAATAACGAGTACATACATCAGGACAAATTGTTTCTGTGACAATAACCTTAGTATCGTGATGCAAATTATTTGTGATTTTTATTTATCAATGCAGATGTTCGGTGAAAATGATTAAAATTTGATTTTGAAAAGTTGGTTTTATTTGACTTTATGTTAAAATTCGAACAATTTGACTCTAACAAAACTTAAATAAAATTTATGTTAATTAATAATATCATAATATAAATATTTATAATTAAATTTAAAAATTTTTATTATAAAAACATTTAGAAGAAATTTTTAATTAAATTAAAAAAAATTAAATAATTTAACTCGAAAGACATTTAAATAATATCTAATTTAGAATTAAGCCTCGTTAATTCAACTAACTTGAAAGGCTTATTAGTTAAATAAGTCTGAAAACTATACATTTTTCTACATAGGCGTCTGAAGTACATTTTGTGTCAAATAAGTACTTAACGTTTTATTTTGTGATCCGTTTAAAAATTTTCCGTTAACAACCATTACAAAAATTACGTCAACCAATGAAAATATGACATGTGAACTATTTTCTATAATTTTTTGATTTTTTAAAAAATCTTAATTTTTATAAAAGTTTTAAATTTTTTATTTCTTTTAATAAATTATCAAATTATATCTCTTCCATTATCCGATATCTTTCATAAGTCGATGATTCACCGTTATAATTTAAATTGTGTATCTCACCTTTTGAGATCTACCATCGTTTACTTATTAAATAAATTATGAAATAAGATATTAAATATTTATTTAATTTAAAATATAATTTAAATATTTATTTAATTATTAAACTAATTTTAATTTTTTATTTAATTTAATCAAATAAGATGTACACGTGATGATAGCGAGTAGGAGTATTCGTTATCGGATGTTGGGTAGTTTTTTTTGGATAGTCGGGTTTTTAGATCGACGATATAATGATTCGTATTTGATCCGAAAAAAAAGCAAATATCTACATATTCGGATATCGGATACTCGGATCAGATAGTCGAATATCTGATTATCCAAAAATATAATTTTATTATACTAATTTTTTGAATTTGAAGGTTGTATTTATAAAAAAAAATTAGAATTTTGAATATAATAAATAACAAATTATTAAATACAATACGATTCACAGTTATAAAAGTTTGAATTTTTAAAATTTTTAAATATAACAAGCACTAAATGATTAAATATAACAAGATTAATATTAATGAATAATCTGAAATTTTTGGATTTTCAATTATAAAAGTTTTTGGATTTCCGGATAATCCAAAATTTAAAATATTACGATTTATTTTCTAACCAAAAAACTTAAAATTGTATCGGATATCCAATAAAATATAAAAACTAAATCAGATATTTAAAAATTTAAATCTAATCAATAAATAATTAGATTAAATCGATCGGATCAGATATTTTTAAACAACCTAACAGATCCATTCAGATATGGTGCCATAATTGTCCGAAAATAGGCGGGTGCTTCGTCAATAAGTACAATGAACGGCACGACAATCACGTGACTATTTAATTCTATTCTATTTATTTATTTATTTCGATAAGGTAAAACCAATGTGATGTACGACACTGGGACCCACCTTTGTTGGAGAAAATATGGATGAAAGAAAAAGAGAGAGGCGGCAATTATGTTGTCACCGTCACGAGAAAACTCTTCTCCTTGCTGCACCCTCTCACTATCTAACACGTGTAAACTTTAAGAGGTGCACAATGCATGTGCACCCGATACAGGAGAGATTATTAAGTGAACCCAGTTTACTACGTTATCCATGATCCAAGTAATTAAGATCGTTGATCTTTAAATAATCACCTAATAACTATTCACTCACTAAATTCATATAGAAAAAAGGTGATGATTCAATTGAAAAAAATTAAAATCAACAGTCCTGATTAATTAGAACCATAAATAACGTGGTATACAAGTTTCGCTCAATAATTTTTCCAATACCAGACTTATCTTTTCTTCTCCCCGTTTCACACACGAGCACTTTTGATTTTGTTTTTTAAGTAAACTATAACGGAAATAATTGAAATAAGATTAAAATTATATTTAAATTATTTAATTACGAATAAATTATTTTAAGTTCTTTGTATATAAAAGATTAGGGGAGGGAAATAAACCCAATTATTTGGTCATGGATCTAATAAGATTCGATGATTTTTATCTTCTATTGGTTTTTGTGAGATCGAAATTAGATTTAAAATTTAGATCTCGGTCATAACTGGGATCGAGATTGGATCTTGATTTTTTAGACCCGGTGTCCGGTGAGTACCTAATAGGATCGAGAGAAATACAAAATATCTCGTATGTTTTTTTTTTCAAACTTTCTCTTTATACATGAATATTATGAGTATTACTAGTTTTAAAGCTTTAATTTTTAAGTCTACAATATTCTAATTTTATTATTTAATATTATTATTGATGGTTGAATTTTTTCTCTCCAATTACTCAAATTTTTTAAGAATAACTAATTGATCGGGTACCCGATATTGGAACCGGTACCCGCTAGTAACGAGATCGGTTCTTAAAATTTAAAATTTGATTTGACTGGAACCGAGATTGATTCTAATTTTTAGAAACCGATGACTATTGAGACCGGGATCAATTCTATTCAAATTGGCTAGGTACTCGATCTTGCCTACCCCTATAAAAGATATACTAATAGCTCGAATATAAATAATTAAAAAAATGTATTTTGTAATAGATGTATGATGTGGGACCCAATCAAAGTTTCCCCCTCCAATTATGAAATTATGGTTGTTAACGTGTCCAAATGTGATTGGAGGAACGAACGTGCGCTTGCCGCTTGCTTTATTTTAAGATTCAAGGAAGCGAAGCGAAGGCGGTGTCCCATACCCCCGTAAGGACGGCACAACGAAAGCCGTTATCTTAAACGCCGTTTGGGTGGAATTAATCATCTTTTTATTTCAAACGATTTAAAGATGATTAATTAGTAGACGTAATTTTACTAAACTACCCTTCAAGGGATTTAAATTTTAACCATATTCTATCAATTCATGAATTTTCTTTGACTGATTGATTAAATTTTGGCTTAAACCTATACGATATAATAATATTATATAGATAAATATATTATTTTAATTTAAAAATAATTTTATAAAATTATACTACTATAAAATATTATTTATTATATTTTAAACCATTTAACATTAATTTTTTAATAATTTTTATTTATAAAAACTAAATTATTCTAAAAATAAAAACTAAATATAAAACTATATTAAATAAAACACACGTGCTAAAAAGACCAATAAACTGTACTGTTCCACAAGGGAGAAGAAAGTAAATGCACCCAAAATATGTTTCTTTTTATATATAAAATAAACCGATAAAACATCGCCGTCGTCCAAAATAAAAATAAAAAACACGTGTTGAAAACCCAAAACAGACCAGACAAGATAATTGAAGAGGCACGAAGCTGTAGCCTGCAAGCAGCCTCATTGATTCCTCGTGCTTGTAACCCACCTTCGTCTACCTTTTTCTTTTTCAAACACGGAAAATACCCTCTTCTCTCATATAAATAAAATCTCTGGCTTCGCCAAACATCATAGATTTCGAACAGATATTTCATTCATCGGTGAAGTTAAGTTTCAAAGGAGCAGAAGCTCGGATTCTGTTTGTTTTTGAAGATGTCTTGTTCACCGGAGTTTATGGGTCTGAAACCGGTCGGATCACCGGAGAAGCCGAGGTTTATGCAGACTTGTAGCCTTTTGAGTCAGTACTTGAAGGAGAAGGGTAGCTTTGGAGATCTAACTCTGGGAATGATGTGCAACGGGGAAACTAAAGGTGAGTTCTTTATTTCTTTGGCTTAATTATGGTTTGGGTTTGGGTTTAATTTTAGGGTTTAAATCTAATTACCTGGTTTAAGTAGATGAATTTCCAAGTTTTGATCTTTTTCTGTGTTGTTGTTTAATATTTAGATCTCAAAATCAGAACTTTTTTAGAATCTAATGGGTGGTCTTGTTTATGGATGTGTTACAGGGAAACCAGAGATGCTGCGTCCTTGTTCTACCATGGATTTGTTTCCTGTCGATGAGAAATCGAGATCCATGGATTTGTTCCCTAATCAAGCTGGTTTTTCCGGCCCGGAAAGGGTTGATTCTAGTATTACCACCGTGAACAAACCGGCTGCGGCGGAGCCTCAAGCTGCACAGATGACTATCTTTTATGGTGGACAAGTGATTGTGTTCAACGATTTCCCGGCTGATAAAGCTAAGGAAATCATGCTTTTAGCCGGCAAGGGGAGCTCTCAAAGCAATAGACACCTAAATGCCCCCTTTAACTCTAGCATGGCTAGAACTCCGGTTGAATCCGATATCGGAGTTCCTCCGACCTCTAATTTCGGCAACACCGTAGCACAAGATTGCGTACGATCTGCTCAGCGACCAATTCCTGGTGGCGGTAAGCCTCACTGACACTGTCCTACTTGTTCTTTCGATAGCCGGAGTTAGTAGGATCGAATTCATTTCTTATTGGTTTTTGTCCATTGCAGATTTACCAATTGCAAGGAGAGCTTCACTCCACCGGTTCCTGGAGAAGAGAAAGGATAGGTAGGCATATAGAGATCAATATCAGAAAACTTTACTTCAAAACCCTTATGTTTGATTCTTTCTGATTCATGTATGGAGAGGCTTGATTCCTAACAAAATTCGATGTCTGGGATTCGAGTGGAATCGATTCTAGGCACATAGATTGTTGTATTCATCTTGTTAAGATTAAACCAGATGCAATCTTCATAACAAATTGATGTCATGACCCCATTTGGTCTGAACCTATCCTCATATGATCATATTTTACAGGGTCACTACAAGAGCTCCATACCAGATAGGTAACCCTGCAGCATCGCCTTCCAAGCCCGCCGACAACAAATCATGGCTCGGTTTGGCTGCTCAATCCCTGCAGTAGTTCATCCAGTTCGAGTCAAGACCAGTCGAATTCTTTTTTTAGGCTTATTGTTAAGCCTCTATCTGGTTTTGTTTTCAGCAGGTTCTGAAGCCTGCTGTTTCCTTGCTTTTCTATTGCTGCTTTTTTCCCTTGTAATCAGCTCTTAGAATCCTAACCCTCAATCAAAGTCTCATATAATTAGTTTAATTGTAACTATAATGGTAGCACCATCTATAATTTGATTAGAATGGTCTCGAATAACAGCTGAAAATATCTATCTTTTTCGATCGAGTATCAAAAGAATCATCCCTTTTAGAAAAGGATTAATATAAAAATGTCTAATCTGTACATTTTCTGAATTTTAGATCCTTAAATCATTTTCTGAAAACAGTTGCTACAAAGTAGATTCATCTTCTCCAGCAGAAGCAGGTTCTACAGAGCTCAGTAAATAGGCATGCAAACTGAGTTGATAACAATTCTAACAAAACGGACAAACTGTTAGACAAAAGACAGTTTGATGATTAGTAATAAAACAACACGTCTCGAAGTCGGCTTTCCAACGTGATGCGAATTTTGATTTCAGAGAATTCATCAGCAGTTTAAGCATGGGATCGTCGAACCATTTCTATTACAAAATCCAAAACCATTTATGTTCAAGGAAAAAAGATACATTATCCTGGTTCCTTGTAGAGTTCAGTTGCAACTTGAAAGCCTAAAGCACAATCTTACCAGACGAACTAAGCGAGTACAGCCATTATTTCGGGTGCTTTAAGAGCAATGTAGTTACTACCATCTTTGCCCTTAAAGTCATTCCCGGCATACTTCGAATACAGGACTGTGTTTCCTGGTGCGACCGATAGTGGTTTTGCATTACCTTCCTCATCTAAAGTTCCGGGTCCAACTGCTATCACCTGTTTCATTTAATGCCAGGGAATAAGTAGTAAGTACTACATTTTGCACCATTAGCGCAATGTTGTATGCCCCATTACCAAAACTTATTAACTGTTACTCACCGTGCCAAAGGAAGGTTTTTCCTTGGTTGCCTCCGTCAGCAACAAACCTCCGGCCGTTTTCTCCTCAGCTTCTGAAACCTGCAACAAAATCCATACACAACATTGAGTGCTTCGAAATCCATATACCACAAGACAAATATCCAACTTGATACATTTCACTTGTGTAGGAACTACTTGTGAATGATGATCAAAGGTGCATCGAAAATTGATGGACCATAAGGTAAAGGAAAGCTACACTAATGTATCACTGCGGATCTAATGGTACATATAAATATAACGGAAGATCCAAGTGGGAGATCTTCAGAGGCAAACCTTGATGAAAACTCTGTCATTCAAAGGCTTGAGATCTTTGATGTCATCCGTTTCAAGAATCCCGACAATGTCATCCTCCTTTAGGAGAAGATGTTTTGCACCATTGAACTCGATTTCCGTCCCAGCATACTTGGAGTAGATAACCTGAGCTCCAGTCTAACACAAACACAAACATTATACAAGTATAATAATGGTGCAACAAACATAAGAAAGAAACTCAAGAAGCACATCTAATCATTGACATTCACCTTCACAGAACTTTCCACTTTGGTCTTCCCAACTGTCTTCCCTTCACCAAGGGCGACTACCTCACCTCCCTGAGGCTTCGATTGAGCCGTTGTCGGAAGCAAAATACCACCCTCGGTCTTCTCCTCCGCTTCTTTGATCTTCACCAACACTCTATCACCCAAGGGCTTAATTGAAGTGTACTGCATGTACCAAAGTACATACAAAGAGATGAACAAATTACCATCTTTGATACTACACCAATTTGAAATAGATTAATCCGATTTCGCAATTCAAATAAACCAATAGCAACAGATTCATACAATCAACTTCAATCCGAGTACACAAGGCAATACATCAACATTTTGACAAATACCCCACAAAACAATGTCAAAGCTTTCGAATCGAAAGGTACTTAATTTACTCAAAAACAACAGATTAATAAGGTGAGTTACCTTAGGAGCAACAACAGTAGCCGCTTTAACAACCAATCCTTTAAAGGACCTTTGGGTCAAAGCACCAGACTTCAAATTCAATGTTCCAAAGGAGGCAAATTTCACAGTGGAAGGCCTAATCCCTTCAAATGAAGCCAGGTTCCTTGCTGGTGCTGTCACTGACGATGCTGTTAGCTGAGATGTAGCCATTTTCTGTATTCAAAATTTCCCAGAAATCAAAGGAAAATGAATTACTGGAACCAATCTATATTAAGAATAAAACCCAGACTTTTAAAGAGGAAAGAAAAAGATTATACCTTTAAAGAAGATGGTTTTGGGAAGATTCAAGAAAGGATAAGGGTTTGGTTGCTTGGAGCTGGAGAAGTCTATGAAGATAGAAACCCTAGAGTGTTGAAAATGGGTTTTATGAGCTGATTAGAGACTTCTAGAATATTGGCATTTTCCGGGAAAATATTGGAAAGCACGCGCCTCACTCGCCGAAGTAGTTAAGTTGGACTACCACCATAAATTTTTTTGATGTCTTTTAAAATTTATAAAAAAAATTATAATTTTTTTAATTTATAATAGATAAAAAGTCTAAATTTTTCTAAAAAGGAAATTATATTATAAAAATATTATTAATATATTTTTCAAAAATCTATAAATATCTAAAATTTAAATATTTTATTTTAAAAAATATTATTTTTGCTTGTTTTGAAAAAATATATATAACACTTTTAATATCAATTTTTTTTAAAAAAATATTTTAGGTTTTCATCAAGGTAAGTCTATCCAGTTTTTTATTTTTTGATATAATTATTCGTAAGTATAATTTTAACAATTTTAATTTTAAAAATTATTATTCTATTAAAACAATAATAATAAGAATAATAACTTTATAAATTATTATCACACTAAAAAATAATTATACCCTATCTATTTTAAAAATATTTTTAAAAATTTTATAATGAGTTTTGAGATTAATAGCATCTAATAAATATAGTTTAATAAAATTTTGAAGATCATCTTGTTTAGAATGCTCTATGCGATCATTTTTATTGTTTTCTTAGAACCCGCGCCACATCGGTTTTGTGTTCTATATTTGGGCATTCTAATGATTCAGATTAAAAAAATAATTTTATAAGATTTTTTAATGATTTAAATTTTATTTTAAAATTTTTAAAAAAATTGAATTTATAAAATTCAAATTGAGTCGAATCCAGTTTGTATATAAAATTAATTATAATTACTTATAGGTGTTCAAACAGTCGGTTTGATTAATCAACGGAATCGAACTTTTAAATTTTTTCGTATTAACCGTTAACCGAACTATTTTTTTAAAAAAATTAACCGAACCGAAAAAAGTTCGGTTAAATTGGATAAATTATATAAATGGTCACTAAACTATGTTAAAAATATTTTTTAGCTACTGAAATTTTAAAAATTCTAAAAAAATAGACTTATCTAATTATTATATTGATCCATCACACATTATAAATTATTAATGTATATTAAAAATTTTAATGATTATTTTTATATTTTAATAAATTTAATTATCATTTTGTACTAATTTTATAAAGTTTAATGATCATTTTATAATTTTTAAAAGTTTGATGGCTAAAAATAAATATATAAAAATATATATTATATAAAAATTTCGGTTAATTTGATTAATTAATCATTTCGAACCAAATTAATCGATAACCGAAGTTTTAAAAAACCATTAACCGATCTAATCTAAAATTAACCAAAAAAAACTTTAATTTTATCAATTAATTCGATTAATCAAACTTTTAAACGTCCCTAATTATTTATAATATTATAATACATATTTATTTTATTTTTAACGGATTTTTACATGTACATACAATATATATTATATTTTATATATAATAGACATAATATATCATATAAAATTAATAAACTTTAACTTAAATATAAAAGCTAATCAACTAATTACTAAACTATAATTTTATAATTTCCTATTCCTAATGATAAGCAAAAAAGGCTGGGCTGTACAAAAATTGGGCCCGCCAAATATCCGGATCCAACCATGGATACTAAAATGCCCAGGTTGACCCGTCTTTAGAAATCCCAAAGGAAAGATTCTGAAACTAAAATCTCATCAGAAGTGTCCTCTTCATACCCGATGTTCGGCAACGTTGATCCAAGAAAACCACTCGAGAAATCATCAAAACCAGGGAAGATCGAACCGAAATCCGAATCCGTCATCAAAAGATCCAGAAACGACTCATCCATCGGCAACTCGTTATCGAAATGTATTGTCCCGTCCGAAGCCGACGGCGATGGAGATTCCGTTTGAAATCCAGAGTTAGATTCCTCCGATTGGGTCCTCGGAGGATCCGAATTCGCGAACCGTGCAGCGGCGGCTTGGATTTGGGTCCGTGTCAAAGACGTAGCGCCGTCTATCTCCGGTGGGTCATCGGGGAAATTGAATTTAGCGTTACGGCCGCGTAAACAAAACTGAGCTGCGTCGAAAGCACGAGCTGCTTTGCGGGGTGAGTCGTAAGATCCGAGCCAAATCCTTTCCCTGCTGTTTGGTAATCTGATTTCCGATACCCATTTCCCCCACTTCCGTTTGCGAACGCCTTTGAACTTTGAATCTGTTCTTTCCACCGCAGGCTTTTCGTTTATGTGTTTCACCATTGTTTTCTTCTTCTTCTTTGAATCAGAGTTGTAGTGTTTGATTTTTGGTTGCAGATAATTTGATTATCGTTTTTGTTGCTGTTTGGATCGTGAGAAATTAGAAAGCATTTTCTGGTTATTTATAGTTTTATGATGGGAATCCATGTTTTTGTGAGTGAGAGTGAGCAGTCAAAGACAGGAAGACGACGAGACGCGTTTGGAAGCCGCAAAACGCTGATTGTTAGCGTCGTTACGCGGGGAGTTTGCCCAACACACGTGGACCTGTTATTACACTCATGCCTAAAAACATCATCTAGAACAAAGAATAATATTTCACTTTTTCTTGTTTTTATTTATTAATTAATTTAAATTATATATTTAATACTTTATTCAAGATCATTTTGTTACGAGATCATGACTTTTTTCTTAAAAAATGGTTGATAGGATATGTAGCGTCATTGTTTAGATATTTTAAGACTTTTTTTTCTTGATGTAATATTAATATTCATTGTCTCTTTTAGAGGTGATATTCTTCATCACTCAACGTCGTGATGCCCTCGCCATAAGCTTTCGCTCTCGTGATTGGTTTCTTGTCACAGTTGTTCACCTTATCTACCACTCTCGTAAGTGCTCAACGTGAAATCGATCAGTCAAAGGATCATTCTGATACTACTTATCACGGGGTCATTATCTTTTTTTCTAAAAAACATATTTAATAAGATATACAACGCCACCGTTTATATATTTCAAGACCTCTCTTTTTCTTTTTGATATAAAAATAATGTTTTTTACCTTTTTTTTAATTCATGACAATTCTCTTAGATTAATATTTAATGAATTTTTATTTTTAAATTAATATCTAAATTAAATATATTTTCTTACATTAATATTTTAAAAAATTATTGTAAAATTGACGTTTGAATTAGATACGTTGAATTCCCTCCGACACGTGTCAAGAGAGAAAGCCCCAACATCCAAAGAAACGTCATCCATTAGGTTTGGAGATCATTAGAAAGACTGTCCGACCGAGGGGTATCAAACCACAAATGGATGTCTGGTTCCATTTCCACACGCGCTGATGCTTTACGTCATGCATGATTATCATATAGTTGACCTAAGGAAGCGCAGGTCAACTTATCAGTCAACTTCTATGTGTAAAAAAAGTCAAACCTTTAAATTATTGAGAATAAACTAAACATTCACTTCATGATTCATATAAGTATATAACCACAAAAATGAAAACTTATAGATGACCCCGTAATTAGGGACGAAGCTAAGATTTAGAGTTGAGGTGACAAAATATAGATATTTAGAAGTTGAGGCTAACTCATAAAAAAATAATTTTAAAAATAAATTAAATAAAAAAACAAAAATAAAAAATTTTTCGGGGTGAGAGCGATCGTCCCACCCCAACCCCAACCCCACCTTACTTAGTTTTATCTCTGCCCGTAAAACATGTTTTTAGTTTCGAAAAAAAATGGTGTTTTTACCTAATTTATATCTTAATTAAGTTTCTCGTAGGAAATCAATATATAATTTTAGCGACATGAACTTCGTTACAACGATGATGCTTTTTTCCTTCCCCTTTCTCACCAAACAAACACTCCCCCTGCATGTATCTCCCCTACATGTACCAACTAGTAATATGTCATTTTTTTATAGGTGGGTTCTGGACAGACACAATAGAAACGATTATATACCCCTAAGAAGGAGAATCCCAAAATTTTGGATAAATTATATTTATTAAATATGTTAATTTAAAAATTCATTATAAAAAATTTAAAATTACTCTTAAGAAAGATGAGTTATAACTGTTAAAACATTATAATTATTTTCTAAACGTGATAATTAATTATAAGATTTTATTGATTATTCCTATTATTATTGTTTCTTGTAAAACTATTGGAATTCTGGACATATGCAAGCAATAGTAGTGACCGCACATGGACCACTAAAACGATAATTGATTTTAAGCGCCACATTTTTAGAACTAATAGGGACTGTGAACAATTACTTTTAAGAATTATATTTTAATAAATTATATAAAATTCCCAAAATCTTTGAACCGTCCTTATTTTTTATGAACAAAACCCTTGTATAGTATGGAATAGCATACACAATATGTTGTACATTATTGTTAGGGCAAATTGTATATGCAAACCCACTAATTAAGTTCCAAATATAACTAAATAGTTTTTAGGGGAAAAACATTTAGATCTTCACCAAGGCCCATGTAAAATGGGTTGCTACTTATCTACACTTGCACTTGGTGTCATGTTTATTGAAAAAAAATATTTGTAATTTTTTTATTAATACTAAAAAATTAAATCATAAATTTAAATTTTAAATATTAAAACCTAAATAATATAAATATATAATATATAATATATTTTAACCTCTAACTCTATCAATTCTTTAGTATGGAGAGATTATATCACAGGCCTGGTTTGTCACGTTATCTATGGTTCGTCACGTTATTGATTGAAAAAATAACTTAAAAGATAATGATGTAGTGGGTGGTTATAATTGGATAGGATCATGACAGATATAATAAATCAGGCCAATGATATAATTTCTCTTTAGTATTGGGGACAAGAACTTCCTTTGTTCGAGAAGCTCGAGACAACTAATCATCATACATACTAGTCAGAGAAAAAATATTAACTATTAATTAATTTAATAGGATGAGATATTAGATCTCTTCAACAAATCAGAGATTTGAATATTATCAGGAATTCAACTTTTCTATAAAAAAGTTATTTAAAAATATTTATATTTATGAGATCAACAATTAAATAATATTTTTTAACAGACTAAATAACAATCTTACTATTATATTTAGAGGCGTTTAAAATCGGCCCAATGAATACCAAACGGTTTAATAAATCTAATATTTATATTATATTATTAATATATTTTAATATTTTTTAACTTGTATTATATTAGAGATGACAACGAGACAAAACCGAGGTAGATTTGTAGTCACTACCACTTAAATGGATATTAAATGGATATTAATTACATTCATAATTTTCTTCTCACGTCACCCAGTAAATTTAATATTTATTATTGTAATATATAAATTTAAATCGTATTATCTATAAAATATAAATATATTATTTAAGAGTTAAATATGCATAAATATATATTATATTATAATTTAAAATTATTAAAAAAAATTTAATATTTTGCAGTTTATTGAGCGGATCATCGATAAATAAAAATAAAACAGTATACAATCAGTTGATCTAATTAGATCTCTTAAAAATATTAAAAATTTAAATTATGATGTTATAAATAAAATAAAATAAATTAAAATAATTATTCTCGTAATAAATTTTTATAATACACGATCTAAGTTTAAATATTTTATTAACCAAAAGGCAAAGTAATTCGTTTTGTTTATTAACCAAAAAATATACGAAATCAAATGGGTCCAACATTTTATACATTTTTTCTCGGCTGCCAAACATATTGGGAAAAATATGAGAGAAATATTTTTTTTATAGGTAAAGATTTAAATAATAAAATTATGGTTTTATATTTTATTTTATAAGATTTTTATAATGGTATTTTATATTTTTAAAATAAAAAAATTATTTTATAGGTTATTTTTATTATATCATTCATGAAATTAATCAACAAATGTATTAATTTAATTAATTTTTTATCTTGTTTTTATCAAGTAAATCTTCACTTGGTAAAAACTATTTTTAAACTTAATTTACAATACATATTAGTGAATATTCATTTGGTAAACGATAAGATAAAAAAATTAATTAAATGAATATATTTGATTAATTGTTCTTATAGATGACATGACGAAAAATAATAAGATACTCATGATATAGTTTTTCCAAAATAGGCGAGTAACAAATAAAAAATTAATGCTTAAAGTAGGTGCAAATTGAATTTAGGGGAAAAAAGGAAAATAAATATTAAATTCATATGGATGGGTTACCAAACATGGAAAAATTATAGCATAGGTAAGTCTATCACGTTATTCATGGGATCAACTATTAAAAAAACATCAATCTCATTATTTTTTCTATGTCATATTTTCCTAAGTGAATCTTAACTCATATTTACTGTTAATTCATTTTAAAATAATTTTTTCAAGTGAAGACTCACTTGGGAAAATATATGACATCGAAAAAATGATGAGATAGATGATTTTTAGTGATTGGTCTCATAAACACGTGGTAGGACTTACCCATAATCGGTGGCGGATCCAGAAATTTATTTGAGGGTGGGCACATATAAAATTTCCAAATCTCAGGGTAGGCACAAAGCTTAAATATTACAAAAATTTAAGGACTAATTCATAAAAATTAAGAAATTTAAGGGTAAATATACGAACTTTAAAAAGTTTAGTGCCCACCCTATTTAAAGGGTGCATCCGCCGGTGCCCATAATATAATTTTTCCCAAACATGGGATATATCGATATACGAGACCCTACTTTTATGAGAAATTATATCATGGGCCCGACTCACCACGTCAACCGTGATCCCATCCAATTATAACCACCCACTTTATCACTATCTTTAGAGTCATTTTTTCCAACTAGTGAATCTTCACTCATCTTTTCTATGTCATTTAAAAATATATTTTTTTAAAATTATATTAATAACATGGATGATTAGTGGTGGAATGGATGATTTTCATTGGTTAAGGACCACGACTGACGTGGCAAGCCGAGCTTATGATATAGTCTCTCATACTTTGGTAGAACAAAAATCCTACATCTCCTAACCATACCCCTTCTATGTCCCTACTAAAAATTCTTAAAAAATAAATTATAAACATTAACCATAATTTTCACATCATAAACTCTAAATTTTATACCATAAAAATACTCTCTACCTCTAATTTTCTAATCTCTAATCGCATCCTCTTACCTTAAACATTAAATTTATTATTTTAAAGTGAGAGCATCTATAAAGACACAATAACAATAAAGAGATAAACGATTTATACCCGTCCCGAAGGCTAAAAGTAAAAAAATAATATTACATATATTATCCAAAAATATTAAAATAAAAACAATAAATTGAAAAAAAATCTTTAGATTGATAAAAAAAAATATAGTTACACATTTTTATTAAATAAAAATATATTATATTTCTATATTAAAATCTAAGTTTATATAACATAAAATAATTCAAAAATTTGTATATCTCAATTTTATATCATATTTTAACATTAGAATTACACAAAATTATATATTTTTTTAAATATGTATCGTATTTATGTTATTATTTGTACGTAATTTATTTATTAATATTTTAAAAAACCTGTCGTAATCATTATTGTTTTATTTCATTATAATCTCTGTGATTAAAAGTATGATGTAACACATTAAAATTTTAATTATATAAATTAATTAAATTATGATGAAATTTATCCTCTTTTATGTTCGATAATTCCGATGTAAATTTACCACGCACTGGGCGAATGTAAAAAATGAATATTCCTTTGTCCGAAATAAATATACTTCATTTGTTCCAGCATCTACGAGAAAAAAAATAATAAAATAAAATAATGTTTACTTGGGATAAAAATGGAAATGAGAGGTTAAATATGGTATTTAAAATAATATTGGCATTTTAAATAATTAATATATAGATAATTATACTATTTATGGATAATGAAAATATTTTATTTTTATAAGCGCTCATATTTTTAAAGATTAGAGAATTTATTTAAAGTTAGCTTAAGAATTTAAATTTATGTGTTTAGAATTTAGGAATTAAAATTAGAATTTAAGGATTATAAACAAAAATTAATATTTAATATATTATCTTAAAAATTAAATCTTATTATATTAAATTTTTAAATAAATTAAATATTAAGAATTTTAATATTATAATTAAAATAATGATTAAAAAATTATTAACATAATGATTTTTTTAATATTTAATATGAATTAATTGAAACTAGTGATTTTATTAAAAATAATATTATTTTTTTTAAATTTAAATTAAAAAAATATCATTTGAAAAAGTAATAAAAAATTTTGGTCATAAATCTTTATTATAACATCGGTGGAATTTACAGAATAATCTAACCAAATATTTTAATCTGATATATAAAAATTCTCAATATCATTTGAGGATTTAGACCGTTTTCTATAATATCACACAAAAATCGTCACCTACACATAACGTTTTTAGTGCAACTTCAATGGTCAAAAATATTAAACATATAGAAAACGTTATGTACGAGTAATTTTTTTATGATATTATAAAAATGACTTAAATACCTAAATATTATTTAAAAATTCTTATATATCGAATTAAAATATTTAGCTGAATTATTATATAAAATTTGCCTATAATATCTGTACTTTCTGCATCTATTTTGTTTTTATTTTTTTTTTATTTTGAAATTATTTTATCAGTCTTTTTATTCTAAAACCTTCATTTCTGAGATTACCCAAACTTAACAAAAGAATTTTCTCTCCCAAATACCCAATGCATTTCACAATTTCTTCTTCGGATTTTTGAGTGAGGGAAGGCTAGATTTTGATCAATCTTTTCATCAAAACCCAGAAATTCTACAGTTTTATTTCTGAATTTGCAGTTTTTGGGTTGTTTTTTTCTTTTCTTTTCTGGGGATGGTTTCTTCATCATTGGCGAGTCCGCTATGCACGTGGTTGGTGGCTGCTTGCATGTCCTCCACGTGCGGCAAAGACCAGTCACAGTCGTCAATACTCCGTTCATCAGCTTCTTCTAAGAGACTCGGCCGTTGGGCTCGTACTAGAAGGAGAGTTCTTCTTTCTCAATGCGGCGGCGGCGGCGGAGATAACAACCAAAACGGGGGCCTGATTTCGTCGTTTTGTGGATCTGGCATCCAAGGTTTGATGACTTCGTGTTTAGCTTTTGAGCCCTGTGACGAGTACTATTCCTCTAAAAACAGTAGCCTTTTTGGTCAAAATGGAAGCTTTTCTTCTTTATTTGGATCCAAAAGCGTTCCCTTCAATAACAATCGCAAGCAACGCAGACTCAATCAAGGAGCTAATCATTCTGGTAAAAAAAAAATCTTTTCTTTTATTCAATAGGAAAGGGTATGTTGGTTTTTGATGCCTTCTAAAATCTGGGTTCTTTTTATTTTCATTTTCATCTGTTTTTATTTGTTATCTTAAAGCATGGATTTTGTTTTCTTTTTGTTGTTTTTAATTTGACCCTTTTTCAAGAACTGTGTTTCCTTTTTGTGTGTCTCTGTGTTTTACATTTTCCCTTTAATTGCTTTCAATTCATGGCAATTCTGATAGAAATTCAAATAATGATTGGCAAACTGAGATACTCATACACCCAGGTTTTATTTTTATCATGAAAAACCTATGATTCAATTGGAATTCAAGGTGCTATTAGTTCTATGTTGATTAGAATCATGTAATTTCAAGAAAAAAAAATAATAAATTGTGCAATTTTTTTATTATTTTTGTAGATTATATAATAATCATTTATTTATCTCTGGCAAGATGTGTAGGCTGATGTTTTTTTGTCTTGTCTTGATGAGCATTTTGTAACAGTTTCTCATGGGTTTGCTGCCTCTTTCAATATAAAAAAGGAGCATATTTGTCTAGCACACTAAATTTCTGGCTTTTCTGTATTCATGTTATTGTTTGTTTGTGTGTACATCATCTTCTAAATGGTGATGATAGAGAAAATACACTTCTTCATGCACATAAATCATAATATCATATAACTTATTGGTTAGATTCCATATGATCTGCGGGTTAATTTATTTAATAACGTAGGGGAAGCCGTGTCTGTAGCTGTGCAACCCACCCGAGAAATTACAAAAGAGAAGAAATCTCCTACGAACAAAAGGCGGGTTGTTGTGACAGGGATGGGAGTGGTGACTCCACTCGGACATGATGCCAATGTCTTCTACAACAACTTGCTCGAGGGTGCTAGTGGTATAAGTGAAATTGAGGCTTTTGACTGTGCACAGTTTCCAACTGTAAGTCGAGTTTGGTATCTCTCAGCTGCTTTTGTTTGCACCAGTGCTTGTTCTTACTGCTCCCATTTTCTTTCCAGAGAATTGCCGGAGAGATAAAATCCGTCTCAGCTGATGGTTGGGTTGCACCAAAACTTTCCAAGAGGATGGATAAATTCATGCTTTATATACTTATTGCTGGAAAGAAAGCCTTGGAAGATGGTGGAGTAACTGAAGATGTAATGGATGAGTTAGATAAAATGAAATGTGGAGTTTTGATTGGCTCAGCAATGGGTGGCATGAAGGTAAAATTTTCGGTCTACAGAACATGTACCTTCATTTTAAAGGTGATGGATGCTGGATATAAGAAACAGCTGATTAAGTCTTACATTTATAAATATTAAACTTGATCAAGTAAAACACGAATACTAGCAGCTGGGATCATGGTTTTAGTATAACAAAACATGCCATACTTGCATAATGCATACTTTAAAACGTGAGTGGTATAATTTTGTAATACTAGCTTAGTGTTTAAAACCGGCCTTAATAACATAAATCTCTTGAATCATAACTGATATAGTGTATGTAGTACCCCTCATGACGACTCACAACCTTAAGAAACTAACTGTTTTTGCAACTAGTTTTCCTATTTCTGTCCATTGATTCATTTAGGTGTTTTTTTGAATGAAAAGGTTTTCAATGATGCAATTGAAGCTTTGAGGATCTCATACAAGAAGGTGAATCCTTTTTGTGTGCCATTTGCCACTACAAATATGGGTTCGGCAATGCTTGCAATGGATTTGGTGAGCTTAAATTTAGAATTTGCAATGTTAAGATGGATGTTGAAATTTGACTTCGAACTTCTAAGTTAAAACTGATGATTTCTTCAGGGATGGATGGGCCCTAACTATTCAATCTCCACTGCATGCGCCACCAGCAACTTTTGCATATTAAATGCAGCAAACCACATCATTAGAGGCGAAGCTGTAAGTTGAGGAAAGATAAAAATCCAGTATGTTGTAGTTTTGTTTTTGTTACCCTATGTCTGAGGTATTTGAATCAAAATCGCAGGATGTGATGCTTTGCGGTGGCTCGGATTCAGCAATTATACCGATTGGTATCTCTGTCTTTTTTGTATCTGACTTCATTTACAATCTTTCCAGTTGGTACAAGCTGGATATACTTGATTTTTATGAATTTTTTTTTTGTTCAGGACTCGGAGGATTTGTTGCATGCAGAGCACTCTCTCAACGGAACAATGATCCAACCAAAGCTTCACGCCCTTGGGATGCCGTAATATTTCAATTACTCTTGTATTTCCAGCGTTTCATTTTTCTTTTGTCGTTTGTTTTTATCTAGTTCTTGAACAAAATCAATAATGCTTGGAATGAGCTAATGAAATAACTTGGTGGAAAGTAAGGTAATTTTATATTTTGTGTGCTTCCGTTGTTCTCACGTCTTTTCGTGGTACTTTGATAATGTGACTATATCTCAAGCACTCTCTAATCCTAGGCAGTTCAAATGTGAATAACTTTCTCAGTCTTTTTTCATGAATTTAATTGTTCTAACTGTTACACAGACTCGTGATGGATTCGTCATGGGGGAGGGTGCTGGGGTTCTGCTTTTAGAAGAATTGGAGCATGCTAAGGTACTCTTTCTTCGACCTCACAAGCCTTATTTGAGCCATAGTTTGCACCTAGTGGTTTATGGTGAAGTTTCAGGAATGCATATTAGTTTATTTCTTAGAAGAGAAAATTATCAAGTTTAGATTTGATTTTACAGAGGAGAGGTGCGACCATCTATGCAGAATTTTTGGGTGGAAGCTTCACTTCTGATGCTTATCATTTGACCGAGCCACATCCTGATGGTAATGAACCATGTCTTTACTGCCAGAGTTCTTTCTTCTTTAATCCGAAAGTTGTTTCTACCCAGTTTAAGTATGTTTCTTCTGAAACGGCACATGCTATTATAGGAACTATTAAACTAAAATCCATCTTGTGAAATCGAAAAATAGGAATTGGTGCCATTCTCTGCATAGAAAAGGCCTTGGCGCAGTCTGGTGTACCGAGAGAAGATGTAAATTACGTAAATGCTCATGCTACATCTACACTATCTGGTGACATTAAAGAATACCAGGCTCTTCTCCAATGCTTTGGCAACAATCCTGAGGTAATTTTGCATTTTATTCTCTGATACTTCCATCTGCTTTTCATATTTCTGTGTTGTGATTAGTGATATGATCTCCATTATTTGCAGTTAAGGGTGAACTCTACAAAATCAATGATTGGCCACCTACTGGGAGCTGCTGGTGCCGTGGAAGCTGTTGCGGCAGTACAAGTATGTAGAACTTTGATTATGGATTTTTGTTGAATTTAGAAAACAGACTTCATGGGCATAACTTGTGCTGAATGTTATTTCTGCATTGTTCTAAACGACTGTTTTTCCGTCTATATGTTCCTGTCCTGTACTGACAAAATACTTTCTGATGCAATTGCCATTTTTTATATCTCCTCTTCTTTTCTTTTGATGGGACCTGAGCAATGACATGGTAATGTTTATTTATTTCAGGCAATACGGACCGGTTGGGTCCATCCGAACATCAATCTCGAAACCCCAGATGAAGGAGTGGTATGTTGCTTGTGCCTTCGACAGACATACATTTCCCTCGGTTAACCGATGATACTAATACTATCCTATATTTCCAATACATCTAATTCAGGACACAAATGTGCTTGTGGGACCAAAGAAAGAAAGATTGAACGTAAAGGCTGCATTGTCTAATTCTTTCGGGTTCGGCGGCCACAACTCCTCCATCATTTTCGCGCCATACAAGTAATATAGTTCAATCATTGCTCTACCAGTCTTTTCTTGGATCTGGCTGAAGGTATGTAAGCTCCTTTGTCAATAGTTTAGAATAAAAACGAATATCGTATCTGTACCACCTGCCGATACACGACACTTCCATCGGCAATTGGGTTGGTAACCTTGTTGATGCAGTCAGCTACCATGCAGGGTCCGGTACCAACAAAGTACCGGTGGATATTATACAAAGTATTGGTGTCCGTTGGAGGAGTTGAAAGGAGAGAACGTACGGTTGTTTCCGAGATTTCGTTTTCTCCCGATATCTAGCTACACTGGAGCTTTTAGTCATGGCATTTCTAGTTGACATGGGACATTGAACCAGTGGATATGGTGATGTTAGATTTTGTTATCTGTTTACAAGAACATATGACTGATTTCATAGTCAATCTGTAATGAATTTTTGAGCTGGCTGTATTGCCACCTACACTTGTAGATTGGTGGTTTAAATGAATTCGGGTCGGATACTGCAAAAGTCTATTATAAGTTAAAAATGATGTCGGGATTTAAATTTATAATTTCGGTTAAGGATTTAACGTTTCATTTCGCTAGACTAACCGATTTAGATAAATCAGTTCAAGTTTAGTCTTTTGATTTTTCAGAGGTTTTTCCACCCAACAAATAATATAGTTTACGTTTACATTTTATATGTTTTCCTCCAACCACCATTACAGCACCGGAGCTTGAGCTTTTTTTATCTTCTCCTACACCTGCATGATTCATCCCATAATCTAACAATGTTGCCGTTTAACGTAGCCAATCCTGATAACGGTACCACTCCATTTCTACGTTCCTCAACCTCAGCACTCTCTCCCACCATTCACTACAATTGCCAACGTCGTCACTCCATCTCGTCGCCGTTATGTCTACGTTGCTACTTTCTCTGTCATCGTCGAAATAAACAGTCACCTTAAACTTCCCTCCTTTGGTCACTCCTCTGCTAACTAATGGCGAAACGCTGGTTTCCACGACGGAAGCTGAAGGGGTCGGCTTGTCACTGTCTTCAGGAATTGGTCGGGACTCGTCTCGGGCACAACCGGAAATGGACGGAGATGGCTTTTGTTCACCACTTTGAACACACCCTGATGAAGTGGTGGCTCCTGCCATGGCGGCTCTGATCCTCCAACTCCAAAAACTAATCCCAGCCGTGACAACAGCGACCCACGTCCATAGATTATTGACAACCGTGAGAATCCCGAACCTTACATAGTTGAATGCTACAGCTTCGAGTGGAGACTGATTCATCTTTGTAACTCTATTGTCTGAACCTTTTCTGTTTTGTAGTCTTGGTTGTATTTCTGTGTTTGGTTATAAGGAAAATAATCTAAGGCTTAAACGGAGATCAAATTGAGGGTTGAAGGAGATGCTGAGAATCTCAGAGGAAAGATGCTAATTTGCTAAGATAATTCATATAGTAACTTATAACAAAATGTTTTTTTTATAACGTCACGTAAGGGCGAGTATTGTGAGCTGAATATGACATTTTAAGGTTTAAAATTTACCGCGTTTGGCGTACGAGTTTAAGATTTAAAAATAATATGGTTAAAGATTTTAATTTTAACATATAAACCCAAAAATTTATCAATGGTTTATAAATTCAAAACTATTACACTTAAATCTTAAACATAATTGAAGTTCTTAAACCCTAATATTAAGACATTTACGTATAAATAGTGTATTTCATACACTATCGATAGAAACAAAAAATTTCTACGAGCATCACAATTTTAGTGTTTATGGACTCTGGTTAGGGTTTAATATTTAAGTGTAGAAGTTAAGAGCGTGGTTAAAATTTATTGTTTTAAAGTTTATAAACTCTGTTTAGCGTTTAATATTTAGGTGTTTAACGAACGAACATAGTTACATGAACAAGAAATTATGTTCATTTAGTTATTTATGTTCGTTTATTTATCAAGTTAAAATTAAACGAACGAACATGAATATATCCTCATTCATGTTCGATCAGGTCTAATTACACTCCTAAATTTTAATAACATTATAGATTCAAATTTTGATCCATGTCAGATCCAGGCCAATTATTTAACGTAAAAGCTGAGATTAAACTATAAAACACGATTGATACGATATCGATAAATTCGAAATATTCGAGATTTTAAGACCATTCTAGAATCTCACACATTGTTTCAATAAATTCTTCATTGTCATGAATAATTCATGATAATCATGTCTTATAGAAGTGATTCCACACTAGAAATAAGATTCATCAGCCAGCACAATGCATTCAACCTGTCATAACTGGTATTAACTTAAGTTTCCTGGTCTGCATAGAAAATGGTGAACAACAAAGTAGTTAAGGTCATGGGAACTTCGACATCGTTTGATGTATAGAATCGATGTCGCACGGGGATTATTGGGAGTTTAATAAGGCAAAAAAGTCGGTTGAGCATAATACATGCTCATCGATTCGAATATGATACTGAAAGCTACAAAAATGGATGATGTGATCCTCTAGTATGCTCATGTAAAGAGAGTTAGGTGTTGTATCAATCACGTCTAGTGTGGTTTTGCAACATACCCATCAACAGCAAAGTTCCGAGTGGCAGCAGGGATGGCCAAACGAATTCCATCGAGTTCTGGACTTGCGACTATCTGACATCCCAGACGAGACCTGAAATAGTTCGAGAACACGATGATTCATTTAGATTAAATTTGACAAACATATATATATCATTGAATAGATTACGATGAAGGAGCTCACGTTTCTGTAAGTCCAAAGGCCAAGTCCAACATGTCATTCTCCTCGTCAGCTGGATCTTCTAATTTATTATAATACTCCATGTCCTAGCAAAAGAGTCGATAGTTGGGAATATTATTAACATAAACCGATTAACATCGTGTTTGATAAATATAATGGCAAGAACATACCATCACTATGACATGGCATGTTGAACAAGCAAGTGAACCCTCACATGCTCCTGAAATGACAGTACAAATGGACGTTAAATATTAGCAATGAATTATAAATTAATAGATCGAACTAATTAACCTGTTAAATTTTAGTGTGCTGTTCCTGCGAATAGAATATGTGTAAGACATTCGTCGTCACGGAAATGTTTTGGTAAATGAATTAATCCAAGAAGATAAAAGTTAGATTCAAGGAATGCAAGAAAATCATGGGTTCAACAATGGATGATGACCCTTGCCTTCGAGCTCTATATCGTTTTCATGAGCTGCTTCCAGCATGGACATTCCAACAGGCACTCGTATGGGGATATCTTCTCCGTCCTTTGAAACAAATGTGACAGATATCCTGCCATATAAAGACAATCTACCATGAAAATAAAGAACGACAAAAGAAAAACAATTTTAGATTATTGTGTATGAAGCTATTAAGTCGAGTGTTTAAAGAGCAAATGTTCTTGAGCACTCAAACTCCACTTTCGAAGTCGGTGAATGTCATAAATTGCAATCTGAATCTCTCACCAACTAAAAAAGTGCAAGAGCCACATGCCCACATCATGCAGAGATATAGACAGTAGACCAGAAAAGCACACTAGAGAAACCCACAACCAATTATAGGCTCATGCATAAATAGAGACAGATCCTCCTACGAGTGGGCTCTGAGGATGCTATCCTACCTACATATTAGCTGAGGTCTTAATTGAACATCAAAGTTCAAGTTTGCTTCGAAGCATGGCAAAACAAGTACAACAATGTTTCATCTTGACAAAGAAATTCTTTTCCTATGTAGTATCAAATTATCAGTATAGAATCACTTAAAATAGCATTGAAGTTACATCACACCATCCTTCCAAGGACTTGAAAATCGAAATTAGGTTTGTATATTTCTTCTTTAATGTTATTGTGCATTGTATAGTAAACCATGCCATTAAAATTTTAATAAATAATTCCATCACCTTAAAATTTCATTTAAAGAACTTTTAATGTCATGTTCCAAGAACTAATATGAACTAAATAAATAACTCACCAATCTAATAAGATTAGCACTAAATGAAAGATCCTTAACTCTATCCAACACTCATAGACACCATGCCATTAGAATTTTATTTAAAGAACTTACGTTTCTTTCTCTTCATCCCCTCCTGCAGAAACACTGGCAGAAGCTGAGGTAGAAAAACCATGCTGCTTTTGAAATACGGCACCTTGAAAGGCTCTAGTTTCTGGAACTGGAAGTACTACAAGCTGTCCAAAAAAAAAAAATGAAGAAATGAGATGATAAAATTTCACAGATAATGTGCGAAACACAAAAACATATTTTTCCATATAAATATCTATAATTGAAATCCTTTCTCATCCAAATCTGTTGAGGGTAATATCAAAAATATGGATATTATATCGTTCTTCAACGTTTATACCAATACCATCCATAGATGTGGTGTACTTCAATATCTCGGAAATTATTTCCTAAATACCCTCATAACAAGGCGTCCCCCCCCCCAAAAAAAAAAAAAAAAAAAAAACACTTCCAACTATTGTCACCTCCATCTTATTACAATTCAGATCTCATAAGATGTTTGTTTGAGTTCAACCATATTTTTTTCATGTAAATGGCACCCAAGTTTAGCACTATTTTGCTATCCCTCTGGACAAATCTAAAAATTGTCACAAGAACTAACATTAATCAAACCATTCTATCACCTTAGAAAACAAAATCAACAAGGGACCATTCTTCTCAAATGAAAACTATGATTCTTCAAAAAAACACAATAATTCAATTATGTCTACTACAGATTATCTTCTAAACTTGAACGAGGGGTAAGGACTAATCATGTCATTAGCTCAATGACTAGAGTAGTCAACACATTTCATCTCCTAAAAGGTTATAAGATCATCTATCCACCATTGGGTCACATAACCAACTACTGATAAAGAGGACAATCTCATTAACATTACACAACTAAAGCTTCCACTCAAGATTCCTTACAGGGTCAAGCATATCATAAGTGCTAGAATAAGTTGGCCAATTGTTGACAACAAGGGTTGGATGTAGGATTTTATGTCAGGGCTGCAAACTGTTAGAGAGTTATATTAGAAATTCAGAGGGTGCGAAATTACAAAATTTTAGGGGGTTCCATCTTAGATCACCAATAGAAAATATAAAGAAAATTCATAAACTACATGTGAGTTTGAAATTTTTAAAGGGTGTGACTGCCACCTCCAGCACCCCTCGGCCCATCCCTGACAACAACCAAACATGAATGTAACCACAACTCATTTCTTCGGTTGCTTTCTTTCAGTGACATGAAAGGGATACGCAAAACATGCGAAATTATACTTCCCCCAAAAGAAATATACAAAAAGTAACTATCACTCACTAACCAGAGACTGTCGATATTGCCTGCAAGGCCCTTGTGTATAATACCTCGTTCTACATGTATACGTATATCCACCTGTTGAAAAGTGTACAATTTCAACTTCAGCCTGTATGTGAAAGTTTCATACAACACATGCATTTGTAAGAACCTATAAAATATATCACAATCATCAAAACAACTTGTCTACTTAGAAAGTACAAGTCCATAAGTTTTTATTTCTCTAATATTAATAATGGCAATTAAGCATAAGAACTGAAGCTAAATTGAGAATATAAGCATACCTCTCGATAGCTCTTGGGCAACCCTAAATCCAACTCTACAAAGCCTAGAGATTAACATAATTTGAAGTGATAAGATAGACCCTGTGTGGGGAAAAAATAAAGCTTTAGAGCTTCAAAACTCATGCCTTTGGCAATCATATCAAATTTCAGAACTTGCTTTTCAAATCGAGTTAATCAAAAAGATTCAACAGCGTATTCATCTAAGCTGCTGCTAATTGATAATAGGCAAATAATTAAATCCCGAGAAAGCAGAAAATAACGATTGAAGTGAACAAGTGAAGAACTTTAGGAAATAAAATATATGTATATACCTTTTGTAATGCGATAAAAGAGGGAACCCGTCCAGATAGCTGTGCTGGGTCTTTTTTAAGCCGAGAACTCCGACTAGGTTTGGCGGCAAAGAGTTACCGCCGGCGAAGGCGATTTTCTGAAGTTAGATGAACAATTTTCTTTTGAACAATATGCGCCGTCGAGACAAAGGGAGATGAACGAGTGAAGGACACCAAAAACGAACCGAAACGACGACGTTTTGTATAACAAGAAAATCAGGAAAAAATGAAAAATGGAGATGCGGGGGATCGAACCCCGTGCCTCTCGCATGCAAAGCGAGCGCTCTACCATTTGAGCTACATCCCCAATTGGCTTAATTTTACTGAATTATTTATTAAAATGAAATCAATTTCTTACTGGCTCATATACTAAACACATGAATGATAAATAATTCGAGGTTAATGTCTAAATTATAGTATTAGACCAACAATAAAAAGGTTATATTTAAAGTAAAAAATAAAAATAACATTCGATGAAATATTCATAAATTATTCGTATATAAACACACGAGTGATAAATAACATTTGAACCCTATAATATGTGTAAATCGTAAATCGTAAATCTATAATTTATTTTTTCATTTAATTATTTATAATCTTTATAATTTAGTCATATTGTTATTGTATAGTTTAACTCAGTACTAAAAGTTTAAAATTAATATAATTATAAAAGTTTAAATTTACCAAATTAAAGTATTAATAATAAATCTACTACTTTTCTATACACTATACATGAATCCGTGTCCTAATTTGATTATTAATTTAATGTCTTTGTTTGATAAATATTTTTTAAAGTTAAAATTAAAGGTTTAAATTTTTTAGGGTTTTATCAATTATTATAATCCATTATCAAAATAATTAATACAATATGTTAATTACTCCTAATTAGTTAATGTCATTAATTATCCATAAATTCGTTAATTGCAAACATGGTCAATATTAAGTGAGTGTAGTAAATGAAATGATCCACCAATATTAAAATAAAAAATAAAAATAATATCATATCGTCATAAACCTTAATACCCATTTTTTTCATTCTTAATATATATCTATATATATATAATTTGTTGCGGATTTTATCTTCTAACCTAATTTTAATATAAACATTAAAATATTATATATTTAATTTTAATAAATAATTCTTTCGATAAATTTTTTTTTATATAAAATATCTTAAACTCGAGATATATTAAAATATATCAAACCATTAAATCAAATTATGTTTCATTTTAGAAGTGATAAGGATGATGTAAATATAAAGATTTTTTTAAAAAAATGATGGTTGATTGGTCGGTTGGTTGACGTGGGACCAAACTGTCAGCCAAACATAACTGACAACAGAAGTTAACTTCCCTCCAAATCTATTATAATTTTAGAAGAAAAATTATAAAAAATAATAATTTTTTAATATATACAAACGGATAAGATAAAATTATACAGTGTAAAACTTAAAAAAATTTATATTTTTTTGGATCATTGGATGACTAAAATAGAGAATTTAAATTAATAGTCGGTTATATAAAAATTATCGCTTGAAAAAATAAATAATTAATACGAGTAACCAGTTTCAATCATTTAACGATTCAAAAAACATATAAAACTCTCTAAGTTTTACGTATATAGCTGGATGATAGCTCTATAAAAAATATATTACATTTAGCATGCCATTTTCTTGGATGGAGGAGAAAACAATGCATTAATTATACTTATTTTTCCCTAAAAATATATACTTATTTCCCATATATACCAAACTTAATCAATGCTACTAAATCTCAATATAATAACATTTCCTTTTTAGAAAGATTCAAGATTTATGTTAATTTCTTGGGAAAAAAGTTTTCTTTCTAATTTCATTTGAGTTGGAGTTAGATTCCATTTCTATTGGTGGGAGAGTTAGCTAAGAACATGAAGGGTTCCTAGAAATTCAATGCAATTCATGCTTTCTTAGACTACACTTCTCCATTACTTCTCCTTTAATCATTTCTTTTTCTTTGATTTTTTTTCTTAGGTAGGTCCTTCAAGTTTATACTTAATTTTCTGGGTTTTTTTAATATTATTTGCCTGCTTTTGATCAACTTGTTTGACAGGATTTACTGCTTGTATTGTAGTTGGATCTTGATTCTAGTCTAGTAATCTCCACCTACTTTGTTTTAATTATCTAATTTAATGCAATGATTAGGTTTCTTCGTTTTGCATTTGTCCAACTTTTTCTAGTTCTATATAACAACTATACATTCTCTCATTTTATCCACAGCTTGATTTTTCATACATTTTCTTCCATTTTCCATTCCAGGAAAACCAGAAACAATGGCTGCTGCCACCGTTTGTGGACGTTTGGGTGAATCTCTGGCTTCTCATCCCCAGCAAGCCAAGTCTATCCTCTCAAGGTATGATCTTTTCTGGGGTTTGATTGTTTGTTAGTTTTGAATTTTGATTACATTTGTTCATATGTAATTGCAGTATTGAAAGCCTCGGAAAGGGTATTCATAAGTCTCAGAAGCTGCTCTCGGTTCTCGATAAGGAGGCCGGAAATCAAGCGCTTGATGGGGTGGTGGTTGATGTCCTCAGGTCCACTCAGGTGATGTTGAGTAACCCTTTTTTTGTTTGTGTTTCTTCATGTGGTTTTGATGGGAATTTTGGTCTGACTTGAAGCTGTGGTGTAATGTGTAATAGGAAGCTGTGGTGTCGCCTCCGGTGGTCGCCCTTGCTATTCGATCGGCTCCTGGTGTGTGGGAGTACATTGTTTTGGATGTCCAAAAGCTTTTTGTGGAGGAATTACCTGTTGCTGAGTACTTGAAGATGAAGGAGGAGATTGTTGATGGAAGGTAGGTAGTTTTAGAGCTCTATTTTTTGAGTTATATCGAATTATCGATTTAATGTTGAACGATGCTCGACGATGTGATTCAGCTCCAATGGTGGCGAGTTCACGTTGGAATTGGACTTTGGTGCATTCAACAATTCTGTTCCTCGTCCATCTCTTTCCAAGTCCATTGGTAATGGCATGGAATTCCTGAATCGTCACCTTTCTGCTAAACTATTCCAAGACAAGGAGAATTTGAGCTTATTGCTTGAATTTCTACAGATTCATTGCCAGAAGGGAAAGGTATCAAACGATCGATCCGTCGTTTGTTTTTCGTTGGAACTTCTTATGCATCAGAACTTGAGAATGATTCACTGTTATGTCACAGGGTATGTTATTGAATGACAAAATCCAAGATGTGAAATCCCTCAGGCTTGCATTGAGGAAGGCAGAGGAGCATCTGAATGCCGTACCATCTGATACCGCATACTCGGTTTTCGAGGAAAGGTTCAAGCAGATTGGTCTGGAGAAGGGATGGGGTGATAATGCTGAGCATGTTCTTGAGATGATCCATCTACTTCTGGATCTCCTGCAAGCACCGGATCCCGTCACTCTCGAGACCTTCCTCGGAAGAATCCCATTGGTCACCAATGTTGTTATCATGACTCCTCATGGATACTTTGCTCAAGACAATGTTTTAGGATACCCTGACACTGGTGGCCAAGTTGTTTACATCTTGGATCAAGTCCGTGCCTTGGAGGAGGAGATGCTTCACCGGTTCAAGCTGCAGGGACTTGACATTACCCCACATATCCTCATCGTGAGTATCCGAATGTTATACCGGTTTTGATTCGTATGTTTGATGCTTACTTTGGTTGTTTTTATACCAGATCACTCGTCTCCTCCCTGATGCCGTAGGAACAACTTGTGGTGAGCGTCTTGAGAAAGTGTATGGAACCAAGTATTCCGATATTCTTCGTGTACCTTTCAGAACCGAGAAGGGAATCGTACGACAATGGATCTCGAGATTCGAAGTCTGGCCCTACCTGGAGACTTACACCGAGGATGTTGCAGCTGAGATTACCAAAGAGTTCCAGGGCAAGCCTGATCTGATTATAGGGAACTACAGTGATGGAAACATTGTTGCTTCGCTATTGGCACATAAGTTTGATGTCACACAGGTTTGTCAAAAACCAACTCATTAACTGTTTCTTTGATGTATTTTGATGTTCCATATACAGTTTAAAAACATGTTCTTCAATGTTTCATTCAGTGCACCATTGCTCACGCTCTTGAAAAGACGAAGTACCCGGATTCGGACATCAACTGGAAACAGCTCGATGATAAGTACCACTTCTCTTGTCAGTTCACTGCTGACCTTATTGCAATGAACCAAACTGATTTTATCATCACCAGCACCTTCCAAGAGATTGCTGGAAGGTAATATACATATCTTCCACTTTCCTACAACTAATGTCGGTACCTATTCGAGATGCTAACAACGATGTCGTTCCGTGATATTCAGCAAGGACACTCTCGGCCAATACGAGAGTCACATGGCTTTTACTCTTCCGGGGCTCTACCGTGTTGTTGATGGGATCAATGTGTTTGATCCCAAATTCAATATTGTCTCTCCCGGTGCTGATATGAGCATATACTTCCCTTACACGGAAGTCGACCGGAGGTTAAAGAACTTCCATCTCGATATCGAAGAGCTTCTTTACAGCCCTGTTGAGAATGCAGAGCACTTGTGAGTTTATGTCCTAATTTACCCCATTTTCACTAGATTATCTGCACAATGTTAACAATGTTTTACATTCTTGTTCCACAGATGTGTTCTAAAAGATCGAAACAAGCCGATTCTGTTTACCATGGCAAGGTTGGACCGTGTAAAGAACTTAACCGGACTCGTAGAGTTTTACGCAAAGAACAGCAGGCTGAGGGAACTCGTTAACTTGGTTGTAGTAGGTGGAGACAGGAGAAAGGAATCCAAGGACATAGAAGAGAAGTCTGAAATGAAGAAGATGTATGAACTTATCGAAAAATACAACCTGAATGGACAATTCAGATGGATATCATCCCAGATGAACCGTGTTCGAAACGGAGAACTCTACCGTTACATTTGCGACACCAAGGGTGCATTCGTTCAGCCTGCCATATACGAGGCTTTTGGTTTGACTGTTGTTGAGGCAATGACCTGTGGACTACCAACATTTGCAACATGTTATGGAGGCCCTGCTGAGATTATTGTTCATGGCAAATCAGGTTTCAACATTGATCCTTATAACGGAGATTTGGCCGCCGAGACCCTCGTTAATTTCTTCGAGAAATGCCAGGCTGATCCATCCTATTGGGAGGAGATCTCTCAGGGAGGCTTGAAACGCATACAGGAGAAGTATACATGGCAGATTTACTCTGAGAAACTATTGACTCTCACCAGTGTTTATGGCTTCTCGAAACACGTTTCGTACCTCGAACAACGTGGCCGCAAGCGTTACATCGAAATGTTGCATGCATTGGTGTATAACAAGCAGGTAAATATTCACGTCTATTACATTTTATATTGTTCGGACTCTTCATTTTTCTCGAAATATTCATGTTTACAAATATTCATTTTTCAGGTCAAGACTGTGCCTCTTGCTATTGAGTAAACAAGAAGTTAAGGCTGCTTGGAAACTAAGTTTTGGAAATTCCAAAAATGTTTGCTCTTTGAAGTTTTATTTCCCCTTTTGTTTGCAATTTTCCTTTGAATGTTTGATTTCAAGTGGGGCTAAAAATGTCCAACCTGAAATTTCGTCCTTTTCCCTTCGGAATGTTTTGAACAACTTTGGGTTTTTTTCCCATTGATTGCAATAAAGGTTTATCTTTATTTTCTTTTATATAATGTGTTGTGGCCTCTATAATTCTATCAAATTATATTGAGAACAATAAAAAGAAAATGAATTAATTGTATTATATATTTTTAAATTTTTACTTTGAATTAAATTTTATTTTTAACGTTTTAAGAATTTTTCATCGTTTTCTCGTTTTAACTTCGATTAAACTGCGAAATAAAAATAGTAAAGTTAACGATAGTAATTAAAATTATAATACGAATAAAAACATTAAATTGTAAAAAAAGAGATTTAATTGTGATGATTTATCTTTAAATTTGTTAACTTTAAATTTTGATCATTCATTGAAATAATTCTCTTTTAGATAATACGTTAATTATGACTAACTCTTCTTTTTAATTAACCAAAAACTTTAAATTAATCTCTAAATTTTGATTCTTACTAATCTAACCACGTTTATCACAATTAGCTCAAATCATTAAATATTAATCGCTCAAACACTATGTTGACATTACTCGACCTCTAGGAACAACGGTTCCCTTTCTCACAATTAGCTCTAAAATCATTTAATGAGACCCTTGTTCTTTTTAAAACAAAAAAGCTCTAAAATCATTTAAGTTCTAGAAAAACCCAACTCCAATTATAACATCTTTCGGTTAATTCCAATTGGGTTTGGATGAGTTATTACAAGCATGGAATGAATATATGAATTTTAATAAAGAAAAGCTGCAACCATTGTGAGTAATTTTAAGGCCAAGCAACTGCCCAGAAGATTATGATTTCCATACTTGGACACAGTCAAAAAGCATACTATCAAAACAATAAAATAGATGTAGAACTTGGCAGCTTGCCATGAAGACAATATCAGTCCTATAAACTGATTCTTCAACCATCCTCCCGAAATGCAACGTCCCTTTCAAATTCGTTTATCGTCTGGCCATCGATGAACTTGAAAAGGAAATAAAGAATTGAAGACCCGAAAACTCAGAATCGGAGTTCTTCGAAAAACAAGAAAAAAAAAATACTTACAAATCCAAATGACTGGAACTGAAAGCCCTATTTAGGACTTGAAGAGAGATGGTGATGAGCTTCCCAAAAGAATATCTATGTTTAATTGTTGACTATTTACTCTCTTTTAAGTGACGACTGATGTACTAGTCGTACATCGGGGGATTGGAATGCGAGCGAGGTTATCTTACATAAGAGTGCCATTACAACTGCTTCCACTTCTCCTTTTGATTCGATGGCCTCCATCACTGCGTCAGCCTGACTCGGTGGAGCCATGGATGTGTATGCCATCCATTTGAGGAAACCCAGCAAAACTCTAATGGGAAAACACATGTCCATAGTTCACCCACTGCACAAAACAATCAGGAAATTCCTCGGTTCCTTTCTGCTGTATTCCCTACAAAAGTATAGATAACTTGGGTTAGCCATTATTTCGTGCTCGAGCAACTCACAGCTGCAGTTTTATAATACATTGTATAAATGGTATATAGAAGAAGGGCACTTAGTCTCACAGAAGACTGTGTCCGCAACTCCGCATTATCAGAAAATCTTGATTCATATATGGTGCATTTTTTGTGAAAAAATCTATATATTTGATATAACCATAAAAGTAAGATTCAAGAGCTTCCACTGGAAATACAAATACAAACCTTCATATTCGATCCATATTCACTGGTAGATGGGGTTGTTTCTCCCAATACTCCATTGACAACATTCTCTGATGAAAGCCCTAGATAGCTTTGAAGTAGTGATGACCTGCACATATTTACGGGTGTCTGAAATGTATCTTCCACTCATTGGTTATACAAAATTTATCCCGTAGCCTTAAAGGTTGAGCTTTGGAGCATTCATGAAATAAAGAACAGGAAAATGTACCTCTCATATGGTTCATCCTCCCATGAATTACCAGAGGATGAAAGCCAGTCTAAGTCAACAAAGTTAGAGCAATTAACTCCATCCCCGTGTCCCGAAAAGAAAATTTGACCAGTTTCAAGATAGCGATCTCTTTGCACATCTCCAAATAAATGTCTTCGGGGCATAGAGGGTGTACACCTGTATAAAGAATTGAAGATATCCATATCAAACAAGAAATTTAAAGGGACAACCATATATTCAACATGCTACAGGTGATCCATTAATGACAGGAAACCATGAAACGTGCAGTTCAAAGATTTGAAATGCCATTGGTTTCTAATAGCTACAACTTTCTATTCCCATAAATTTCTGGGAGATGAGACAGGATCTGCGGTTTCCTTTGCATTGATCATTGGATCCTTAATCTATATGTGCATTGTTGAGCTAATCAAATAAGAAATGTAAAGGGACAGCCAATGACATTTCAATGTAGACGGCTAGACGGCATTCAACAATAGGAATAGAAAGCAACTAACCTTGAATACGATACATCACTTTCAGAAGTTGATATCTCTGGTGATGACTCTGAAAGGCCATTGCTTCCTTGTGATCGGTCAGGCAAAATTGAATTGGTAAATTTCTCCTGCTTATCTTTTGTGGTGGGCATAGGTGACCCAGTTTGATGGAGAATGTTTCCATCAGAGAATGATCTTTTGAAAAATGACCTGAAAATGAAGTATTAGAAAGTGAAGTGATATACATAATCGGATAACTAAATAGAAAGTCAAACCAAAACAATGAAGAAAATGAAATGCAAAAAACTGAAATAAACAAATATTATAACAATATAAGCTCCTGCATCAAGATGCTACTACGCAACTGTTTGTTTTTCATTCTCACAAGTCCTAATGGGCCACTCATAGTGGCTTCCCGCCACAATTCAGAAAAGCCCCAATAACCAGAATTTCCTAATTAACGAGAAAGTTGAGCATTCAAAAAACAAGAAACTGCAGGAAGCAAATTCACAGAGATGTGGTTCCCAAAAATAAAGATGTAAGATTTACTAGTTACAACTTTAAGGTTCAGACATGAAGCTCAAGGTTTTACTAAGAAATCTACCTTCCCTCTTCGTCCACAAAGGTTTCCCCGTTTCTTCCCCTATAATGTTGATCTGAACCCAACTCCCAAAGAGCAGGTTTACCAGCCTGGGGCTGGAAATACCCAAGGAATCTGCACAAGTAATTATTAAAAGAATTGCTCAAGATATTAACAATAACACATTTAAGAAATTATTTGAGGATAATTACAAGAGAAATGTCAAATTTACTGAACTCCAAATAAAAGATATGAGTCTTTTATTCCGTTGCAGTAAGATCAGGGATGTATTAACCCAGAAAAGGCCAACTATCTATATGCACCAAAGTTGTAGAACAACATGCTTTAAGACCATTCAATGACAAAGTGAAACGGACATCAATCTTCACCCCAGAAGTAATACAAACATAATACTGAAACTTACACATTAATTGCATCTTGCTTCTCAGCATCCATATATGCGTTGCTATAGTATCGTTGAAGTGTTCTAAAGAACTCCTGAGACTGGGTTGCGGCTCTCCACTGACCCCTTCTCTGAGAGAATATCTGCATGGTATAAAAGAAAAGAAAAATGAACTAACCAAGAAGATTGTATTTATAAGTTATAACTAAAATTTGACAGGAAGCTGAAGCATGTAATCAGAATTAGCGTCTTAAGTAACAATATTTCCCTCATCATATATTTCTCAAAGAAAAAAATATTACAATCACAAATTGGAATACCTTGTTGTGAGCTGCAGAACCACCGTATTGGTGTGCAAGTGTATCACCCATTCTCTCATAGAAACACATTAAATTATCCGCCAATGGATCATTCAAATCTATCTTTGGGGTATCTCTAATCCCTATAGCATGAAGCTGATGTCCAAGACCAGCCAATCCATATGCATACTGTGCAACATTTGTGCGATCCAGACAGTCTATACAATTGGTCCTAAGCACACCTCTCTGGAATGTGGGAGGCTTCAAAGAATGATTTCCATTAGTAACATTATTATACCCATAACAATTCCTCTCCAATCTATAAGCATCATCAGTAACATTGTTGCGATATCTCTGGGGTGACATGTCAATTGCATTAATGTTCCTGTATCATCGTTTGAGAACAAAAATACCATTTTCAACTAGTGACAGATAAAAAACAGAGATCTTTAATGTTTATAACATTGCATCATTAAAGTCCCACCAAACTATATTAACAATAGATAAATATCCGTAATATAAAAGTGTCAACCTAATGCAAAAGTCTAACATGTGGCAAATTCAAAATCCCTACTGATGAGTGAGACACTGAGACTGTGTCGGGTATCTAGACTACATTCATTACTATGTTCCGGAAAAATCCATATTTACAAAATTTTCACATATAAAACTGGAAGTTACTGAATGTGAAAAACGTACTCAAAGGAAGACCAAGCCATGCACTCCTCAGGTCTCAAGGTTGAAGTCACCCGACAAAAAAAGAAACCTGTTAGCATTAATGCATATGCGGCCACTTTGCCCAAAAGTAGCAAAACATTTGTCGCTTTGCTGGAAGAGAAAATATTGAAGACTTCTGGTTAGGAATCAAAACTATAAAAATAAAAACAAATCAACACCAATGAGCAAAGATTGATAAATAGAAGGGGGAAGAAAGGATAAAAGTGCATTAGTTTGGTGACAAAATAACAAGCTTATGACATACCACCGAGAATGTTTGTGTAGATCCCAGTGAAGGAACCTCAATCGATTCTCTTCTGACAAATCTTTATTTATAACATCGATTGCATTTGCAAACTCTTGACGAAGAATTGACTCTCGAGGCTTCTTCTCTTGTGTCTGCTCGTCGCACAAAAGCAATAAGTTACATCAAAGTACCATGCTACCCCCCTTTTATTCTGTACAATTTTTAGATTTTCTACACATGCACTATCTTTAAGAAATATACCAGTTTATGAAATAATTAATGAAAATAGGACCGGGATAATCCATAAAGAGAGACAAGGTGATATAATGAAAATTACCTTAATCAAATTAAAAATAATTATAGGGTTGCCATATCTTTTGACAAGATTTTCAAAATGAAGTCTAGTTGCTTCATAATTTTTGTCCTTCTTTGACACTGTAAAAAGTGAAAAAGGGTTAGGTTTTCTTTTTCTGAGCAAATGAAAATACCTGCAGGCTGCAGCAGCACCTGAAGTACTCCCAACAATTATTAGCACATACATATGATATCTGGTTTAAGATTCAAACGGGAGGTTTCTTGTGACCAAAAGAGTGGAATTGAGCCTCGGTTCTGGACAAAAGCAGTTATTTCTGCAGGAAGCCCATCAGGGACATCCTCAAAGACAATCTGCTCTGTCTCAACATCATTAGCTACTCTGCCTTTTTCATTTACTCCTCGTTTTAGATACCTACATACAAAATCATGTGCACATGAAGACAAGAAGTTTCAAATCATAACTTTCCAGAACCATATCACAGAAAATAACCAAGTAGGGTTTCATTTCACGTATCACCAGTGCCCAACAGAAAGAAACTAAGTTGTTTCCCTTTTAAGCTGGAAAACTTTATTACCTGGTACCAGCATAGTGGCGGGATCGTCTGGCAATGAGCGTAAGTTTGAAATCCCTTCCAGCTACAGAAAGCGTGGCCTACATTCATACAGACCAATGTCAAACTATAAAGTTAACCATCCATCTTATAAGCACAACAAAAACTTAATAAAATATCAGCTAATAGTAACTTCAAATGAGCAAGATCCTTAACCTGCTTAAAGAAGCCATACACCAAAGCAACTGTCCATAAAGTATTCTGGAGGTGATTGCGGATCCCTCTAGTTAGGAACTCATTCCACACAAACATAGTCTCATAAAGAACCTGACCTGGTTCATTATTATACATGTTCTTTTGTAGACTATGCATAACATGGTATGAATAGCTGAAGAAGAAGTCCTTTGTCAGATCGACCGTGCACAGGAGCTTCTTGTATCTAAATAAAAACAAAACAACTAATATCGAATTAAAAACTATATGCATAATATGTAGTGGAAAATTCACTTAATTTAACAATAAAAAACAAAGGGGGCAAAATAGCATGCCAATAATTTTCTACATATCATAGTGCAGAACAGAACATAAAATATTTCTGCATAACATTCTTGACTTCTAAGAAGTGGACCAAGTATGTTAGCAAACAGAAAAGAAGAAGACCTATGCTCATCCTTAGAGTCCGCAAAGTCTGAGTTAACAGTTGAATTTGGAACAGGAATCATCTCACTCTTTGAAACAGCATATACATTGTGACCGCGAATTGAGCCAATCTGCCTTCTTTCCGTAATAATAAGCATATAGTAAGGCCCCAAAAACTTAATAAACCCTAAAACACGGAACAATTTATGTATTGGATTAGCATTCAAATAACATTAATAGTCCCCCTAAAGTCATAATGGAATTCCAACATCCATACCGACAATGCCATAACAAATTGTAACAAATTTCAAACCACCAGTGGATATATTTCCTGCATGTATTCGCCTCAACAACTCAGAGCATTCACTCTCTGAGTACGTGGTAGAATCCTCACGAATGTTTAGCTCGGAAGGATCAAGCCGGTCTATCTTTAACACTCTCCAATACGTTCTACTCTTGTCCCTTCCAATCATATAAAAATTCTGCACACAATCACCAAAATGCAACTAGTTAAAACAAATTATGTTTCCTCTAAATTTAATAGTTCAACATCAAAACAAATCAATTCAAGTAAAATTACAATCCAAACCAAGCTTCTAACAACGTAAATTAATGAGATCACAATGAGATCAAAGCAAACAAATAAAGAAATATATAAATGAAAGAAAAATTACCGACTGTGTTTCGTATAGTCTGAATTTCTGCATACACGTAGACGGTTGAGATTGGTTGGAGCTCCCATTAATGTTAATACTATCGCAATCGCAACTTTTTGCAGCGGATGATTCCATAGCAAGCTTCTTGTTCTCTCCGTTTTCAATCTCTAGATTCAGATCTCCCCGAGCCCCAGGCTCAGGGAATTTATCAAAAGAGCATGCAATAACGACGGAACTTTTCTTGCTTTTATCTTCCGTTGAGAGAAAAAATCCATACCTTAATCCATAATTAACTTATTCTTGCCAAACCGAAATCGCTCCTCCTTTGCAGATAATAGAATTCGACTGCTTCAAATACAACATCTTAAATGCAATCGGAACCAAAAACAAAACAAAACGACGAAATACAGAACTCAGAGAAGCTGGCTATGGATGTTTGACCTTTTCCTTTTCCCTAGCTTTGATTTTTTCCCCTTTCACAGCCAAACAAAACAAATTCCAAACGCCGAATTACTTTGACAGAATCTGAGATCTTTCTCCTATCACGGCTGAAATTGAAGAAATTGCGGAGATCGAAATAAAATTAAAAACTGTTTTATTTTTTGTTTTTTTAATACATAAAAGTAAAAGAAAATAAAAATTTCTTTATTTTTTAGGGTAAATTACTCCTATGACAATTTAACTAATTGAAAATATTTATTTTAGTTATTTAATTATAAATTTTATTTATTAAATCATCAAATTTATAAAATTAATCTATTTTTATCAGTGTCGATAAAATCTTATCAGAGAATGTGACATAAAAATTACGTGATAGTTAACAAAAATTTATAAAATTATATATTTAATTTTTATTATTTATCTATTAAATTAATTTTTTATTTAAATTAAATTAAATTAATTATTCAATCAGATGATGATATATTTATTATTCTTATTTAATTTAATATAAAATTATACAAATAATTTATTTTAATTTAAAATTTTAAATATTTAAATTCTAAATTTTAAATTTTAAATTATAATTCTTTAATTTTTAAATTTTGTAATCTAAAGTCTTAAATGTAAAATATAATAATAATCCATAAAAATTGTGGAAATGAAATAGTTTTAAAAAAAATTCGAGTGAATAAATAAAAACCACAATTGTTGACCGCCACATCCACGTACATAATTACCCATTTGTTTCTAATTAATTATTATTTTTCTCTATATACTAAGCTTTGGATGTTTCTAAACTCTTCCTCTATATTTTTAAAATAAAATATTTTATTTTTAAAATAAAATGTAGTTAATAAGGGTGAATAAAATATAATTTGATTTAAAAATAAATAAATTTATCGACTCAATTCAATGTAAAATATTTATCTTGATTTAATTTAATTTAAAAAATATTTAAATAAAATTTGAATTATAAAATAAAAATTTAAATAATTTATTTAAATTAAAATTAACATGATAAATAATTATAACTTAAAAAATTTAAGTATTAAAATTGTATATTAAAATATAACTATTATGAAATTTATTTATTTTAATAAAATTAAAAGTGATTATAAGATATTATATATTTATATTGTCAAATAATATTTTACTCATTTAATAACGTACATAGATAATACAGACAAAATAATTTAAATTTGTCTTTTAAAAATTAAAATAATTTGAATAATTACATTGATATTCATTATTATAAACTAACAACGTTAGAATGAACGATAAAACTGTGTTATGAAAATAAATTTAGAGATGTGGAAATAAATTTTTAGTGACTAATATGAAATAATATCCAAATTCATGGACTGAAAATGTATATTCTTCATTGATTCAAAATATTAATAATTGAGCTTATAAGATTAATCCTTCATTAATACCCACGCGGTTTTTGATTTGTTTTTTTTCCCTTTAAATGAAAGGCGGCAGGCCATTTTCCCTCCACTTTGTGGCCTGAAAATAGTTCAAATTCTAATTCCTCACAAGAAATGCTCTCAAGATCCTCGGAGTCCAAGATTGTCAGCAGCGCCGGCACCGGCGTCGACGACGATGACGATTTTCAGTTTCCTCCGACTCAAACCCTTTCAGTTTCTTTAAAACCTACCTCACACAAAAAAAACCTTAAACCCTCCAACACTCCCCGCCCTCCTTTCAAGAAACGCAAAAGCTGCGTTAACCATGGAAAAGAAAACGCCGTCGTTTCCACCGTTACGGAAACTAGATCCGACGATCTCACCGATCTGGACGATACTTGCGGCCTGGATCTAATACCTTTCGGCATGGATTGCAGTAGTTTGGAGTTGAATTTTGCTCAAAATAGGGATTCTGGAACTGTAAAATGTGATGAGAAGAAAAAGGAGTCATTGGAATTGACTAAAGGTTATTTGTGCAATTCGATAGAATCGAGATTAATAAGGCCGGTATCAACATTAAGCGAGGGATTTAGTGAAGATCGTGAGGATGATAACGAGCTTGATGAGTTACTTAAGCTATGCGATGAAGTGGATGAAGATGAAGAAGATGAAGAAGAAGCGTCTCAAGAAGAAGCCAATAGCATCGAAGAGGAAAGAAACGGTGTAGACAATGATTCAATTCCGTGTCCACTTTGTGGGGTTGATATTTCGTATTTGAATGAACAGTTGCGGTTGGTTCACACCAATGATTGTCTCGACAAGGTGGAGAATCCGGCTCCTAAAGTAAGTTCAATAGCATATTATGAAATTAATAGTAATGTTTATTTGATTTGATTTGAGGTAAATTGGGTTCCTTTTGTACATGACTTGTTACCATAACAATGTTTTTTTGCAGGTTATTGTCCCACCTAGTGTTGATAAGGAGCCTCATTGCCTTCCTGAGGTTGTAGATGTTCCCTGTTTGTCTCCTCAACGAGCTGTTGATGTCTCCCCTGTTGTTAATTGGCTAAATGATCTTGGTTTAACAAGGTATGCTGATGCTTTTGTCCGAGAAGAGGTTGATTGGGATACTCTAAAGTGGTTGACCGAAGAGGTATGCTGCTTAATTGTCACTTGGATCTCTAGAATATTTTCATCATTCTCCCTTTATTTTGTGTTTCCGAGTTTGATATTTGCATGAGCACATAATAGAAAAACGAAGAGGCTACCTTTAAACGACTATCTGTGGTAGGCACGAGGAATTTCTAAATAATATGAATTCATGATAGGAAATTTCGTAATGCCTGTAATTATGAAAGATAGCTAATTTTTCTGTATAATATGAAGCCATCTTTTTGGTTGGTCCTAGATTTTTGTACTGTTGTTTCATATACATTTTTTTTCATCAGCTTCACATGCCAGAACTTGTTTCACTTGACAAAAGCTCTCTTCTCCTATTACACTCGTATTTGGCAGGATTTGTTCAACATAGGTGTTACTGCACTTGGCCCTAGGAAGAAGATTGTGCATGCTCTCAGTGAACTCAAAAAAGAAGGCTCCCATGCATCTGAGACTCATGTGGGTCATCCCTGCCATGAAAGTGGACCAGCCAGAAGCAACAGAGGAAAGATGCCAACTGCGCTTTCTAATGTTACAGACGATGAAGCACCTAAACCATCTGCAAACAAGTTGATTACAGATTTTTTTCCTGGCCTGGTTTCTGATAGGAAGAAAGGTTGCACTCCATCAAGAGGACAACATATATCAGGAAAAGGACAGCAAACATCAGGCAAAGGTCAACCAAATCCTGGTCGAAGGCCAGTGCAGAGAAATCATGTTAAAAATGGAAAACTTAAAAATACTCCTTCATGGTGTTGCATCCCTGGGACACCATTTCGAGTGGTAATAGTCCCTATCTGTTAATAACCATAATTTTCAGCTAATAGTTTATATATATATATATATATATATATATATATATACATAATTTTCGAGTGGTCATACTGCAAACATGAGTTTTTTCTTTCTCTGTATTACACTATTTTGCAGACACCCTATAAGATGCATAATTTCTTATGTATTGGCCTCTTGGAACCATCTACTTGTTAAGTACATCAGTATATATCTATTTTTTTTTATGCAGCCATTTGCTTGCTGATATCTGAATCAGTCTTTAGAAGATATATTTAATACTTTCTTCCATAGTGTTTTGATATTTATGCCTTTTTTGGTGCTTCTTAAGTTTGTTCTAATTTACATTTTCAGGATGCTTTCAGATACCTCACAGGAGATTGTTCCCACTGGTTTCTAACGCACTTCCATATGGACCGTAAGTTCAGTAGCAATGTTCTTATTCAGTATATTCTCGAATAGCAAGAAGCTACTTTTTATATCTCATAGCCAGCTTTCTATTTTCATATAAGTTCCGATTAGAGATCTGGTCACTAAAATTGAATTTCTAATAGTTACAGACTTGGAGCAATAAGAACTTCATTCTTATATTCTGTGTTTATTTTTATGTGTATTCTTTCCCAGCCATTCTATAAGAGACATCGATAAACTGTTAGGGTGGACTGATCTGCTATACTCTGTGTGTATATGTATTTACTGAATTGATTTCATTACTGATGCAAAAGTGAACTGAAGAGAATCTTTTCCATAATGCCTTACCTTTCCATGTCTTTTCTGGACTTTAATTTGCAGACGAACCCATGTTCATTCTATTATATCTTTATATTTGATAGTGCATCAACTCCATTATCCTGAACACTGTTATATTGCAATACTGTTTTATCCTTTCTTCCATGGGCAAATATCTGCTTAAATTTGGGCCCAGAGTGGATCATTCGTGGAACAGTAATTTTAGCAGAGGCACTCTAAAATTGCAAGTTTAGCCTGACCTATCTTGCATTCGATTATGCTTTTACATGCTCTGCCTTCTTCCACCATTAAAGCCGAAGTAGTAAGCTGATGCCTTCTCTTGCAGAGGCACTCTCAAATTTCATGCTTAGCCTGACCGCATGTGAGCATTTAGTTGGATTCATCAGTTCATAATCCCCTGCTTTGGTTTTCCTTGGCAGATTATCAAGGTTTAACCAAGTCTTTTCGTCATGGTAAAATTTACTGCTCCTCAATCACAGCACAGCTTGTAAATTTGAAGCTCGGAATCCCATGGGCGATGTTGCAAGTTTTACCTCTCAATCAGAAGATCAATATTTCTGGTATTTACATAACATGCTTGGATGCAAATCACTGCCCAGGATCCATCATGATACTCTTTGAACCACCTAACGGTAAGGTGTGGTCCTCACTGAATTCTTGAGTCATTTTATAATCATTTTGCAAATTGCAATTAATTTGCCTTCTTTTTTCCTCTGAAACATATCTGCATTTGTTTATGTATCCAGGCTGTTCTACACACAGGAGATTTTCGCTATAGTGAGGAAATAGCAGACATGTCTCTTTGGAATGCCTGTCCCATAAATACTCTAATACTTGATACAACTTACTGTAATCCTCAGGTTAGGCTTTGTATCAATAATTGCATTGCCTTTGACGCTAATTGGTTCCTCTTTACTCATATGTTTGATATTTTTAAACTTGCTGTACCAATCTTGATGATTGTTTATTGATTATTTTGTTTGAGATTTGTTTCCGTGCTGTGGATCAAATATTCTACATATCAACTTATGGCAATCTCCTCTCTTTTCATTTAGTTCTTTATGCCAACATAAACCCAAGTTTTATGTCTAGGGTTGACATGTTTATACGTACAATCTTCATATGCAAGATTTTATATTTTAAGTAGTTTTCTTTAACTTTGCATAGAATAGGTTTCTCATAGATGACTAAATAAGATCTATTTTTCATGCCACGATGTCAATCAGTATGACTTCCCAAAGCAAGAGGCTGTAATACAATTTGTCATTGAGGCAATCCAAGCAGAGACTTTTAACCCGAAGACACTTTTTCTAATTGGCAGCTATACAATCGGTATAGTTTCCACAGCCTTTTCTTTGACTAGCACAAATACATATTTTCCCCTCTGATGCATGTATATTGAAGGGAAATGAAATGCCACCTTCTCCTCCAAAGGGATTTCCATTCTAAATTTGGTTATCAGGTATTGAATAAAGGCCTGCACTTATAACTGTCTCCGGTTTTATAAAACAGGAAAGGAAAGGCTATTCTTGGAGGTCGCACGTGTCCTTCGTAGAAAGATTTACATCACTGCAGCAAAACTCCGTCTATTGGAATGCTTGGGGTTCTCTGAGGAAGACATGCAGTGGTTCACATCTAACGATCAGGAAAGCCAGATCCATGTTGTCCCTATGTGGACACTTGCAAGCTTCAAACGACTGAAACATATATCTAATCATTATGCGGTGAGGATCATGACATCCAGTATTTTACCTTTCTCTTTTCTTTCAAGAGATGAATATACATAATGGGAAATGAATTTGCAATACCATCAGAAATATTTTGTTTAGTTTCTACTTGTCCGTGTACATTTATTAGGTCAAAGGAATTTGTGATACTTCACTGGGAGAATGTCATCTCTTTTATTCTAAAGCAATCTTATCAGTATAGTTGCTTTGAGAGAATATCGAGTGATGCTGCAACAACTGCATAACATGAGATACATTGTCGCTTTTGATTGAAGTCATTTTAAATTCAATGCTTTTGTTTTATTTTATATTATGTTTTTCTTTATAGTAATGTTATGCATACACAGCTACTTTATTTGTGTGTGTATATCTTCTCAGCGTCGATTCAGTCTGGTAGTTGCTTTCTCTCCTACGGGTTGGACCTTTGGTAAGGGCAAAAAGAAGTCTCCAGGGAGAAGGTCACAGCAGGGTACCATCATAAGGTATTTGTCTCATCCATATCCTGTTCATCAACTAATAATACGAAGCTGTACTGCTCTGGAATACATATATTGTTGTAGCATTTTATTTCTGGAACAAAATCACTTGTGCTTCATGACAACTGAACAAGTTTGAACCTTTCAGCTGTTAGTTTAGGTTTGCAAAGGGGTTTGATTTTAGCCTTAGTTATTACTTAACTTTTCATGAAATATGTATGGGGTCATCTTTGTGATTGGACTTGGAGGTGGATTTCAGTTACATGTATGTATTCAACATATTACATGTATGGGGTCAACGTCAAGCCTTTCTACTCGTGTGATCATATCCTAGTATGTGTCGAACACGAATACTTTACCGAAAATGCAGTCTAAGCAATATATGGTCTCATTCAACCCCAATGATTCTGCTTTCCAGGTATGAAGTACCGTACAGTGAGCACAGCAGCTTCTCAGAGCTCCGAGACTTTGTGAAACTTGTATCTCCAGAAAACATAATACCCAGTGTGAATAACGATGGACCAGATTCTGCCAAAGCCATGATATCCCAGTTGCTATCTTGATATGTTCTCCAGTTTCAAGGTAAAACCAATTTATATTCGTAACACACTACATTTTGGAAACTATTTAAGCATGCCTAATAGTTCATTAATTGAATAATAATTAAGAACCATGAGTACTACATGTGATATAATTCAACTAAAAGGAAGATGAAATTATGTGCACAATATTCTTGTGCTTTGAGGTTGTGGAAGTGCTCTCATTGAGTGGTGTTGTGCGTGAAGTTGCTTGACGGGAGGAAGATGTCTTATGGGTCTCTCGTTTGAAAGGGAAGTCTCTGCGATCCTTTATGATTCATATCTCATGAAATGCTGATGTCTACTATGTTTAAATATTTATTTAAATAATTTATAGTTATATTTGAACATTTTTAGTATTTATTTATGGATAATTATTCCATGCATAGGTGTTTCATGTTCGTAAAAATTTTGTTTACACAAGCGTCTTACTTTTAGTGTTTAGGGATTTTGTCTAGGGTTTAGGCACTTTATTTAGGGTTTGGGTGTTTAAATATAGTACTTTTAATTTTAGAGACCATTGATAAAATTTTGGGTTTAGAGTTAAAATTTAGAGTTGGTTGGTTAAAATCTAAATCTTTAATCATATTATCTTAAACTCTAAATTCTAATTTTAAACCATAATCTCTAAACTTGGGAGTGTCTGTTGACACTTTAAAATTTTTGAAAAATCATATTTTTTATTTAATTTATATAAAAAAATTTAAAATATTTATAATTGATATATTTTTATAAATAATTTGACACTCTTTTATAAATAATTATATTTTTTAAAAATGACTTTATCCTTATCTCTAAATGTATACACAAAAATCTTTAAATCAAACCCAAAACTCAAACATTTACAAAATTAAAAAAAAATCACTGCTTTGTACTAATATATTTTTTTTATTTATATAATTTTTAGTATTTTGTTTTATTCATTAATGATGTGACAAATATAACTCTTAGAGTTACTTGCCTCTACGAATCAAGGTCTACATGAAAATTAAGATTTTATTAGTATGAAATATAATTAACATATATTAAGTTAGAATATTTTAAATTTTAATTTAGAATGAATAGGTTTAAAGATAAAATTAAAGTAATTAGAAATTTATTAATTAATCTAAAATGAAAAGATAATTTAAAGATGAAATTAAACAACGTAGGCGTTTGAGAACGTGTATACGGGTGATTCAAAAAAAATAGTGTTATTGAGTTTGGTTTAAATTCGAAGTTCGTCAAGTTTAAAATTTTAAGTTTGGGTTTGATTCAAAAATAATATTATTGGGTTCAAAACTTGTTGGGTGTGGCTCGGGTTTGTTAGGCTCGGTTTGGCTCAATTTAAAAGTGTTTAATTTATTTGAGTTAATTTATTTTTAATTGATTTATTTTATTTTATTATTTTTTTTCTAAAAAGATTACTTTTCGTATATATGTAGCATATATATAATTATACTTAACATGTTCACGGGTTTTTTGAGCCAAACTTAAATAGGTTCGGTTCGACTTGTTAAATCTCGAGTTGAACTTGAACCCGAATTAAACTTATTCGATTTGAATTTTGATCGAACCAAACCTAAATAGCTCGCGAATGGATGAGACCTATTATCAGACGCGTGGTGTATAAATATAGATTTTGAGCACGTGTTGAAATATTGAAGGTTTCTTTTAGCTGCTTTATAAAATATTGAAATGTCCAAATATCAGTGTGGCACTCAATAATATGATGCTCACGTTTAAGGAGTGTTTTTAAAATACATTTTTATTATTTTAAAAATCATTATTATTAATTTAATATTTTTTTGCTTAAACATATAATAATATTTAAAAATGTTTTTTTATATATAATTTAGTAATGTTTAAATATATTATAAATTTGAGATGTATATACAATTTTTTTATTTTTTATTAAGATAAATACAATTTTTTGTTTTAAAAAAGGTTTCTTAGAATTGAATATACGGTTATGCTCCGTATATTTATGAGTATACATTATACAATTGACCTACATGAATACCATAGCTTCAAAAGTTCCATAGAAACGATGACTGTGAAAAAGCGTCGCCACCGTTTCCATCGTCAACCGGCGGAGGAGATGACATTTGCGGCGGAGGAGGGTAGAGTTGATCACCACCAGAAAAATAAAAGCCATAATCGGACATCTCTTGGTAATTGGTATGATTGTCCAACATGCTCAAAAACGACCAATCCGTCATTTCTTCATCGTGATGATGACCGCTCTCCTCCACTTGGGTTGTCGCCGCCGTCCCATCCGACACTGACACCGATGAAGATGACGTATACTGTTCTGTCTCTAGATTGTTGTTATCGTCCCCACCGGTTTCCACCTCTCTGGCAAACCTAGCCGCCGCCACCTGAATCTCCGACGTACTAAGCGACCTCCCGCCGGCGATATCGGGAGGGTTTTCTGGGAAATTGAACTTAGCATCACGGCCGCGTAAACAAAAAACCGCTGCATCGAACGCTCTCGCTGCTTTCTCCGCCGAGTCGTAAGAGCCTAACCAAATACGCTCCCGGCTGTTTGGAAGTCTGATTTCCGACACCCATCTCCCCCATTTCCTCTTCCGAACACCCTTATACTTTGAACTGTTTATGTCAACAACCTCTGCCGGCGATGATTGTTCGCAGGTTGTTGGTTTCACCATCAATTGAAAAGCTTGACACTTTGATTTCAAAATGGTCCCTTGGATTGTTAATTTGCTGGAAGAAAGGGTTTGTTTTGGAATCTTTGAAGATTGATGTTTTGATAATGATAATGGCGGCTGTTTGAGGTTGAATATATATCGGTGGTGGAGGGTTGAGTTGAGCATCGTTTTTGTTGAAGATGGAAGCGTGTTGAAGACTAGAGGAGTAAAGCAAGCGGATGATACTTGGCAGTGTGCGTAGAAAACGCGGTGGGGGACGGAGAACAAAACCACGTGCATGAAATTTTGTAGATAAATTATACTTCCAATCCTTTTACTTTTTCTCATTCTTTTTTTTTTTTTTTTTAATTTTGGGTTTCAGGTAGAGGTTCGTAAAAAACTGGTAAACTGAAATCGATTTCGAAATTTAAAAAAATCCAACCGAAAAAATTAATTTAGGATCGAGATTTTATTTTTTTTTTATAAAAACTGGTTCGGTTATGTTTAACGATTTTAGGAAAAAATGGTTAACTAAACCGACTGGTTATATAATATATATTATTTTAATATTTTATATTAAAAGATTCTATTTTAATTTATTTTCAAATTTTATAAAATGTAAATTAAAAAAAATAAAAATATACTAATATCCTTGAGGTGCCTAAAATTGGCTCAAGACTTGTTGTTTTAAGGAGATAGCTAATCCAAGATTCTACTTGTCTTGAACTTAGAGTTTATCTAAGAAAGCCTTGAATCAGCCTTGTCCATTTAAAACACACTCACCTAGCCCTAGAGTTTGTTTCTTAGTGGAAGTCCTTGGGTAAACTAGTGGCTAAAACGGAGAGATAGACATGACCATGGTGGGGAGAATAGATGGAAGAGTAAGACCAAAGGGGAGTAAAGTTTAGCAATTTGATGTTTGGCATTGCTTGAGGACAAGTAATAGTTCGAGTTTGGGGGTATTTAATGAGTGCCTAAAATAAGTTGAAAAATGGTCGCATCAGAGTTGATCTTTGCAAATTTGTTCGAAGGCTTTGTTACACTTGGTATTTAGAGGCCTAATTTTTTTGTTTTGTTTGTCATGACAATCAAAATTTTTTAATGTTTTCAAAATACTATTTTGAGCATTTTTGCTTATTGTTTTTACAAGAATCTTGCAGATAAATTGATCAGATACAAGATTACTATGATGTACTAACCCTCTAAGTGCGGACAGAGCAAAAGGTGACTTTAGTACACGATTGTTGATGAAGATATGATAAAGAACAATTAGAGCTCCAAATGTCAAAGTATTTGAGCAAGAGCAACAAAATGACCCAAGTAAACTTGGGGCAAAAAGAGAACATTGCCCATTATTTGGGGCAAAATATAGCTGGGTCAATTCACCAACGCGTGGAAATTATTACAATCAGAATGAGAAAATAGGGCAATTATGCTCAAGTTTGAGTGGGGCAATGCTACCAAAGTGTGTCTCATACTATCATGAGAAATTCAAAAACCGAAGTAATGGTAATGATGAATTCTTTCAGAGCGGACTGAGAATACAAGAGAGAAGATCCTACATTAAAGACGAGAACAAGCGTCATTGAGATCGTGACAGACTTCATTTGCTGAAAAAAGAGACAAAACAAGAAAAGAAAGAATAAATCTAAAGTAAAAACCTGAAAAGGCGCTTTAGAGCAAAAAACAAAGACTTTGAAAATTGAACCTGAGTTTGAGATGAATTCTCATATCAGTCAAAAAAGATATGTCGGGAGATAAAACAAGAGATTATGAGCTTTCCCTGAAGCTGAAAGTTTGCCCAAGTGGCCTCAATTAACATTCATGCATCATAATAGGAATATTTGCATTTAGAAGCATGCTAACTCATGCATTCAAGATATCTTTGTTATTTTTAACAGGAATTTACAGGTTGACAAAGCAATCCAAATCAGGACGAGAAAAGATTTCGAGAAAAGACATTTCAGAACCTCGGCAGCCTTTTGGTGTGAGTCCATTACCGACAGCCTTTTGACGTGAGTCCATTATCGGCAGTCTTTTGACATGAGTCCATTACCGGCAGTCTTTTGATGTGAGTCCATTACCGGCAGCCTTTTGGCGTGAGTCCATTACCGGCAGTCTTTTGACGTGAGTCCATTACCGGCAGTCTTTTGACATGAGTCCATTACCGGCAGTCTTTTGATGTGAGTCTATTACCGACAGTCTTTTGACGTGAGTCCATTACCGGCAGTCTTTTGACGTGAGTCCATTACCGGCAGTCTTTTGGCGTGAGTCCATTACCGGCAGCCTTTTGGCGTGAGTCCATTACCGGCAGTCTTTTGACGTGAGTCTATTACCGACAATCTTTTGACGTGAGTCCATTACCGGCAGTCTTTTGACGTGAGTCCATTACCGGGAGTCTTTTGACGTGAGTCCATTACCGGCAGTCTTTTGACGTGAGTCCATTACCGGCAGTCTTTTGACGTGAGTCCATTACCGACAGTCTTTTGACGTGAGTCCATTACCGGCAGTCTTTCAGCGTGAGTCCATTACCGGCAGTCTTTCAGCGTGAGTCCATTACCGGCAGTCTTTTGGCGTGAGTTCATTACCGGCAGTCTTTTGACGTGAGTCCATTACCGACAGTCTTTTGACGTGAGTCCATTACTGGCAGTCTTTCAGCGTGAATCCATTACCAGCAGCCTTTTGGCGTGAGTCCATTACCGGCAGCCTTTTGGCGTGAGTCCATTACCGGCAGCCTTTTGGCGTGAGTCCAGAAAGAAGTGGTGTAGCATGAGGAATTTCGTCAAGTTTCACCGCTTACGTATGGAGAATTTCGTACTACAACAGCTCCATACTCTACTATTAAATCCTCCGGGTCATCAGTAAGTCCTCCGAGCATGATGTTAAATCCTCCGGATCATCAGTAAGTCCTCTGGGCATGATGTTAAGTTTGAAGAATTTCTAAGTGAAAAGAACAGCTTCAAGCTTCAGGGTTTACGGAATTCGTGTTTCTCAGTCTTTGCCCATCTCCTGCTCCGCAGCATCGAGCAAAGAGGGGCATCTGTCAACACGAAAATAATTGTATATAATAATAATATATTAAATAAATAATATATAATAATAATAATAATACAATGTAATATTAAAATATTAAAAATCAAAAAATAATAAATAACAGAAAACCAAAAATAGTAAAAAATAAAAATAGAATAAAATTCAAAAAATAAGAGATAATGGAGTTGAAGATTTTTTGGTTGGTGGAGTGTTTTTAGGGATTTGAATTTTGTTTGGAGTTTTTTTACTTCAATCAAAATTCTGAATTTGAAGCCTATAAAAGGAGGAGGATTTCAAGGTTAAAGGGGCAGAGAAAAAAGGAAGAGAAGGTGGAGTTGAGATCAGAATTCAAAGGAGCAATTACAAGCTTGAGTAAGGGGAAGGATTTCAATCGGTGAGGAAGCAAGAAGGTCGTCGGCGGTAAGTTCTTTTCCTCTTTAATTTCAGCTTTTTTTTATGGATTAGACTCCTAGATTTGAAATTAGTTGTTTTAGACTTTAATTAGGGTTTAAAATTAATTTTAAAGATTTTAAAAAAATTAATTAGGTTCTAAATTAGAATTTAATTTAGTTTTTAAGAAAACTTTAAAATTAATTTAACTTAGTTAAATTTGATTAATTTAACCCTTTTGAACCTAAAAATTAGACTTGAATTAGGTGTAATTTAGTTCTAATATTTTTGGAAATTATTTTAATTAATTTCTTTAAATTAATTTTAATTAATTTCTAGAAAATAAGCTTTAAAGTTAACTCACCTAAGTTAAGTCTAGTTTAGCCCTAAACCTTAAAACACTCAAAAATTAGACTTCAATTAGGCTTACTTTAATTCTTAAAAAGTTAGAAAATAATTTTAATTAATTAATTTAATTAATTTTAATTAATTTTCTAAATGATAAGATTTAAAACTAATTTAAGTCTAATTAATCCTAATTTCACCCAAATTAAACTTTAATTAAGTTAAAATTAAATGTTTAAGAATTAGAGATTATTTTAATTAAGGACTTTAATTAATCTAAAATTTCTAAGATAAGATTTAAAAATCAACTTAATTAAGTTTAATCCATTCCCAATTAAACCTTTGAACTTAAAATTCACCAAGTTAGATTTAAATTAGGTTTTAATTAAAATTTGAAGTTAAGGAAAATTTAATTAATTAATTTAATTAAAAATTTCTAAAGCTTTAAAATTTTATTTTACACTTAATTAGATCTCATCCGTCGTTCAAGGTTTGTTCTTGAGTCCCTTGTAAGCTTTTTTCATTCAAGTCCCTTTTGTACTCCTATGTGATGAGAATTTTTGATGTAACATTTGTACCCATGATTATAATAGAAGTGATGAAGTTCCTTTATCTTGTGTACACTTTATTTTATATTGTCTTGCATAGCATGCTTTAGGAAGGTCACCTAATAAACTTAAGTTAATTAATTTAGAGCCCTTTTAGGATTAGTCACTTAAATTAATTAATTTAATTTAATTAGAGAGAAAATTTAGTAACATAACATGTGAATCTTATGTCTCGGATACACTAAAGAGGTTGGTGTTTTGACGCACTATGATGCTGACCTAGAAAGTGTACCTTGGCATCGAATTCATGTGTTATTAAAAACTTAGAATTTTGATAAAAACTTAGGTTTAGAATTAAAAATGGATAGGTAAACAACTAGTAACACTAGTAATTTAGGTTTTAAACTTAAGTAATGGAGCCTATTTTAGGACTAGAACTTAAAATAAACAAGATAAAAAAATAATCATGCATTTTACTTTAGCCTTTTGAGGCGGAAGTTACATTCTTTTAAATTTGGGTGAGGTTTCCTATATAGAGGACGTCTTGATCAACTCAAGTTTAAAAGTGGTGTAACTTCTAAATCAAAAGGATATCCAAGTTCAAATAATGTTCATTTAATAATGGAAGATTAAATTAATATCTTTCTCCAAAATGTCAAATGCCACGTAATGGTTTTCAAGGTACCAATTTTTGGGCGTTTGTAAGGGTCGTCCTTACACGTAACCGACTCCCGAACCCAACTTTTTTTCAAAACGAATCTCTGGTTTATTTTTATGGTGTCTGGCCTACCAAAGTGGCCGGTGGCGACTCCAAGTCAAATGTTTCAAATTAAATTATAGATTTTTCTAAAATTTGGATTTTTCAAGATTAAAATTGGTAAATTCATATTTAAAAAAAAAAAAATCAATCGTCGAGCCATTTTTTTTTTGTGTTGTGAATAAAGTAAAGAACAAGAACAAAATATATGAACAAAGTTGAGAGACAAAAGAGAGAAACTTTTATTATATTCTCAAAGTATGATTATGTACAATGTTTCCTCCAAAAGTCTATATTTATAGGCATAAGATGGAATCCCTAATTTCAATGGATATTAAACCCTAATAATAAAGCCCATTAATGTTTAATTTAATATATGGATATCTGCCATAAATAAAGATATTTATAACAATGTGTTATTTTTTAAAATTATATATTTTTCTAACATGTTATTAAAAATTATATCGTTAATAAATAAAATAAAAAACTGTTACTTGATCCTGTTCCGATCGAAGTTTTTGGTTAACCGGATAAACGGTTGAATGGTTACAGTTTAAGATCGAGAATTGGGTGACCCGAGTTTATCAGTTAACCAAAATAGTTTGCTAATGGTTAACCGAACCGGTTTTGCACACCCCTAGTTTCAGGGTTTTATCTTGATTAATCTATATCGACTTGTGTCACACTCGCACATTTAGCTTTACCGGATGAGTCTTCGGATGAGAATTTTTTACATATACAAAAACTTGATCTTAAGACTTGTTTAAATGAGACCAAATTGTTTATCAGTTAGATAGACCCTATTGGTTAGAGAAATTATAAGATAAAAAATATAATTAAATAAATATATTTAATTGGTTGGTCCTATAGATAACGTGATAAGAATAATTTATGATATAATTTCTCCTGTTGACACTCTTTCTTATTTTATTTAACCGGCTATTCGATTAAATTCAATGATTTATTTATTTTAAAAAGATGGTTTAAGAGGTAAGTTTTCATCTGAAGTAAACTCAACTCATTCATTTTGTCTGTACTTTTTAATTGTATCAATTTTATCTTGAAGTTATTTAATTTTGGTATTTGAGTTTATTCGAAGGCAAAATCGAGTCAATTGATTGATTTCGAGGACAAATTTAATGTAATTAAAAAATAGAGATAATATTATTGATTTGAGTTTACTTCAAGGATAAACTTATCCTTAAGCTTAAAAAGATAAACATATCAAACAAATTACTACAAATATAAAGAATTAACAAAATTTATAGAAAAAAAATTAGCACGGGATTAAATCTATGAATTTTTCAAAGTACAGGGGCTAACTACATATTTTGACCTAAACTTAAAAATAATAAAAAAAGAGAGTCAAATCTGATATACCCTATCTAGACGTTGATCTCTATTGAGAAAGTTCAGGGTAATGTCTGAATGTCTCAGTCATCTAGAATTCCAACATTATTAAAAAACAGTTATGTCTTAATCAATATTAATTAGAATATAATAATTATTAAAAATATTCTTTAACCCTGTTGATTTGGATATGTACATATAATTATTATAAAAAAACTATTATTAATCAGTTTTGCATGAAGGGTTTTCATCGATCATTGTACTTGAAGTGTACAGTATAATTTATTAAAATGAATTTTTATTTTTTTAAAAAATAAATGTTTATAAATTTGTTTATATATGTAGAAGCTTAATTTTTAAATAAAATGAATTTTATAAAATTTTAAACCCTAACCATGAATCTTAAACCTTAAACCCTAAATCTTATTCTTAATTTTTTAAACTTTAATCACAACCCTAACCTTAAACTTTAAACTTATTGATTTAAAGTGAAAGTATCAATAGAGATACGATTAGGTGGTAGACGATTTGCACCCAACATAACCTTTTCTGTTTTAGCGGTTTTGATCACGGGGATGCATATGGTTCTCATAGGAGCATTTGTACCTTTAATTCTCTAAACTTTAACCACAACCTTTAACCTTAAATCCTAAACCCATTGATTTAAAATGAAAGCACCGATAAAGATACGATTAGGAGGTAGATGATTTGTACCTAACATAACCTTATCTGTTTTAGAAGAATTGGTCACGGGGATGCATATAATTCTTATAGGAGCATATGTATCCTTAATTTTCTAAACTTTAACCATAATCTCTAACCTTAAATCCTAAACCATTATGGGTACTGCAAAGCTCATTCTCCCCAGCAGGTCACCCGGTCACGGAACGTTATTACTGTCCGATGGTCCCCACCTCCCACACTCTGGGTATGTTTATCGTCAGACAATGTCTCTAGTGCTGGTCTTTTTAACGAAAGATCTAGCGCTATATCGGCGATAAACGCCCCTGAAGCTTGCTTCGTCTCTGTTCCACTTGTCCGAGCCATCTCGGCCCTCCAAGACCGACGTTGGGCGGTTGACCTCACCTGGATCCCCCGCGAGGCTGACCATTCTCCCGATACACTAGCAAAACATGCCAACCTGTCTCATTTTGATATGCTCAATTACGATTATGTCCGTAAGTTTCTTACCAGAGATGTTGATGGCCCCCTCAAGCAAGTGCTCACTAGCCTAGTCACTTAGATTTCATCTTAATTTAAAAAAATACTGTTTATATTCGAGGTGCAAGATTATCCCTCTTAATAATATCGTCCCTAAGGTTTGAAATGGCGAGAACATTAGCCAAGTTCGACGAACTAGTCTCAAATTCCAGAACTGGATTGTGAAATTATCTGGAATCGGAGATGAAACATACGTCCCTAAAGCTATAATGTCCAATTTGAAATGTGCAACCGTGAAAGAAGATTCGCCACCGTGATGTTCGACGCACTCCACGAGCTACCAAGAAGACCAGGATTCAATCCGACGCCATTGCTCTCTCAGCAATGATCATCAACCACTATAAGATGAGAGGGAAAATTTTGAGCTACAATCTTGGTGGGATGGGGTGCAGTGTCGGGATCATAGCCCTGGACTTGGCTAGAGACATGTCGCAAGCAAGCCGGAACAAGTAACAGCTATGCTGTTGTGGTGAGCACTGAAATGGTCGGGACTGGGGTACAATTGGTACCCGGCCGGGACCGGTCTATGCTTGTTTCGAATTGCTTTTTCAGAATGGGATGTTCGGAGGTTCTTTTGTCGAATCACCGCCGTGACTACCGCGGTGCTAAGTACCGTTTCGAACACCGAGAACAACATGGAAGCCTCGAGGATGACATTGCATTGCTTCGGCAACACTTCGAGTAGCAACATATGGTATGAATTGACATATACAAAATCTCGAACTAGAAACTTGTTTAAACGATACCAAAAATATATTTTTCGATAAACGCGGCACATCATACATAAAAATGGATTAATATTTTCTCTTATAGTCACTACAACAAAGTGTACATGACTCTCTTATTCTTTAGCTTTAGCCTAATAAGGAGGAATGCATATAACAACAATAATAATCAAAATCTGTTTATTTATCTTCTCCATAATCTTGGCTGTTATAAGGAGCAAAAGCTTCCAACAACCAATTGTTCTTCCTCCAAGATTTCCATCCCATCTCTTCACAAATCTCATCGCTGTGATGAATGCTAAATGTCGAAATGCAATGCCTCTTGTAGAACCGAGTCGTGTTCTTCATGATCTCCATTTCTTCCCCGGTCTGTTCGAGCATTTTCTCGATGCTAGGAAGCTTAAACAGTTCATCAGCCAGTCTAGAGAGCCATTTGCACCTTAGCTCGGCCGTGTGCAAATTCGAAACACTCTCGATGTACCCCACAAACGCCATGTTCGGGATCAATGGATGGATTGTGCCTCTGTATAGTGGCATGATCCCCGATGAGTCGACCATGAGGCTCGAGAAAGGTTGTGGCAGTAAGTCTTGGATCTTCTTTTTGCCATCGAAACCGGTGGCTAGTAGCACGACATCGGCTTCGAGCTTAGTGTTGTCTTCGAATTCGAGCCCTTTGTTCCAAAACCACCATTTGGATGTTGTTTTGAACATGATTTTGCCCTTGTCGGCTTCCGAGAAGAAATTTTCAGGCAGGATGGCCATTTGGCACGATGCATAATCTTCTTCGAATGGATGGTCTGGTTTTAGGCCATACTTCACTAGAGGAAGCTTCCGTACCAGATATGACTCTATGAACATGGAAACTGCTTTTCTCTTCAGTAAAAGGAAAACATGTAATTAGTTACATAAAAAGTGCAGGGACTAAAATCATAATTTTACCAAAACACTGAATCAAAGACACTCTTAATTACCAGAGGAGACAACAGAGGGCAAAGCAAATTCCTGAGCAGCCCTTGGTTTGGCCTCTGGTGGAGAAACTGAGAGAATCTTGTTGAATAAAACATGAAGAATGGCAAACCCCAAATCCTGTAAGCTGGAACCGTCCAATGTAATGTCCTTATTACCATTGTACAAGGCTGACCATCTGCTCCTGTTTTTGTTTTCAACAGAACAGGCGAACCAAACAACATTAAGACACAAGGTTAGTCATATAATCACCTAGCTAGCATGCATTTAGGACTATTTAAGAAGTTAAACTTTCCTATCAATCATACATGTATGTGTATGTATATGCATCTAAAAACGGGGGAATTCGAACTATGAAAACATGGTGTTGCGTATATTAGACGTGTCTTTTACGAAGATGATAATGACTCGACGTATACACGTACCTTGGTTTGCCTCGGCGCATTCAGTAGCTAAATCAATGGCAGATTTCTTATAGCCAATGATGGCGACCTTCTTGCCTTTCAACAGCTCTTGTGTGGCTTCTTTATCCAACTTAGAATACTCCATGGTGTGCAGAACTTTGCCACTGTAAATGTCTTGGCCTTTGTTCGGAGGGAAAACCGGCATTCTCGGTATGTCGCCGTATTTGCCGATGCATATCACTAATAATTCGAACTCATACCACTGCATAGTGACGGAGTCGGGAATCGAGATTAGAAGAGTAAAAAATAATTAATCATAAAAAAATAAGACGTAAAATCATATTGTTTTTTAGCAGCAGCTTCGTCCACTGCATGCACCATAGTAAAATGGTGCAGATCAAATTAGGCTTATTAGGGATATGTTTTAAACAACAACCTCAACAGTTTTTGTAGGACATGTTTCCACAGCAACTTCCCAGACAGGATGACCGGTGAAAAGAGGTCCGAATTCTCCGGTACCAACCGTTTCCAACTCCGAATCCTTCGCTTGTCCATTGCCGATATAACGAATCTCGACAACTTTTGAATTGAATCTCACATGCTTCAACACATCAAAGTGAGTAGCGTAACCATGCAAGTACTCCAAGATCTCAAGGTAAGAAGGGAAGCTCGAATTATCCCTCTCCGGCCAAGGATAATCGGAGAACTCGAAATCGCATCGAGGGGTTTGGAGCTTAGTCGAAGCAAACGAACAATGTTTCCAAACGCCACCAATTGAATCAGTGGCCTCAAGAACAATGGGATTATGATGGGAGAGCTGCTTAGCCGCGGCTATGCCACTGATACCGGCACCGATAATCCCAACCGATGATTTCCGGTAGCTAACTTGCTCACAAGCCATATTAGTATAGCTAATTTGCTCACAACTAGCTCGTAGAGATTATCTTGGTGTGCCGAAACTGGGATTCTAGCTTAGTATTTATAATGGAAAATTTGAGTTTACGTTCTTTCCTTGAAAGTTGGTATGTCTAATAATTTAATATGATATTGTTAGGTTCAATAGTAGTCCAACGTTCTCCCCTACCCTAATTTCTCTTTTGTCAACGGAAATAAAATCATTTCAATATATGTGACATTATTACTACGACGTACGATTAATTTTTAATACACAGATTATGTAAAATAAATTTTACATAATTTTAATTAATTAAATTTTAAATTCTAAATATAACATATAATATTCGATTATTCGATTTGTGTATTAAAAAACTTTTCATTATTACTCTCATGATTTAATTGCATTTTAAGTTTTTTTTATAGTTTTAAAATTATTATAGTCTTTATTTCTCTTATAATTTTCGGTCTAATTAAATTTTAGGTCCTTGTTAGTTTTAAATTATTATGATCAAGTCTTTATATCTCTTATAATTTTCGGTTTAATTAACTTTTAGGTCCTTGTTAGTTTTAAAATGAATGAAATTGAGTCTTGACTCCTAATTTTTTTAGTTTAATTACTTTTAAGTCCTTTTACTTTTAAAATTAGTAAAATTAAATCTTAATTCTCTTTTTTTTTTAGCTTAATTGTTTCTTAAGACTATTCATTTCAAAATTAAACAACTAGTGTACTTTACCTGTGAATTTTAGCTTTGTCCTTGACTATACATTTAGATTTTTTTCTTCGTTACAAATTTAGTACACTAATCTTTTCTACTAATATATAATTTTTTCGCTCCAACCCTAAACCATAAGTGGTTAAAACTTTCAGTTGATACCTTCCATTTTTTCTTAAATCGTAAGTCTTAAGTAGAAACTGTTCAAAAAATATCGTATATAAAAGTTTCGATTATATTTTTAATGTAATTATATAACTTAATTTTAATCTTGAATTATGAGTCATGAATGATGAAAGTTGGTATCAATTTTAATATAATTATATATGAAAATAAAGGTTTGAATTCTTGTGTTCCCATGGACATATTATATATGGATATCTGCATGACCTTGGAACCATGTGGCTAGGAGATGAAGTCAATGCATATTAATTTTGGTCACAGAGAGACAGTGGTCTAACTTGATTAATTAATGGGTAAAATCAAGTGATTTATCTTGGACCGACTATAAATATGATTTTATTTTTTAATCGTCTTTTTAGTTTTTAAAGTTTTATTTTAATTAATCTGAATTAATTATTATATATATAATTAGAATTTAAAATTTATTTAAATAATATTAAATTACTTATTAATCATCGATGTGCTTTTATTAATTAGCCGGTTGACTTATTAAAGAAATACTCAACACTATTAGTCTTCCTCAACAGTGTACATGGAATTGACTTTGTAGATGAGGTAAACGTTTTATATAATTTCAATTGGTAAATTAAATTATCAAGTATTTAATAATATAATTATAAATAATGTAATAAATAGTAATGAATGTTTTAAAATTTATAGAAATTGATTATATTGTTTGACTTAATATAATTGATCCTATATTTTAAAAATTAAAGTGAATACAAATTCATGTATTCATCTTATATTACACATACATCCACCGATCATCTACCGACTCAAAAATCTGAATTATTATACTTAGGGTAAAAATTTTGTCTTTTCATCGCGTCTCTGTTTATGTTTTTTGTTAAAATTTTTTAATAAATTGGATTTTAAACCCTAATTCTTATTTTCTATATCCTAAACCTTATGCCCTGAAAAATAGACCACACCCCTAATTCCCTAAATCTTAACCACAACCCTTAACCTTAAATCATAAACCCTAAATCATAAACCTCTAATTTGAACCAGGGGCTCGAAGGTAGACGATTTCTACCCCATGTTTAAGGTTTAAAGTGGGTGCAAATCATCTACATATTTCTCATGTCTTCATTCGTACCCCCGTTTCAAATTATAGGGTTTAGGGTGTAGGGTTTAGAATTCTAGGTTAGGGGTTACGGTTAGGATTTAGGGAATTAAGGTTAGGGTGTATTTTTTAGGTGTAATGTTTAGAGTTTAGGATAAGAGTTAAGATTTAAAATTTATTTTTTAAATTTTTTTATATGAGACATAAATGGAGGTATAATAAAGAGGCAGAAGATTTCTACTCGTTTAAAGTTTAAGTTTAAAATATTATAAAAAACACCAAAAATAATAGAGAATTTTACTCCACTCATAAAAAATTATTTTTCACAACTAATAGTAGAATCACGGAAAATATTTGTTGTAAATTTAAAAATTGAAAAAAATATATATCTAAAAGAAAAAAATGTTCTCATTTATTAAAAAAATAACAATTAATATGTGTGATAATAATTTATTATTTTTATTATGATACACAGTCCGTATAAATTTTTTATACATTTTTCTTTAAAATTTAAAACCTAAATGATAATTTTAACCTTCTAAATTTTAAACCCTAAATTTTAACTTTAAATATTAAATCGTAAATTTTACAACTTAAATTTTTAAATTCTAAACCCTAAACTAAACTCTTAACTCTAAATTTATCGGACACGTATAATTTTAATTTATATTTATTATATATCAAAAATTTTCTCAAATTTATTTATTTTCATTTTATCCTATTATTTTTCTATTTTACTTCCAACATATTTAGTTATTTGCCACTGAAAGTCAACAATAAACCTTTTTTTCTGTGTGGAAATTAATTGAGTCGGCTCACTTTTCTTTGGTGACACAATAGTAGTTGTCGCTATAAGTCAATAGCGACGATAACTTTTTACTTTGATTTTGTGGAATAATTTCATGACTTTTTTATACTTAGGAAAGTATATGCACACGGATACGAGGGTGAATTTTTTATATAGTATAAATTTTATATTTTTTATATTATTGGACGAGTAAATATGAAATTAACGGTATAAAAATATTTTTTAAAAATAAATAAATTATTATTGATTTTGATGATTTAATCTTTATTATTATAATCTAATAATTTGAAATATAGGTAAATAAATCTTAACTTTATATATAGCCATTTTAAGTTTAGTTAAATAAGAATCCGATTCTCTCTAAAATTTTTAAAAAATAACTTTTGAGTTTTTTGAAAAAAAAATTGCTTTTGCCTTTCATTTTTTTAAAATTATTAAAAATTTTAATTAAAAATAATTTAAAATTTAAAAACTAATATAAATTTTAAATTTTTTAAAAAATAAATTAAAATATTTACAAATAAAATTCAAATTTTAAAAATTAATTAAGGGGGCGTGACCCCACTAATCCCTTTAGGATATTCTCCTGCACGTGGTAATTAATTGTCAAGACTGCAGTTTCCTAGCAGCATCAGCTCCAACTGCATCACGTCACATTGTGGTATATCTTGACTATTTTTTTTCTTAAATTTTGTACCAACCATCAAACCTCATCGGTTAAAAAATAATTATTATTTTTGAAGGTAAAAACGGAGTCAAGATTTAAGGTTCAGAGGGGTAAAACATAAATATTTAAAAGTAGGGAGACAAATTCATAAAAAATAATTTTTAAAAAAATTTAAATAGGAGGACAAAAATGAAAAAAATTCTTCGGGTTGAGAATATACTCTTAGAACAATTTTTAAAAGAACTCAAAAAATTTAGTATTTTAAAAAAATCGACCCCAACCCCTTTTAGCTCTGTCCCTGTTTGGAGGTCACGAGTTCAAGCGGCAATAATATTAGTACAGTGATTGAGCCATCAATATCTAATGGTTAAAAATATACTCTAAAACAGATACTAATCTAACCACTTTAGCTTAATCGATTTTTTTCCTTAAAATCTTATATTTTGTTTTTATTTTCTCAAACCTCTAACTATAAACCCCACACTTTTCAATGTTCAAATAATTAATCCCCCAACAATACAAGAAAATACTAAAAGATAAAAAGTCAAATTATATATATTCTATCCGATACATTGATAATATATAAATTTATATAATACTATTAAATTATATTAAAATATATGATCAGTAAATTAATATCAATTACCAGTTGATCCGATGAATGTGAAATTTAAGTCTTAAAAATTTAGAGTTTGAACTCTTATGATATACGTTTATATATCTTATATGATTAGCTCACAAGCATAAGTGAGACTTTCATTACACCATCCTATTCGATTTTAATGGTGTTAAACCTTAAAACCTCTATTTTTAAATTCTAAAAATACACCGTTTATGAAAAAAATTAGTTTTCCACCGTTAGAGCATCGAATCTTTTCCCTAAAAAATAATATAAAATGGAAATCGAGAATCGAAACTCAAAATCGATAATTTAACCAACTATGATAATTTTTTCGTAATCAAGATTATATATCGAGAATTGATGATCCGATCGATTCGAGTATCATTATAATTCTTAAAGAACCTTTGGTTTACATAGTCAAATGCTTTCTTATTAGTTGTAAAGCACAAAGTATTTGCCTATGGAGTTAGGACTAGTCATATGGAGGAGATGGGAATTGGTTTGTCCAAAAAAAAAAAGCTGGAAAATTGTGACTTAAATGTGATTATTGAAAGGATTGAGTCTAACACGTGCGTCGAATATTGTTGAACACTACTAACGATGATTACCGTTGAACACTATTAAATTAATTAATAAAAATTAAAAACTTCAAGGACTAAACATATAATTTTAAATTATATAAAATAAAATTTTAAACGAATTATATATATTATATTTTAATTTTTAAAATAATTTATTTAAATTATTTTTAATTTAAAAATAAAAATATTAAATCCAAAACCTAAAAACTTAAAGTGAAGGTAAAAATACTAAACATTGAACCCTAAAATCTAAAACACTAAATCATAAACTCTAAACCCTAAAACAATAAAACCATAAACCATAAAATCTAAAACATAACCCTAACTTAAACCCTAAAATAGAAATTTTGAAACTCTAAAAAGTATAAACCCTAAACTTAAACTCATAATTAATTTAAAATTTAGATATAGGGGTTTCGGTTATTTTATGATTTAGATTTAGTGTTTATGGTTTAATATTTTTTTAGGGTTTTTACTTTAAGTTTTTGATTTAGGGTTTTGAGATTTTATATTTTAGGGTTTAGAGTTTAATGTTTAGTGATTTAGGTTTTGGATTTTGGTTTTAAGATTTAGAGTTTAAGATTTTTTATTTTTTAAAATTAATTTAAATTAGTATTTTATTAATTATTTAAAAAATAAAATAATATATAAAAAGTAATTTAATAAAAAAATCATTTTAAATAATTTAATAATTACATGTTGATCCCTTAAATTTTTTAGTCTTCATTAATTCGTTTAATAATGTTCAACGGTGTTCATCATTAACGATATTTAGCAATATTCGACGATCGTATAATTTTCCAAATCGAAAAACACCATTCCCTGTTTAAATTTGTGTTGTGTTTGTGCACGTTTCCAGACATGGTTACTAATGTCAATAGAATTTAAGACCAGAGTAGTGATGCTGATAACGGCTGCATGCAGCCATGCATGCACAGGATTTTTTTTCTCTCACTTTTCTCAGACAAGGACATGCATTTCTTGGCAGTTCTTCCTTCACTGCTCCATTTTCCTATTTTGTTTGGTTTTCCTTCTTATTTTTCAAGTTTTTTTATTAATTTGAATTAACGTAATCATATATAACATAGATAACCTTTAATTTTATAATATATATAAATTATAATGCAATTAATAGATATAAAAATTAATATTTTACATTTCATATATATATAATATCCATTGCAAATCAATCAACCTCATCTTAATAAATAATATATAGATAACATCTAATTATATAATATAAAAAATTATTTTTTACGTAACTTTTGGATCGCGGATAGATAAAATAGATGACTGAGATTAACAATGATCAGTTATGTGAAAATTATCACTTAAAAAAATAAAAAATTAATCTCAGCCATCTAACATACCCATCTAACAATCTAAAATTCATGTAAAATTATGAGTTTTATATTTTGTATAAATAGATTCTATCATACATGTATATATATATATGTATCTCATTTATCAAGTGTAAATAACATGTGAAATTTATTAAAAAATAAATTGAATTAAAAACTAATTATAAATCTTATTTTATGATATAAATTTTATATATAATATATATTAAAATTTTTAAATTTTTATTCAAATTTAATTATAATTTTTTATAATATTATATGCATAATATATTGATTCAAACTTAAAAATTATAACATAACTATTAAAAAATAATATTATTTAAGTTATTTAGATTTTTATCTTATAACTTAAATTTTATTTTTAAGTAACATTTATAAAATTATAAATTAAAATAATTCAATTTTTCACGTCGACACAAATAATTCAGTTAAAATCTAACTGATTTAAAAGTTAAGAAAATTATCATCCTGGAATAAATTCATGAAATAGAAAATACGAACTAGATTTCAAAATATGAAAAATATAGGGACTAAAGTATAATTAGACCTTGGATTAATTTAAAACATAAGCCGGCCAATGCCGGTCCTCATCAATTTCTCCAATGTCCTTACTGGGAATCACAACAATACAAGTCAACAAACACAAAACAATTAAAAATAACTAAAATTTTGACCCTCAATTTTATCATTTTAACCCTTTATTTTTTATTATGTTACTTTTAACATTTAAACTTATATTTTATATCAAATTGACACAAATGTGACGAGACAGTAACATCGTTTTTAAGAAAAAATTAAATTTTTTTCTTGTTTTTCGCGTCATCATTTTTTTTAAACAGATACTACTGTAATCACTTTAGTTTGTCCACGTCATCAATTTCTTATCATAATAGAAAAGGAAATAAATTTGTTTATGCTAATCTAATACGAACATCATCTATTTTTTTTACTATGACCACTTGTTAGAATTAATTTATAAAAATATAAAAATAAATAAATAAATTCATTAAATATTATTTTTTTTAAAACTATATTTACAACTAATAAAAGTGTATAATTATGACGATAATCCATCATTACAATACATAAACGTACATCCAGAGTTAGAATCAAGATACATCATATAAAATTTAAAGAGTTTTACATTTATTTTGAATTGTTGGTTTAATAAAAGTTTTATTACCATCATATAACGATCTAAAATCAATATAGAAGAACTCTTTAAATTTTACATGGTGTAATCTGATCTCATCCATCAGGAATAACTCTTCATATTTAAGTTATAAAATCTTTAGACCTAACCTCCTAAAACTTTAATCTTAAACCTTAAATTATAAATTCTAAATTTTAATCATAAATCTTAAATTTTACGACTTATGTATAACTTAAAAAACCCTAAATTACAATTTAAATGGTTAAAGTTTATACAAATTTATGTTTGTTTTCTTAAATCTAGACCAAAAATATATGCTAATAAGTCTCAATTCTAAACATGAACTTTCATTTTAAATTTTTTGCTAAACTCCCATTTGGACTAATATAATCACCCAATGTTCTATAAGAAAAGTCCATGACTTAAACTTGAACGAGGCCTGATGCAAGCCTGTTGAACCTGACACCACCGAAGGAACATCTTCAGACTTCAGTCACAACTGATAGAGTTGATGAAGATGAGTAGATTGATGGGGTTTTGCTGGTTTCTATGGTGTTGAAACCATGAAAGCTAAGGTTTAGGCCTAGGGTTTGGCTTGGTAAACTGCAGTCCAAAGGTGGTGGAAATTGCTGCTGCTGTTGTTGTTCATTGGCTTGTTTCATGGCAGCTCTATGTAACTTGAGTGCAGTGACAATTTCTCTCCTAGCTTCAGCCGTTCTTGGTAAGGCCTGCTGGTGTGCACTCTCCTCCGTTCTAAAACCACCGGCACCGACAGGTTCAGGGTGCTTGGCACATCTTGAACCAGTGGTGGCTCTGTGGTGCTTTTTGAATCTTCTATTTCTACCAATCCCTTGCTTGGAAGATTCACCCTTCATATCTAAAACATTTTTTTGGATCGTTTTTATCTCCAATGTTCTGAAAAACAAAGTACAGAAATGCAGAACCAAGTAGGTGTGTGTTCTGTTCGGTTAATTCGGACAAAATCGAATTGACCAAAATCGAATTGATTGAAATTTTTAAAATTTTAACCGTTAATTGAATTAAATTTTTTTTACTGAATTAACTAAACTGAAATTATATTTTGGTTAATTAACCGAATTAATTAAACTTTATTATTCTTTTTGTTAAATTATATAATAGGTCCCTAAGTTGTACAAAAATAATATTTTAGTCACTAAACTTTTATTTTATGTTAATTTAATAAAAAATTAGTGATCATTTTATAATATAAAAAATTAATGAATATTTTATAATTTTTTAAATGTTAAATGTTAAATGATTAAAAATAAATATATAATATATAACATATAATGATTTTGGTTAATTCGGCTAATTAACTGATTTCAAACTCAATTAACCGTTAACCATAAAAAATTAACCAACCAAATTAACCGAAATAATTTCGGTTCGATCGATCAATTCGATTAAAACCGAATAATGCACACCCCTAGAACAAGGTGTGTTTTATAATATAAGTACAATGTAGGGACTGATCTGTGTTTTTTAAATTGTTTTGGATTTTTCCTAGTTTTGGGAATTAACATTTGTTACCCTTTCATGTTACAAGCTTTAAATGGTGCAGTTAGGCTTAGGACTCTCTTTTATTAAATTGCTATCCTCTTTCAACTACATACAATTTTATCAACTGGTTCAGTTTCGAAATTTTGTTGTAAATCTAAATTTTTTATTATTTATTTTATTAAATGTGTTTATTTTAAAATTTTATTTCTATTTATTTTTCTAAAAAATTATATCTTAATACTTAATATATGCGCATATGTTTTTAAAATTTTTGGACCTGTCATTAATTAAAACAGTATATTTATGAATAAAAATTATTAGTTAATCGACGCTACATAACTCAAAATAATGTGATAGATCTATAAAACAAAACGCACCATAATAACACTATTTTATAAATAAATATATTAACTTTACGGAATGATACATCAATTAAAAAATTAAATTTATAAAATTATATAAAATATACTTGGGCATGCATGCACGATCACGTACTAAAGAAACATAGAAACATTAATATGACATAAAAAATATCATAATATATAAATATAACAACATATATTTTTTTCATATCTTTTAAAAAATAATAATAATCGGTGAACCGTCTAAAAACGAATGATTAATGACGAAAGCTTTATAAAGTTGAATTAAGAGAATATTATGTCCTAAAAAATAAGTACATTAATTTCGTATCGGAATGAAAAACGACGTAGTCCATTGGGTGAGTTGAACTTGTCAAGTTGAGATCTCGTAAAGCAAGGTCCAGCTCGAGGGATATTATATGTTTTAGGATGCTTTTCGATACAATTCATTGGCTACTACCAACCATAAGCAGACATTGAACATCCATGGGAGTCACCGTCCTATGCTGAAACTTACTGAAAAAACAAAGCAAAACATTGTAATCTTCAGGCAATTCCTCCAACAATTTCTGTATTTATATCTACAAACTTTGAGTGTTCCTTCACCGATTCAATACTGGCAATTTGAGCCTGCATTTTCTATCAGAATTGGTCAGTCAGGCTTCAAATGGCTGCTTTTGCTTCAGTACCAGCATGTTCATTGGCCAGCCATGCTACAATTCCATTAGCCAAGGGATCTTTTTCTCAGCAAAGAAGCTTCACTACCATTGTAAGCCATTACACATTTCTGAATTAGTACAATGTGAATCGAGATGATCGAATTAAACCGAACTGAATCGAGTTTTTGTTGCAGGGAGGTCCGGTTTCATGTAATGGATGGAAGCTTGTTCCGAAGATTCAATTCTTGAAGCAGACAAACAAGCTTTCTACTCGATCTAGGTGCTTTAAGACACCAGTTTCATGCTCTCTTGTAAGAAACTGACATAGTTCCATTGTTTTTACTTCTTTTTTAAGTTCATCATCTGTGATACATGGTGGATTTTTCGAACTAGGCTGATCCTGAGACATTGAAAACTGTTCAAAACACCATTGCTAAGCAATTGTCGATCGATGTGAACTCGGTGACTCCTGAAACCAAGTTTGCCGATTTGGGTGCTGATTCCCTTGACACGGTCTCTTCAAGACAAACCCCACATTTCTTTTCATTACAACCCTTTTCTTTAATCAGCTTCTTACATCAAATTCATATCAGGTGGAGATAATGATGGCATTGGAGGAACAATTCGGAGTTTCGGTCGGAGAAGGCGGAGCTGAGAACATTGCAACTGTCCAAGATGCGGCGGATTTGATCGAGAAAGTGAAGGCTGCATAATAGGACACTTGCAGGAGTATCTGAAATGCCACCAAAGATAAAACCACTTGATTAAACGTCCAATTCGGGCAATTTTTGTAACAGAGTGATCTTAAATGGTAGCCTGTCCACTTGTCTCTTTGTTCTTACGTGTTTCATGCAAGCAAGAACAAAATAATAAAGCCAGTGAATAAATATGCATGAATCAATTAAGCTTTGTTTCTAGATATGCAACTTACAGCCTTTTCCTGTGAGAATCCAGTTAAAATCCGCAAATTCTCCTCCTAATTTATAGATATCCTTCAAAATTTCCTTTGATTTTAAACCATTTAAATGCCGAAAGAAAATTATTTTGATTAATATTCTAAGGGACCAAAATAGAATAAAAGAATTGTAACTTCAGTGATGGTTTTGCCAAAAATAAAAGTTTGGTGACCAAAACAAGAAAATGGAAAATTTTTAGTGACCAATGGTGTTGTTTACCCAAAAACAATGGGGAGATCCAAATTGGGTAAATTTGCATATATTATTTGAACCGCTTAACTGGTTATATAATTATCCATCATTTCCTCACATGTACAAGCTATAGATCATGACCTTTTGTGACAATTTTTGGTAAGAAACGTGGTAAATTATTGCGGCATTGGTTTAAGTAAATATTTTTTGTGGCGTTTTTTTTGTGTCAAAAAGGTATTTAACAACACTAAAAACACTGTTATAGAACTAAAAACGTCATTAAAAACTGTTTTTGTTGTAGTGAAGCGAGCAAAGGAATCCACGTAATACTTATGTTCATGTATTGTACTATGTATATGTTTACACAGTATTGCTATACATATACCCCATTTTACATGGCTTGTATTTTGTACGTATTGAACGAAAACGAAGAATTATATACACATTATATACTCTGAGAAATGATGGTCACTCAGCTTTCACCATCAGTTTGATACCATAGGCTTGAACAATATCCAAAGCTGCAACAAATCAATATCAGATAAGGTTAAATATATCCAACAGTAATGAATCAAAGCAAGGAACCTATGCAATTTGTATGGTAAAATTTACCTGGTAGATAAACTTCAGGAATAATAGGCCTCAACACACCTCTTGATTTGATCTTATTGACAAGTAAAAGCTGAAATCATCAAGGTTACAAGTTGAATTCGAAACGGTTTCAATCGTAATGGATTAGATGTATAAGAGGAAGAAGAAGGGGGGAATACCAGAGCTCCGATTGCTACTGGAACACCGACGGTAAGGGACATTGCAGATATCGTTTTTCCGTTCTTAGCCTTCCCGAATTCCAGTAGCGTTGCGGTGTGATGCTCGGTCTGGTTGCTATCGGGGAATTCTACTTCCACCTCATGGTGCAACAAGACCATATCCTGAGAATTCAATCAACAGCTTGTGAAAAACATAAGTCTACCTTGTTCTCATCAGATCAGTTTTCTGGCATTTACATGTAATGTATATGATACCTGTTCTGTGTTCGAATATGTAAGCCTTTCTTCCATGCGATGGCATGTTACAGAAAATGCACTTTGGCATGAAACAGGGATTTCTGTTTGTTCATTTAGTCCCAAAAACCTGGAAAAGATGAGAGTTATAGTTTGCAAGTTTTGATTGCTATGTCAAAAGAATAGACGGTTGATATTAGAATGTAAACTGGGGTACAGGATAGTTTTGGCAGCCTTTACTGCAACTCCTTGCTCCTTGCAATGTCCAAGTTCTACGATCCTTTCGGTTATCATTTTTTCTCCGAATGGAGCTTCATCGATGTCTTTAGCATCGATCTTCAAAAGTTTACAGAGGAAATCACTAAACGTGGGTCGGCATTCATGTTGAAGAAGTGGATGAGTTTCAGCATTGAATAGACCAATTCTCGTAAGTGTGGCCATAATCTCACTAAAACCTGTCCAAGATATTAAGATAAAATTCAAGTTTCTAGCATCAAAGTTCAAAGAGAATAAGATTAGCTAAAGGGTGGCATGGCATGCCTTCATAGCGGAGAGTTCCTCGAAATATGGTCGATGCTTCATGTCCGATCCCATAAAGATCACCGTACGTTAATGAGTTACGATTAGGAAAGCACTCCAATGCAAAAGCTGGAAGATCAGGTATCCGGAATTTAACAGTCGAATCGTAGAGGTCATTCCCTGAAAACATGATTCGATTAAGTGAAACAATGAAAGGTAAATCCAAAAGTTCGAGTCGATAATCATAAATATGCAAAAGGGTGATCCATATACATGTATTAGAGTATAAAAGGAAGCTTAGTAGGTAAAAAGTAAAAACATGTAAAAAGGTTGACTTGGATTCATAAATCATTTTTCTTTCACAGGTTAAAGATGTTGACAGATTACCATTTACATGTACAGTTTCACCCTGAGATTTGTATGTGGCAGGATTTTGCCCGACTCGAATAGATCCGGCTGGATTCCAACTGAAAAATCGAAAATACTGTCAGGAACTGTCCATGGACCGACATTCGTGAGTTACAACTATGGTGCTAAACATGAAACTGTAGTGATTTTCATACATTGATATGAGTAATATCAATGTGGAAGCAATGAGTTGGCCTTTTAACTCCAAAACCGAACCAAAAATGGAACAATGTATGCTTTGATTAAACCATGTAGTTTAGAATAGATTTTCACAGCATATTTTAACACTTTCAGGTGTTCAGTGTTAGAAAATAATTTAATAGAAGCATGAGAATTGGCTCCAACTGCACCTGAATTTATATGCTAATGGATTGTTTGCAGCTGAAGGAGATGGGATCCCTCCACAATAGGAAGTAAAAGACTTTATTTTGCCATGTTTGAGATGTGCTTCGTTTATCATCTTCATTGCCATCATATGATCTGAAAAGCAGAAACAGCATATTCGATCCATCAGCACATTTTTTATGTACAGGATCGGTTTTTGGATGGTCATATCTTCATATCCATGCCCGAAAATGAGTTGGACACGGGTGCTTCAGGAAACACAGTTGAAATAACATAGGTCTAAATCTAATGCATTGTTATTGAAGGCAAAAACATTCATCCCAAGTAAAATACTAGCATGAATAGATTGAAAAGATTACCAATTCCAGGATCCAAACCCATTTCACCAAGAATTGTAATGCCAGCATTCTTGGCCTTTTCATCCATCATTAACATGGCATTGTCAACATAACTTGCTGTCACAAGATGCTTTTTAAGCTGCATAAAATGATAAAAAAAAATTAGCTATTTAGTGTTTCACTGAATACGGTGTTTCATGATTTTTCCTGTACCGAATTATGGTTGAGAAAGTACCTCGACGCACACGTTTGCCACGGCAACATGAAAACTGGCTGGCAACAAACTGATAACGACCTCAACCTGTTCATGGCACAGAAAAAATCATGATAATGTAAATGTAATACCTTGATATAGGCCTAGCAAACAATGAAGCCATACTTAGCAAACGGCTTACCAATCAAAGTACACAAGACACTACTGAATCAATAATTTTATGGCATTCCATATGTATCATTTGATACAAATTGGTTCTTGGAGCATTGGAGTATGCAGTTATTAAGCTAAAAAATGTAGTTATGAAGACATTACCTGCGAAATATACCGGCAAAGAGCTCCATGATCGGTAACATCAAGCTCAACGGCGGTTGTATTCGGAATCCCTTGAATTATCTGGAAAATCCATAATATCATCAAAATATGAACTTCAATATGTAAAAGAGCAAAAATTGGGATTTTTAAACTATTACCTCTTCAGCATCTCTAAGGTACAAGGATCCAACAATAACATGAACTTCTATTTCCTCTTCCGAATCATTATCGAGGCAAGTTTTATGCCATTGACGAGATGAACTGGTTCCGATAGATGCTAACAGCTCACAAGCCGGTTGACAGACCCGACCGGCACCGATTATAAGAACGGATGTCTTCATTTTCGGGTCGGATCCGTTCTTCATCCCATTTTCCTGGAGCTTACCAACTGTGAGGGAGATCTTATTCGTAGCTTGATTTTGGATTCCATGGCTTTCACTCGGATTAGCTATGGAAGTTAATGAATCAATGATCTGGTCCAGAACTTTATCATCATCTGCACCAACCTACAAAAAACAACACGGCTTCTTGTATGAATGCAGACAAGGAATTCTGGCTTGAAATGGACTGCCCCATTAACAGTATTTGGAAACAAATAGCTTGAAATTAGTCACTTTCAATTCTTGATGAATTGAAATTCTTTTCATTTAAGAAACAACTTACGTCCCTATGTGAAAATACGTAATTGATATAATCACGCAACCGGCAACTCAGGTGTGGATAGAAGAATAAAGGCTAATATACTAAAAAAAGTATTATATTAGTACATACATCTCCATCAAAACTTCAAATAAGATAGTATATATTATTTTCTAATTGAATAAATTTTTTATTTTAATTATAATAACATATAAAAATGGCTACCCACTATTTCTGTGGCCTAATCATAGCCACATATAACCAAAGCATTAATTATAAATACTTACCTCAAGTTCTGAATAAGACATGGCATCCGTACTCTGGCCAACTTGGCACTTTACCAACTGAAAGGAACCACCAGCTGCTTCAATTATATCCAAAGCCTCATTTATCAAGAACTGATCAAATAAGTGGCCACTCAATGATACCTGTCAACCAAAAATTACGATCAACGGTCTTGATTAAGGGAGATAGGGTCAACTATTAATACATACATGGATGGATCGATGAGTGCTAGAGAGCACTCAAAAATTTTAAATTCTCATATAATTTATGTAATTTCTTTGTATTTTCTATCGATTATCTAAGTCCGTATCCCTAGATTTCTAATATAACTCCTTAACAGTTTGCAGCACTGACATAAAATCCTGCATCCTACCCTAAATACATACCAGTACAGTGTATTTCTTCTTGTTGTTGTTCAAGTGTCCATTGGAAAGGTTATCTGAAATATCTCTGCAAATCAAGCAATATAAGCTTCACACATGACAAAAGTATTTATGGGTTTGGATTTTTGAAGATTGAAATTAAATGCTTACTCTGTGTCTGAATTTCTCATACGAGGGATATATTCATATAAGGAAGTGAGTGCTCCACCATGGGTAATGCAAGCTCTCTTGAGATGTGCAGGTAACTTTGTGAAATCTGAAGTAGCAGCTAAACTACCAACAAACTGTGATAGAATGTCTCCAAAGTGTTGGGAAGCCTTGGCACAGTTAAAAATGAATGTTAAATGTCATGATTAATATAAACTACGTACATTATCCTAAGAACTTGTTTATGGTACAAGCTACAAAAAAAAATCATAAAGCTTTCATGGAAACCATGGAGGGGGAAATATTGCACCTCTTTTGCAAACTCAGTTGGAAGAATATCAACAGCTGAACATATTATCCCATTACCATCCATGTCATTGTGGTAGGAATCAGTCGAGGGATCGTATCTGAAAAGAAGGATTGAACATATGATCACAGAATCAACACCATGAGGGAATGTGAACTATAAACCCATAATTTTCTACTTTCAAAGTAAAGCTTTTATGCTAATGGGGTAGGATTATGACAGATTCCTGGCCATGCTTTCAGTTTCATATTTGATGAAACTTTACTGCCTGTGTATGAATACTTTATGGATAGATTACTTTATAAAACAAGACACTATATATCAGATGATCCATTTTTTGAAGATCAAACTAGCATTGAAATACCTGAAGAAAGGTGAGTCAATTGATGTGGTTTGGTTAACAAACTCTATCGAGCCCCCTATATCACAAGTTATATCAGAGATCCCGACAAGTGGACACCCTTTCTTCTTTAGCTCTTGAACCTGTTTGGTACTCAACAATCTAGGAAATCTTCTCTCCCAATACATGCAATTCACTGTCACACACACACACACACAAAAGAAAAAAACAGATTTCAGTTGCAGTGTTTGCCTTGAAATATGTTGTCAGCAGAAAGCATCACCTACCGATTACAGATGCATATGGAGCTATTTTTACATGGAAAATGGGATTGTAATGCTCTGGATGTGCATAATAATCTGCCTGAAATTTGATGAGAAATGAAAACAAGAATGCCAAGGTTAGCAATATATTATGAATAGATTAGTCTCACATCACATGGAATCAAAAATAAAAATGAAAGAACTAAATCAGGAATAGAGAAAAGAGGTTACTTTATCAAATTTTTTTGAAGGATCCTTGTGTTCGACCATGTCCTGACTAGTCACTATACAACCATAAACCTGGTATACTCTCTTTGATGAAACATTCCTTCCCTGAGAAGGATCATAAAATTTCAGCAAGAGCGGTACGAAAGGTGGGAAAAAACTCAAATATTCAAATATAAGAATGGCCTTTGATTAAACATGCCACAATAAGCATACAACCGGAGTGCTCAAATGGAAACTAACCTTCCCAAAGAGTTCCGGAAGTTTGCTTGGTTCAACAAAAGTATGAGGAAGAAGCTTGAATATCTCTTGAGCACCAAGAGAAACTGCCCATTTAATATGCAATGTGAGAAAATTTCATTAGATTTATCCTTTAAAGGAACACTAAACTAAAAGAAAACATAAGTATTAGCCAAGTTTATACAGTAGGTATATCTGATAACATTAAATTAATGCATACTCCGGAAAGCACAACAGAAATGTATTTTAATTGATGGTCACATAATTGAAAGTAGTGTTGGTATAAATGGTTGGCAGAAAGGAAAAAAACTGAGATGTTCCAATACCGTTTCCGGAACCAGTGAATACGAAGACTACAGGACATATTCCAGATGGCAGTCCCTGAGATGCTATCTCTTCACCCAGAGTGATCACTGCAGCCTTAGCAGCAGCCAAAGAAGGATACATATATGATGCACCCAGAGAGAGGAAAGGTGTTGAATATCCAAGACTTAGATACCCTGAAAATTTGATAGACAATTCAGCATCTTCACATATGCAAAGTGATGCCGGTTAAACTGAGATGTTCATACAAAGTAACTTTGCAAAACAATTAAGGGTCATATAGCATACGCTGTCCCAATCCACGTAAGAAGTCGATCATGCCTGCTCTGCCAGCATATTTGCCAAAAGCGAGTAATCTTCTACCGTGGTCCCCAACAATAAGCTCATAGTCATACAATGCTACCCTCTCGGCGAGGATCTACATGCATGCCATAGACAAAGTCATACAATAGCTCAGTCATACAACGAAACAACACGAGATACTTTACCTTATCTAACAACGGCATGTTCTCCTTCTGAGCTTTGTGAGTATGAGAGAAGAATGCGTAGGCTCTATTAGGAAGAATCATGTCTAACTGCAATTTGCAAACCAACCAGTTATTTAGAAGTTCCTAAACTATAAAAGATAAATGTAACAATATAACCGTGAAGCTCATCACCTTTGGCTGCTTGATGCCCAAAATAAGACCACATTCAGACAAGTCATCTGATATTTGACAACCAACATCCTCATAGAGTGAATCATGATGTATACGTTTCGTCGAAGGCTGCACGATTATACGGGCTACTCCGGTTTTTCCCCTCCCACTGTGTAGAAGCCGAGCACAATGCGATGGGGTGAGAGGAACCCTTCTTTCCCATTTATTCACCGACTCGGAAAGAATCCCAACAACTCCATTTCCAAGCATCTTGAACCTTCACAAGAGAAAAACAGGGAAAAAATGAACAATTTGAAATGCAGACATAAATTAAAACATTACTTCCTTCTTTATTAGGATTTGCTAAAGAATCCAACCAATTGTTGAACACCCTTTCGCTTCAAAGTTCAAACTCAAAGTATGTTCCATTTACAACTAAGGATCCCATAAAAGAAAACAAAAATTACAGCAAATCAATTCATCCCCTTATTCCCCCTATGAATCAATGATCAGTTCATGGAAACCATATATACTACCAACAGGCAACAGTTTTCTCACGCTAACGTTTGGACCTTTTCTCATTCAAGAGAATGACTCAAAGTGTGATTCTCAGGCTAAAAAACTCACTTGGGAAAAGATTCAAACACGTAAGAGAGCTGTCCTATGATATAGATCAGAAAACAAAACAGAGAATGAAGGGGGAAAAGAAACTTACTTGTAAATAAAGAACTAAACAATGAAATGATCCCAAATTAAGCAACGATCAAACAATTCTGAAACTGAAAATACCCATCAATAACAAAAATTACATGCTTATCGTTGTAACAAGAAACCAACTTCATCTCTATAATAAGAATTGACTAAAAAGTGAAAGATAATAACTTTAAAACAGAGGAACCACTTTACGTTCAAAAGAATGAAAACTTTAGGTGTAAACAAACATGGGGTATTTTCCACCTAGCTCCTTGGAATCGTGTAAGAATTGCTCTGCGAAAACAGAGGAGAATACAGATTGAAACAATGCATGGGGGGTTGAAGAAGGTAAGTATAAATAAAAAATTGTTGAACTTTGGGGGATTTTTTTGCTTATTTTTTTGGATTTATTGGATTAAATTATATATGTGAGTGCATGTATCTGGATTTCTGGAAGCTGAACTCCGTGAATCAATAGATGAGTTATCAATTATCGTAATTCTAAATAAATTTCGAAAAATATAGGAAAAAACACAGACCTATAACATATTTTGAAATTTATCAAAAATATAATATTTTAAGTTGTTAAACATATTTAAAATTTATATTTTATAATTTTAAATTAAATTATTATTTTTAGAATCGATTTTATTATCAGGGTAGTTTCAGATAACAACGGCCTTAAAAACAATTATATATTTTTTTATAAAAATTATAAGAATTATAATATATATTTTCTGGTATATTAACAAATTTTTTATCGCAAAAAAATCAGTATATATATTAAAATTTTTATATTTTTATAAAATTTTAACATAATATATATCTATATATAAAAAATTTTATAAAAATCGATCTAATTATTTTTTAACCGTTATTTTTTTTTAGAAAATTTATCGTCATCGTCCCTTTTTCTTTTTCTGGTATTTTTATTGGTGAAATTGATGATAAGGACGGACATTACGTTACGGACATTGGAGTGTGGGTCCCACTGTCGATCTGTAAACATATCCAATATGTCCAATCATGTGGGGCACGTATATCCTAACATTGGAACTGCATCTGATTTTTTGAAAAATTATTAAATGATTTGTTTATCCTATTATCAATAATTTATTTAATTTTTTTATTTTAAAATAATTATTTAATAATTATTCACTTTTTAATTATATATAAAATAATAATTTATTGTAATAATAATTTATTTTAAAATTAATTTTATTTTATGATAAAAGATGTAATAAACAGAATTGATTTAATAATTTCTCCATATATTTAGTTCCCTCATCTTGTCATACATAACTCAGGTTAGTTGACAATTGTATCGTTGGTAAAAAATTATCGATCATTTATTTTATAAACAATTATAAATATATTATTAAATTTTAATATTTATTTAATTTCTTAATCTTGTAATAATTATTTCTCGATTTATTTAGTTCCCTGAGCTTGTCATGCATGACTCATCTTAGTTGGCAATTTTTGCCAACTGGGACAAGTTACCTTTACACAAAACTATCACGGCTCTACTTTAAAAAAAATAAGGCAAATTATAAATAATAATAATAATAATAAATATATTACTTAATAAATATTAATATAAATTAATTATTTATAAATATATCAATCTTTGTTTTAATGCAAAAAATAGATTAACGGTGATGACATTAATTTTAATATCAATCGTCGATTGTTGTTGTTTTATTTTTAAAAAAATTATGTATTTTAGTTAATTTTTTTTTGCATATTTTTTTTTATTTATTTTTGTGGTACATCTTTATTTTATGTTATATCTTTATCTCAAAAAACGTTTTTTAATATTTTTACGAACCGTTTAATGTTCGTATAATATTTTTTATGGTGTTTGCTTTTTGAATAATATTTTTTGATAATAGTTTATAATATCTTCTTCTTCTGCGATTGTTTGTCAATATAATAAAAAATAAAACGGACCAATATCTTTAAAATCAACGTGAAAAATATTTATAACTTCGTAACGAGAAATTCATCTTATTCATATTTTAATTACTTCATATAGTACAAAATAAAATTTTGTAAACGACTGAAATAACCCTTTAATTCTTGTTTTTTCCCCCTCGAATTTGTATTTTTTATTGTTTTTTAAATATTGTGAAACTTATCTTTTGAAAAAATATATTCATTTATTTATTGTTAAAATTATCTGATTTCAAGTTAAAAATATATAATAATATACTTGCACCAGTATTGTTTATATATTCTCATATACAATTTTTCCATGGCCTTGTATCGTTACCGGGTAGAATCAGAGACCGAGTTAAGATTAAATATTAAGAGAAATAAAAATTTATTAAATTTTTAAATTTAAAATTTAATAGAGGTAAAAAATTTATTTTATTACTATTTAAATATAACTTCGCCACTGGGTAGGACCCTTGAAAAAATGACAATTATATTATCACCATGGCTATTTCCCAATAATTTTATTTTTAATATTTAACACGAGTTTTCTTCTTACAATTTAATTATAATATGTTTTATCACTGTATTAAATGATTGTTAGTATAAATGATGTAAATTTCATCTATAAAATAAAACAAACGTAATCATAAATATTATCTTCTTTGAAAGAAACATAATCCTAATTTTAATATTTCTACCACTAATCAAATCAGAATATATCAACATCCACAAATCCGAAAAGAAATCAAGTAACACTGATCACAAGTTTAATTTAATGTAGGGTCAAATGATATGGTTTTAGTACCGGATAATATTAATTTTTAAATTAAAAAATATAATTATCTTAAAATTTAAATATTTATATTAGTATGAATCATCTTGTTTCAATAGTCAAAAAAATAGTTATTATTTTTAACAATCATGGGTTCAAACATTAATATTTACAACATAGTGAATTAAAAAGTCATTGTTCGATAGTTGAGAATATAATTTTAGAACAAAGACTACTTGTACTCACTATAATTTAATTCAAAATATTATATATTTATACCATGAAGTATAAACCAATATCAGATAAAATACTAAAACTTTGAAATAAAATGATATTATGAATAAAAATTGATTTTTATTTTTTGTGCTCGTTTATGTCACATCAATTATTTTTATCATAAAATATTTTTCATGTTAAATTTATAAAATTACGAGTGAGATAAATTTTTTTATACTGAGATAAATTTAATAGTATAATTTTTTTCAAATCGAGTTTTACCCGCTCCTGAATGAGCAAAATGACCACCTTATTCCACCCTTAGCAACTAAATTTATATTAAATTAACCAAATATCAATTGATCTAACACGATAAACCACCAAGTCCCTCAAGTAAGGTCAAAGATTTGATCGAACATTATTAACGAAAAAGCTAAGTCGAGAATATTGTTTCATAATCGACCTATACAGTACTCGATTCGAATGAATGGATCAATTAATCCTAAACTAATCAGTAAGGTAAAAACGAGATAAATAGAATAAATTCATTTACAAATCAATGTGATGAATTTCATATACACAAATGAACCATAAAAAGTCTTTTTCAGGTTTCCTGCTCATAACGAAATAATGAACAAATGCATGCATTGATGGTAATACAAACGTCACAGCCATTAAAAATTACTATTGGAATGAAGGGGATATAGGAAAAAAGAAAAAAAGAAAAAGGAAGAAATCGAGAGAGAATACGGATCGAACTTACGTATCGATGTGATACGGCAGAAGCTGTTACCTGAAATCTTCATTTTTAGTAAAATATGCATGCTTGACACCAGTTTTAGACGTATACTCGAATGCGAATATGATGTATGGTACTCCAAATATATGCAAAGAACTCGAAAATGAATATACCCATGTCCGACGTTCATCACGAGTCCAGGTATCGGAGAAAGGGTTTATATTATCAAATATCAATCAACGCACAGAAGTACCACCTTGTGTATTTTCTTCACAGAGATCTGTCTGTGATCCACTAGGAACCATTGTTGAAGGAGACGACCACTGATCTGGCACCATGAGAAAATAAGCGGTCATAGCTTTTCTGAACCGTTTCTTGTACTGTTGGGGCGAGATCACGGTCGGAGGTGTGTTTTTAGCCCCGCCGAGTATGCCTGAGGTCTTCACCCAAGTTTCAAGGTGCTTGTCCCATGTGTATTGTCTCATGAAATCAATTATTCCGAGAACGAGCTCGTGTTTTTCCTCATCCACACCAACCAGTAATGAGTAATCCATCACATCAATCAACTGTGCCGGAAAAACATTATAGTGATTAGAAAAAAAAACATATAAGCATTCAACTCTGGCTAATTGATCGGAAAAAATAATGTGATCATCGGATCAATTCGATTAGCTCATATGCATGCAATAGCAGAAATATCAGAGTAAACATAACCAAAGTTACGCTGAACCATTATAACTCATATTTCACTCGCAGGGGCTTGAAAAAAAGAACAGGAAAATCTACAAATCTAAAAAATAGTAAGTGTAGTAAACACCGCGAGATCAGAACGAGAAGTTAAATTGCAACTTACAGCAAGAAAGGAAGTGTCATTCCAGACGGCTCTCTCCAACAACCGTTTTGCCTTGCTTCCAACAAAAATTGGAGACGTCGGCATTGCTTCAATCAAATTTTGATCCAGAAGGACTTTGTTGGTACCAGTTGTATCGGGGTTATACCTAGACCGAGAGGATCCTTTGAGATCGTAAAGCCTTGTAATATTACGCCTAAAGAGAAGATTCTCCATCACTAAAACGTCCATTTTTGACTCCTTCCCTCCTTTAAGGTGCTTCGCTGAAACCTTCAAGACAATGATGCCAGGAAAAAAAAATAAACAAAATTTAGAAAGAAAAAAAAAACACAATTCAGATTTGGAACTTGGATTCAGTTAAAACAAAATATGAATCAAAGGAAAACTGAAAACCTTCTCAGTGATATGTTCTTAGGTGGCTCAATTCTCAGACTTCTAACACCAGAACATCAAGTGTTAAACACCAAAATCTAAATAAACGTCGGAGATCATGTTTAAATTAGTAAGGAGATGCACACCAACAAACATCTCTAAGACATCACATTTAAAATGTGCTTCTCGTAGAATGAAAATAGGAAGAATTGCTGGATGATTTAACTGGAGAGTGTTTCTGAAATGAGAGTTGACAAGCCGGGAAAAGTAACAGATAATGAAAGGGTTGGGCTACTAAAAGAAATTTTCTCCTGGACTTTTTAACCAAAGCGTCACCCATGAAATCCAACTTAGAGATCTTAATAAATAATACCTGATATATGCCCAAAATCTTTGCCAGGCAAGTTGGGCTCCTAGTATTGATTGAATCGGACAAATACTTGAAATAAGCTGGTCCAAACTTGATGAATGACTCTAGTTCTGTCTTCGTAACTTGTTTGATTATAAACCGATCATCTAAAGTTTTTGCAAAGAAAACATTGCTCTTGCCGCCTTGAGCACCCCACTTCTTACAACGACTGAGAGAACGTACAAAATCCAGCTCAGAAGGGCAGCAAGTCTTCCTCAAGCTCTCAAACCGCTTTGCATAATAACAAATTACAGAATACTTCACCTTCCCAAGGGGACCATCATCTGTAAAAGAAACTTTGGCATGGAAATCTTGTGTGTATGAGATCGGGTCAGAAACCAGGGAGCTAAATGACCCAGACAAAGACAAGATACTATCATCACCGGATCCAAGTGATCCATTAGAAGAATTAAGTGAGAGTGCATTCCCTGAGACAAAAAGTGACGATGAAACTGCAGACTCTGAATTATCTTTTGGTCTCTCCAACTCAGACATTTGTGAGTGGTAATCTGATGAGACGAGTGCATATGATATAATACTAGTTGGCTCATCATCATAAACAGGCACTACTGTGTCATTAACACCAATAGGAAGCAGCAGCCTAGCACCACTTTTCCTTTCCAACTCCCTAAATGATAAGACATAGACTGGATTATACTCATCAAGATTGTGTTTTTGAGCATTGAATGAAGATTTCTTGATAAACGAGTCGTAGACATTTGGAAATTGCATGCTTGCCCGGCTCGTAGACTTCTTCATAGTTTCAATCCCCATTGTAGGCAAAGCAGACTGAGGAGAATGAGCCACTTCCACTTCATTAGGATCACTAGAACAATTTCCCAGATCTGAATCTACTGCAGTTGACACATCTGTCGAGACTGAATCAGGAACAGAGGAACCATTCTCTTTAGGAACTACACTAGCTGAGTGATTTTCACCAGTCCATGCTGCCTCAAGGGTGTCAGATAAATTTTCCATAATTCGAAATTCCCCTTCAGACAGGACCCTTTCTACAACATTTCCAGATTCTAGAGAACTTGTTGCACTAGAAGTGAGAGAATGTTCTGCCTCCTTACTTTTATGGAAGTCCTGGTCCATACCCTTTTCGTTCTGATCTCTGTCGTGTCTGTTAATTTCATCAGTATTGCCTCCATTATTTATGTCTATATCAGGCTTGGTCTCAACTAAAGCAGAGTCACAACTGGTAAAGGCTTTACTTGGATTGGGTGTGACATTCATCTGAACAAGCTTATCCACAGAACTTACTGGCTTCAGTCCAAGACTTGGGATGGAACTGCTCATAATTTCCTGGACATTATTGTTGATTGAACTATATACATGTATCAACCGCTGGTCCCAAACATAAGAAAGAAAGAGCATTTGCCTCCTCAACTTATTGATCTCAAGAATGTCAATCACAGGTTGGTCAACTTTCACCTCCTTGCGGATCACTTCCTGCAAAGATTCCTAAGAATATAGTAAACAGATAAGAAACCAGACAGCAAGCTGATTTTATGGGAAAGAGAAAAAATAACAGTCAGACAGCAACTCATATGTGACTAGGGGAGGGTGAATATGATGAATTTCAAACCAACTACCTGAAACTCTTGTCTATCCTTTTGCAGCATTTCTTCAAGTTCTTCCACACAAATTCTTCTTTCAAGAAATTTTATACCACTATCTTGGAACTCTGAACCTAATAATTTCTCTGAAATCTTTTGAAGTACATTGTACACTTCACTAAATAGGAATTCTGCCCTGTTACTCACCTGCAAAATCATATAAAACATCTTGTATGTGTTATGTGATTCAGGATTAACTTTATGAACAGGAACAAGGATTTACGATAAGCAAACCTCAATTACTTCACTTTGCATCCACTCCTGATTATCATAATTAAGTTCCAGTTTGAAAGGAGGGAGATAAACAGAATGAACATCAATGGAAGCATATCGGAAACAAGCAACCATTCTCCCGAAACTGCAAATGATAAGACAGTGTAATAAGAGGACACCACATGCAATTAATTATTTTTATCATTTCAAGTGTTTTGATTTTTACAATCCATACCATTAATTTACCCTACCCATCCCCTCTATGGAAAATAAACCTCATCATCTCCTACACATATGACTAACATTCGATGAATAGTTCACAGAGAAAGCAAATTGATTGCTCATAGATTAGGCAAAAATCTGATAAGCAGAATAAAAAATACCAATCATCCAGAAGTTCTATCTTCACAAGTGATCACTAAAACCACTAATCAATAATCTTCACCAGTGATCATTAAAACCGATAATCTTTCTTTTTAATATTCATTGTACCTCATATTTATTAAGTAAAAACTTACCCATAGAATCGAAGGCAATCCCTATGAAGGGAATGACCGCAGCTTGCAACTCGGCTAGCAGCTGCATGGTTCGAAAAGCTCAGCTCCAAAAATTTCCCGAAGGATAAACCCCAAGCAGCATCAGACATTACAACTCTTTGAGTGGCTGGGGGGAATCCCTTCACCCGAGGGCACTGCAAGCATCTATGCCACATCCAAATCTTGCCTTCCCGCTCTCCTGGTAAGGGAGGGTCTTGTAGTTTCTTAACAGATATCGTCAGGCTACCCTGCCTATGAGTATAACAGTGAACATGTGCCTCGGATGGCATCTCACATGAACGACAATGGGAGTTCTGATAAGAAGAATCATGAGTTGTACTAATGGGAAGCAGAGATGAAGAAAAAAAATTCTGCATGAAATAACAACTACCTGATCAAACAGATTATCTCGTAAAAACCTCCCCAAAGGCTTATCAAAGCTACCATAGTATTTGATTCGAAAGAGATGGGAACGCTCACACACAGTTCCCTTCCACACACAACGTGTTGACAATGATACCAAAATGCTCTGGTGGTCTGAAGGTGATGGAGGAAACTCTTCCTTTGAGGATGCTACCTCTTCATTGCTGTTAATAGCCTCTTGTTTTGAAGAGGCCAACCCTGTGCCACCTACATTATTTGCAGACAACATATTGCCATCACCTTGGTCAAGTTCTTCTGATAGTCTTTGACAACGAGAAACAAACTGGTCGCCCATTACAGCTTCTCCACTGCTAGCTGGTGTCTGAACAGATTCTTTAAGATACACTCCGTCGACCTTGCTAAATGCATGATTTAGGGAGGAAACATTGTTACAAGAAGATATATCCTCCCTCGAATTAGACAGAAAGTCAATACTTTCAACAGTGTCTGAGGGAGATTCCCTGGATGTAATTTGAGTGTGAGTGCCTTTTGACAAGCAAGATGAACTGACACCAGTATGTTTGCAAGGGAGTTCAATGTCGGCAGATGATGGTCTAAAAGAGATAGCTTTGTTGGATTTCAATAATTCATCATTAGGCTGAGAAAGAATGGGTTTCCCAGATGATGAGATGGTAAAACCAGGTATGAGGGAAATAGACCTGTCAATACTTGATGGTTTATTAGGTAAGGCAACATTTATAGGAGATTTTAAAGGGAGCTCCGGAAGTGTAGCACCTTCATCAGCTAGAAATGATGTCTCGAGAGCCAAGTGATAAGCTGCAAAAACACCATATTGGACCACATGTTTCACCTTTTTCAACTCATCTCCACTGGCTCCTTTGAGTAAAATCTGAAACAAAATAAGCATTGGACCCATCTTAGTGTCATCATTTTTATCTTGGAAAAACATGTTACAACCGTTACCAAGTGTATTTTGACGGTATATTATTTAGTGGCATGACATGACCTGCCAGAGCTTTATGCAGTTGTACTCTACCCATCTTACTATCCTAACAACTTGTAATCAACTTGATTGCAGCATAATTTCTGTTGCATTATATTTCAAATTTAATCTACAAATCATGCATGACAAAGAGCATCACAGTGAGCTGTTGCTACAACATGATGCTGTAGTTTAGAAGATTTAAATATGGAAAATTATGATAAGGTGGGAGATTTGTGAAGAAATGACAAATGGCTTCTTTCTACTTTCACTGTTTTTTGAGTTTCTTTTCAGGTGTTTATGTTGCTGACCATGTGCTATATCATGCATCTTACAATAACATGAAAAATATAAATAAAGCAAAATAAAAACAAAATAAAACAAATAAATAATAACACTTCTTTCATGCAAAAGTTTTGATAACTAGGGAATGGATGTGTGTTTATACTGAAAAGACTTACAGTGTAACCCAGAGGCTTAGGGCAACCCTCAAAAAACATAAGAGTCTTCGTCAATTTCTTCCCTCCTTGCCCAGCACTTCCATGCTCCTCAAGAAATTTCTCCACGTGGAACACATCACAACCACCCAGCTTCGGTGATGTTAGATGATCAATGGAGGGAATTATTTGAGCACCAGTGCAGCGAGCTATACGCTCTAAGAGTGGCCTCTTAATATTGAGAACAAGTGATATGTCTTTGGCAAGAAGGTACTCTTGAGCATGACGGGACACAGATTTCTCCACCAAAAGAACTTTAGGATGATGTGCATCAATTTTAGCAACTGCCATCTTAAGATGGTCCATTTCCTGAAAGAGGAGGGTAAGCTCATAAAAACAAAAGTTAGCCCTAACAGCTTCATGTAATACAAGGTGTGAACAAAAATAATATTTCCTGGTTTGATTAGGAATCTGAAGTTAATAAACAATCAAAATAGATGGAAATGATTAAAAATACAAACCTGCTGCAACAATGTATCAAAACTTGACAAGTGGTTAGAAATGCGTTGATATTCCAAAGCTCCTCCAAGGATTAGAAAACGTGGTTTATCTATTTTTGACGTCATTCGTCGATGAGCCACATTTTTCTTACAAACAACTCCTTTAACCACAGCACTTGAAAAGAAAATACATTAAAAAAAATCAGATTTCCATCAGCATAATCAAAAGGTAGAAAGGAGAAATGCATAAAGTACGAAGCCTTCTTTTGACAACACATTTACATTGGTTATTAATTGTACTTTCTTTTCCATTAAGACCAACATATAGTATAACTGACATACAAAAGAAGTTAACAATCTGTCCAGATTATTCTCCCCCCACCCCCACCCCCCACACACACACACAAACAAATGAACATTAAAAACCACTGGAAATGCATTATGTTCAGATACAAAAGTGAAGGAAATTAAAAAATAGTTGCTGATCACGAATGGATGTATTTGCAGAAAGAACTCTAGGCATGCACTCATGCACAATAAATTCAAAGGATAGCAATCAGTTCAATAGTACCCGTCAACAGAATGAGAAAAGCATGAACCACATTGGATATTATCTTCCTTTGAAATTGAAAATTATATAGATACTTGAAGTATATTGGACATACAACAACTACATATTTTTCAAGACCTGAAGACCGGATTCTAATGCCATGACATACGATTAACTGTCTTGAAATCAACAATAGAATTAATTACTAGAAACAAAAGTTATTTGTATGATTGATTTGTAAGCTGCCACATGCTAAGAATTATGAACCATTCTAAAGCTGCTCAATAAAAACAAGTGAAGTTGCATTCTTCAAGCAAAACATTAAATAGACTTGAATGATGTCCATGTAAACTTTGTGTAACTGTCTTGAAATCAATAATATAATTGATTACTAAAACAAAAGTTATTTGTATGATTTATCTGTTAGCTGTCACATACTAAGAGTTATGAACTATTCTAATGATTCTAAATAAAAACAAGTGAAGTTGCATTCTTTACACAAAACATTAATAAATTTTAATGAGTTCAATGATATATTATTACCTTTCACTGCGATGCCCAGAAGCTATGCATTTAACTTTCACATATCCTCCAGGATCCATTCCACCTCCCTTGCTTGTATCTGGCTTCAGAAGCGTTGCAGCTTCCCATGACAAAGAAACTATTATATCCAACCAACTTTCTGCACCATCCTCGTTATCCACTAAGAGGTTTTCAACCTGCAAAAGCTGAGCTACCAAAGCTCTAAAATGCCCTTCCACCACATTTTTCATGGCCTGCCTATGCTCCTCAACGAACTTATCCCTACTCCGGTACTCCCCACTGCCAAAGCTATTTGAAGGGCGTAAATATCCCCACTCCCCTGTAGCACCCTCATCATCATCATCATCAAATAGAGCAGCTTCTCTCTCATCCTCTTCATCCTCAGGTTCAGGGGGGAGCCACAGTAGTATATTGTTCTCAAAATCCACAGGCTTGGTATCAGTACCATCCACTTCATAAGCAGAATCTTCACCCTCGTTGGCATTTTCTTGCTCATTCACTTCTTCAAATTTGTCAATTCCATCCACACTTTGTTCATTGGAATTCTCAGCTAATGGTGAAGCACTAAAAGATTTTGCATCAAGGTTCTCCCCATCAGGATGAACTTTAACTGATCCATAAGCACGATTCATTTCATCAATATTTGCACCATAATACTCCTCAGAATGATCATATTGTGTTGATTCTAAATCCGAACGATATGCAGCATTACCATTATCTTCGTCATCACTGGCACAACAGTTAAAAAAGGTATTGAATTCTGATCAATAGCTGAAAATACTGAATAAAAAGCACGAGAACTTAAGATTCTGTATTCAGTCAATGCAGTTCAATTTCAAGAAAAATAGACAAGGTAACACAAGGTAAGAAAAACACTTTGTTCTCACTCAAAACAACATCAGAAAGGACAAAGGTACCTGTTACCGCAAAATCCAATTTGGTTTGAAGAAGAATCTACTGTGGTGGAACTTGGATTTGTGCTCGACTCAAATGTCTCATTGTTTTCTTCAGTGGCCCCATTCATCTGGGCAGATCCACAAGGGCTAAGAACAGAATTATAATTCACACGGTGGTAAGGTCCAGTTGAATACGGAGTAAAACCAACGGTGCTGCTACTACTAATACCAGTGCAGCTGGACTTGGTACTGACCAAGCTTGTTGCAGATGGTGATGGACTAAGACCAGGACTAGGTGCTTTAGTCCCATTCTCAGTAGTTGCTATCCCCTGTTCCCATTGCTTGAAGCAATAATTGCATACCCTAATCCTTTCCCAATCTTCCCGACCAGCTATTGGCTCTTCAGATGGAGCAGGAACTGAGTTTGCAGTACACTTGGCACAAAAAATCCGGCCACAAAGTCGACAATGATGCCTACGGTTAAATACTGTAAATTGGGAATCACACTCGTAGCATACCCTACAACTCTGATCGGGCATCCAAAAGTCTTTCGACACATTCGGTGGCTCACTCCTAGGCATCCACCACGACTTAACTATATCAACCAGATCAGATAGTTTATTGTCTGCAGTGCCCATCGACAATTATCGCACCCGATCCCAGTCATCATTATTCATTCATTTGCCACTAAAACAATCACAACCATAACCACTGAAAATTCACTACACATATGTAACCACAACAAATTATAAGACAAGGTTACAACAAAAAACACTACTCTAAAAGCTTAAGAATCTGAACTAAAAGAAATTCTATTATCAGAAAGTAGAAGGAAAACTTAGATTGGAATTGAATTTACTGAAGAAAAAAAATAATTAAAAAGGCTTGAGCAATTAATCTATAATTACATAAAAAGCATAATTTTAACTATATATTTTCAAAATAAAATTAAAATTACCTGGAATACTAGCACCTCAAATTCTAATATCCAAAGGCCCTAAATTCCAATCTCTTCTTCTTCTCTACTTGCACCGGTAGCTTCTCTTCACTGCTCGATCTTATAAACCACGGAATTCGAGATCTAATAAACTGGTACCGAGAAACCCTACCAACTATATTAATCAACTAATTATCCAGATCAATTTTAAAAAACTTCCTAAATTAGAGGAAAAACAAAACAGGAATTCTACCTTATCTATTAACCTTCCGTTTCCAGCTTCGCTCTGCTTTCTTCTTCCTCTGAAATCTGCTTTTCTTTTTTCCTTCTCGATCGTTTTCTGTAAAAAAATATTTTTTATTTTTATCTTTATTTTTATTTGATTATACGAGCAACGAAGTACAGAAGGATGGTTTCCAATGTTACATTTATTAATTTATATATTGAAAATAAATTATGTGATAATATGGATTAAAGATATAAATAAAGATTTAAATTTTAATAGGAATCCTCTATTTAAGGATATTTTTGACTTTTAGTAGGGCTGTTGATGTATCGATGTGAGTTTATTATGTACGTTAAATATTATTAATATTAAATAACGATGAATATTAATAAATTAATTAATAAAAGTTAAAAAAAATAATATACAATTATAATTATTTAAAATCTTAATTAAATTATTTTTATGTATATTACATTTTTTTAAAATAATTAAATCAAATATCAACTTTAATCAATTTTAAAAAATATTAAATTCTAAACTTTATATGCGATACTTAAATACTAAAACTCTAAAAATTAAAATATTAAATATGAATTTAGAGTTTCAGTTTTAGATTTAGGGTTTCATGCTGTAAGGTTTAGGATTTTATAGGTTAGCGATTAAGGTTAGGATTTAGGGTTTAAGATTTTAGGGTTATGTTTTGAGTTTTAAGGTTTAGATTTTTAATTTTTGGTTTAAGTTTTTTTAATTTAATTAAAATTGATATTTAATTTAATTATTTTTTAAAAATAAAATAATATATAACAATTTAATTAAAATAATTTATAATTATATATTAAATCTTTAAAATTTTTAATCTTTATTGATTCATTTAAATAATATTTAATAATATTTAACGTTAATAATAATCGTTGAATTTTCTTATGAAAATAGTGCCTTGACATTTATTATTATTTTAATATATTTTTTAAATTGATATTTTAATATATTTATCCATGGATTATTATTTAAAAAATAGATCATATATTATAGAAAAAGCAAGGTTTATCCTTAATTATAAATATAAATCACTCGTCACTTTCTTTCATTATAAGGGATTTTATTTTTGGCCATAGATTTTAAAAGTAGAAATAAATACAATCATTATTATAATACGAAGAAAAGAAAATGAAAAATAATTAATTTTTGTGGCAATAAACAAAAGATTTTTGACTTTTATCATGTGGATGACTAGTCAACAATTCCCTATATAGGAAATAATATTGTATTTTCTTAATAAGAAAATAATATTGTAAATAAATTTAAATAAAAATTGAGTTTAATTTAAAATAAAATTAAATTATTTGAGTTAAATTTGATAAATTTTATCCATACCATTTATATATTTAACTATAAGATTAAACTCAAATTTGTTTTACATGTATTGACAAATTAATAATTTAATATTAGTAATATATTTTACATATAAAATCTATTTTTGAGTTATTAAATTAAATATAAGATTAATTTTTAAAATAATAATATTTATGTTCATCTTCGTTATAAAGTTAGTCATCGATTTTAAAAAAAATCAATAAGATCATTTATGTTTTTGGGTGTAAAATTTTTATTACTCAATTGTTTGTTATCGTTAAATGTTAATGAGAGGTTGATATGACATAATATATATATATATATAATCCCTAAACTATTAGTTTAATTCTATTTTAATCAACGAATTAAAAATAATTTATATAATTATATATTTAATTGTCTATATTTATATTTTTATCGTAAATACGAAGAATTAGATGTCTAATAATACATATTATTTTTTTTATAGTCAAAATAATACTGAACTAATAGTTTATCAACTATTTAAGTAATTTATTTATTTATTTTTATTATGTCAAATATGACTGAGTAACCAAACATTAAAAAAAAACATAACTAATTTTACTAATTATCTTTTAAAATTAATAATCAACTTTATACTAAAAAGAAATAAAGTAAACTACATAAATGTTCTCCCGTTTATGTTTCAATTATCTTTTGCATCCCTCGACCATCATAAGTTATAAATTGGTCATATAATTTAAAAATTATAATAAATTAATCTAAAGTCATTAAAAATTAACCGTTGATGACATGATAATTAATATAAATTAATATAATTACACAATTAATCCTCAAATTTTATACTTAATTTTATTTTATTATAATTCTAAAATTAACTCACATAATTTTAATAATCTATCAATTTAGTCCTTCCCAAATATACATTCCCTCCTTCAACATTAGTTAGGCAGCCTCTGCATCGCATATTTCCGCGATAGATGAAGCAGTAGCCATCGTGTGACAGAGAGGAGAAGCCCAAACGACGTCGTTAGTCGTTACACACTGTCTCCGCCCTCTTGACCTCTCGTTCATCCTCCGCCCTCAACGACGTCTGTATAGATCCATCCTTGTAACAGCGAATGCAGCCATGGCTTTAGCTCTATGAAGATTTCTTGATAGTTACCGACCTTGGAAAGTAAGATGGCTATCACCTTCTTCTGTGAAAATGAGATTTAGGGCATGTTGTTGACAGAATGTGTTCTTTAATCTCTCAACCGAACTCAGAAGACGTCTCTTCCATTCTCGTTGCTCAGGATAACGGTTTTACCTATCTGAAGTTCGTCTATGCTTGTCGTCCTTGTAACTAGCCTGATCGAGGACAGCTTCATGGTTGTAGGTGGAAGAAATTCATCTGTCAACAACGATACATTTGCTAGCAATGCAATTTGTTGGCCCTCAGTCTCAGCCATTGAACTAGGTAATGTTTTTATGAGCATGTTCATGTATGAGTAAAACACCTGAAACAAACCTTAATTTCAATGTTTCCCTCCCACCTGCATGCTTAATAGGGGTCCGGCATCCTCAAAGAATTCCTATAAGAGCAAGTAGAATATACATTGAGGGGGGCAAGTTGAGTGAAACGCTTATGCAAAGCTCTAGAGCTTTGAATTGGTGTCGGGAAGGGAAAGCAACGTTGCTTGTACAGGTACAAGCATCGCGTATGGCAGAGGATGAACGAGGGGTCAAGAGGGCGGAGATGGCGTGTAACGACGCGGTCTAGGTGTCCCCTCCGTCACGCGACAATCACCACCCCGTCTATCATGGAAATATGCAATCCAGAGCCCGTCTAACTAGCGTCGAAGGAGCGTAGTATTAAATTGCGATAGCGGTCTCAGTTGTGGTCGCAGTGTCGCGGTTGCAGACGTTATGTAACGCGTAACGACTGATGTGGTCGTGATTTGTTTATAAAAATTCATAATTTTTATAAAATATTGTTTATATGTATATTTTATCACATTGAGAACTTTATATAGGATAATATGTATTTAGTTTGTAGGAATGAGAACTTGGAGATAATTTACTAATTTTATTATTAATTGTAGTTAGACTATGCAACTATGAACTTATAAATGAATCATGAAAGTGTTTTATTTATAAAGATTTATATTTTGGAATATTTTTCGACGTTTAATTGTGGTGATGCGGCGTTGTGGCGCAATATATGACATATTGCAGGGTTACGTAACGGATTCGTACCGTAAAAGTCGTGATACGATTCCTTTATTGCATTGCGCTTAAAATGCGTCGCGGTGATCTTGAAAAACGTTACGGTGCAGCTGTTACACTACGTTGTGGCCACATTTTAATACTATGAGGAGTTGACATACATTTGACGTTGAAGGAGAGATTAAATTGATAGATTATTAAAATTATGTAAGTTAATTTTTAAAATTAGAGTCAAATAAAAATAAATATAAAATTTAAAGACTAATTATGTAATTATATCAATTTATATTAACTACCATATTATTGACCGTTAATTTTTTAACAATATTAAACCAACTAGTTATAATTTTTAAATTATGAAATCAATTTATAGTTTATAAAAATCGAAAAATACAAAAAATAATTAAAGTGTAATCGGGAAACTATATATGTAGTATACCCCAAGAAATATATACAACCCTTCCGATAGTTAATTTTCATTTCTCGAACCAGATCACAAATTCCACTGCCTATAAGCCAGGACCCAGGGGACATTTGGTCTGAGAAACCCGAATCGTTTCAAAGTTCAATGACACCTGATTTAGTATGGGATTTGTTGCTAAACTCCCTGCATAACTGTGAAGCTCAACATCTCACACCCCCTGAAAGGAACTTAGATTCCAGTCCTAATCGTGGATTCAAGAGCTAATACTAAGCATTTGGAAGTCTGGGATTGTCTGAAGTTAAAGATCGTGTGGTGGGATTTTGTTTCTATTTGAAAATAAAACGTTGATGAAATGGAAGCCGATGGGTACTAATACTGTTCATCGGTTAAGGTTTAGGGTTTAGGGTTAGGGTTAAGGTTTAAGGGTTAGGGTTTAGGGTTTAGGGTTTAGGGTTATGTTTATAGTTAAGGTTAGGGTTTAGGGTTAAGGTTCAAAGTTTAGGGTTTAGGGTTAAGTTTTAAAGGTTAATGTTTAGGGTTTAGGGTAAAGGGTTTAGGGTTTAGGGTTAGATTTTAGTGTTTAGGGTTTATGGTTTATTGTTAGAGTTTAGGATTAGGGTTTAGTGTTAAGGTTAAGGGTTAGGGTTTAGGGATAAGGTTTAGGGTTTAGGGTAAGGTTAAGATTAGGGTTAGGGTTTGGGGTTAGAGTTTAGGGTTTAGGGGTTAGGGGTTAGAGTTTAGGATTATGGTTTAGGGTTAGGGTTAAGGTTAAGGTTTAGGGTTTATGTTTAAGGTTAAGATTTAGGGTTTAGGGTTAGGTTTAAGGTTTAGGGTTAAGTTTTATGGTTTAGGGTTCATGGTTAAGGTTAAGGTTTGGGGTTTAGGGTTTAGGTTTAGGGTTTATTTTTTATGGTTTATGATTTAGGGTTAGGGTTAAGGTTTAGGGTTTAGGGTTAGGGTTTATGGTTAAGGGTTAATTTAGGGTTAGGGTTAAGGTTTGGGGTTTAGAGTTTAGGGTTTTGGGTTAGGGTTAGAGTTTAGGGTTAAGGTTTATAATTAAGGGATAGGTTAGGATTAAGGTTTAGGGTTATGGTTTGGGGTTAAGGGTTAGGGTTTAGGGTTATAGATTAGGGTTATGGTTAAGGGTTAGGGGTTAGAAAAAATTAATTATAAAATCAATTATTAATTATTAATGAATTTAGGGATATTTCAGTATATACTGTTGAATTTGGGCCCAAGAATTTCAATAATTTAGTAAATGTGGACTGAACATCTATTTTAGACAAAGAGGATCGGGCTTTCTGAAATCGTATAATCAGTTTTTTGGGCCTACAACATTGGGCTAATACATTTTTTAATGTCTAAATTACCTTCATTGATGTTATGTTATGTCAAGTCAGATGAAAAAATTTTGAGTTATTCGAGTTTTATAATGTCTAAATTACCTTCATTTTTATTGAGTTTAGAATAACTATAATATATATGTTCTAAAAGTAATTTCTTTAGTAAAAGAAAAACAATAAAATAAATTAGGAAAAAATCTACTAAAAATAAATTAACTTATACATGTATTGTAAAAATATTTATTGGTTATTCAGATTAATCTATTTTTTAGATACTCTTTTTTTCTTTTCCGACGTTAAATTTTGTTTCGGTGTTGATTATTATTACTTGAAAAGGTCTTATCTTTTATAAAATAAAATTATAATAAAATTATTTATTTTGAGCTGAATTGAGTCGAGTCCAACGAACCTAAATCGAGCCTATCAAACTTTAAGCCTAAATCAAACTTAAGCCCAACATCAATCCCACTCGAGATTATCACGTTCGGACATGACAAGAATTGAACGGTCCATAATGGTTGGCCAGAAGACATGTTAGAAAAAGACATGAAACAAATGAGACCTTAGTTTCTACACACACTCAAGGACATGCTTTTTCAATTGTTGGAGCTTGTTAGTCAGATCATTTTCAAGTTGATTTGCCATTTTTTTTTTGAAGGATAACGAGGGATCAGATTATTCGAATCAGTTTTATTGAGTTAAATTCTACTAACAAACCCTATATTCGAAAGAAATTTGAGATTCGATCGTTATTTCGAAAGGACGTTAAAATTTAAATACAAACAACTTGAACAATCAGCACAATGATTTGATTTCTAACTTTTTAGGTACAAGGACTAAATCTGAAACTTCGGTAAAACACAAGGACCAATGACATGATTTTACCCATTTTCCCTCTTTACATCATCTCCACAATTAAAGTGGTAAATATTAAAGAAGATAAAATTTGATATATATTTTCGAAATTAAAAAAAAAATACGATTTTCCCACTATTATTGACGGGTAATACTACTAGTACCCCTTCTAAAAATTCTTTGTCCAGGTGCTAGGATGGCCTTAGGATCAAAACTGGCCTTCCTCTTAGCAAATCTCGTCCATTGATTCCCGAAATGTTGTTTCCAGTCCTCCTTTGAACGGTAATGAGGGAGGTATAGCTTGAAATCCAACCCCTCCTTGGTGCACCAATTAACGATCTCCCGATTTTCCGCGACTTTTTTGTCGACCGACGGACCTTTCGGGACGAACCGGAGCAACCCCACGATGTAGAAGATCTCGCCGTCCGGCAACGACACCGAGGTTCTGCGATCCCATCTTGAGAAAGAATCATGAATCAATGAATGAGATTATATGGTCTAAAATTGGGTTGCTTATTTTGGTAAAATTTTAAACATAAGTTTTAGCTAAAAAAAGACATGGGTACTTGTCATAGGTCACAATCTTATCCTATACACAATTTAGGAATACATGAGTTTCATAAAAAATCGAATATTGAATTTTTTATGATTCAAAATCCGATATAACATTAATTTATATCTATTATTCGCCTATTATTTATGTCGGATAAAATTTTTTATGCTTATATTCGTTCACTATCTACGACACTTACATATATCCCCGCCCTAATTGAAGCGAGTACGATACAAAATTCGTAAAATTATATCCGTCTAATATCGATATATGTATTATTGTTATTTTTTGAGGGGGGACCCACCGCATATCTTTGTCTCTTCTATGTTTACTTATACGTTAGGTGACGTAAACTGTAAACCCAAATCCTTGAACGATATACGGTTATGATCCGCTACGGTTTAGCTCAGATATGTTTAAAATTAAAGGCTAAACCTCGAATTTGGTCCCTGAACTATGCTAAACTTTGATTCTGGTCATATAGTTCATTAATAAAATAATTACTATTGATTATTCTACTTAAGATTTTAACAATAAATTCCCTTTGTTGATAAGTTAGAAGAAAATTTAGAGAAAACAATATATGCCACATTAACGTAATTGTATTAAATTCTAAATTTGATCAAATAGAGGGACCGAAATCGGAATTTGACTACTATGTAAAAAATACAAAATAGAAATTAGGTCTAAGGGCCCCCACGATATGACACGTTTCGTGATTCTGATGAAACCTCATCATCTCTCACGTGACAGGCATGCGGTTTTTGACATATAACGGAAAACGGAGGGGTCCACAATAATAAATAATGGGGTTGGGAAATACTCACTTGCTTCGCAAAAGAGGGTAGACTAAAATGGGCCCACCGATTCCATCTTTCAGCATCTTCTTAAACACCGTCCGATCGAAATCAACGATGTGCGATTTGGACACGAATAAGTTCAACCAAGGGTGAGGATTGTCCCAAACACCATTGACTTTTGCGTGTTCCTCGGCTCGCTTCACACGCAACAAAAACTCCATGTAGCTAACGTCCACCGTTGATATCAACCGCTCGACGAATCGTAGCCGTCCGATAAGCCTGCTTACGGCCTGCAAAGGGAAGGAGTCAAGGACAACCACGTCATTTCGCGAAAATAAAACAAATGGAATTCGTGAAATTGCAGATTCCAGAAGGTGATCGAGGTTATTTTTGTCTTTTTATAGAACCATGGGGACCGAAAAACGTCAGCAAAAATCTCTACGATCAGTCCAGCAAGACGTAACGTTACCATTTTAACCCTGACAAATTCCTGATATCACGAAAGTGACCATAACAGTAGAGTGCCATTTTTGTAATTAAACAGCAACTGAATGGGCTTTCTCAAAAGCTTTATTTTTGTGTCAGAAAATCCAATAAAAGATACATTAATAATTCAGAAATTATGAGTTTCACAACTAGAGATTATATTTTTGATAATTAAAGTTGAGGGTCTAATTATAACTTTTCATAAATAGAGGGATGGAATTTGTAATTTAACCTAAAAATTGCAACACTGGAGTTCTCCAATTTTGTACACGTGGAAGGAACCTCTCAGTTAGTTTTTAATTTTTTTATTGTCCGGCGGAGACATGACCCCACTTTTATTTTGGTGGTCAACTGGTTTATAAGGGACCCACCGAGCTACATCGTAGGTCAAACCTCAGTCAATAAGTCAACTTTTTTATTGTTAATCGACGGCTACCAATCAAGGTTCTATTCTGTTATGTTGTTTCATGTTGCAGGTGATTATTAATTATTGAGTCTACAAGAAATTACCGTTTCTGCGGTTGAAGGGTCGTCACTGTTCCGGTAATGGTAGGCCACTTCAAGGCAGTAGAGGACTGAACCGGCGGTTTGAGGGAGGTGATTCGGGTTGAACTCTTGGTCCGGGTTCAACTGTACAGACGGCCAACCATTGTCCGGATCATCGTTGTTGCAGAATACGAACCCTTCCACGTAATCAAACGACTCGCCTGCTTTCTGACTCACTAGAAACTCAGCGTCCCGAGTGAATTCATCGAACTTGGAGTAAACCACCCTTATCCATCTCACCTAATTATATAAATAAATAAATAAATAATAAATAATTTATTTTGGTTAAAATATAGTAAAATTATAGGTCAAATTTTATTTTGATCCTTTTAATATGTTTAAACTTGCGATTTAATCCTTATTTTAGTTTAGAGGACTGAATTTTAGTTGTGAACATAGTAAAGGGGCCAAAATTAGAATTATACCAAAATACTCACCATGTCTGGAGCTTGTTGAAGCTTAACTCTTGCTCGGGTTATAATACCGAATTGCCCGAGTCCGCCGAGGGCTCCGAAAAAGAGTTCCGGGTTTCGGGTTTCGGAGCAGACCGCTATTTCTCCTTTCCCCGTCACGACTTCCAATTCCGTTACGTTCGATATCTGGGGACCATGACGGAAGGCCTGTCCACTAACGCCGGCGTTAGACAACGTACCGCCCACGCTCAAGCCTAGGTAATCGGTCCACGACATCGGAGCCAAACCGTACCTCGAAACGCACCGTGTCAGGACATCTTCCCATAATGCCCCGCCGGAGACGTCGATACAAGGGGAGCCATTAACGGTCACCAGTTTGAAATGGTTTTCCGCAGTAGAACGCATGTCTAGAACGTACCCACCGTCAGACATGGCCTGACCGTTGATTGAGTGGCCGTTCCCCCTCGCCGCCACCGTCAGATGAGGAGTCCTGGCCGCGGCTTTAACCACACGAGCTATGTCCTCTGCTCCCGACGGCTTGATTAAATACAAGGGCTTGACCGAATTCAGACCGCCAAAATCTTTACTGGCTATGCCTGAGAAGTCTCCATTTTCGACGGTGCCTTGTAAGTTTAGGTCTTTGAATACGGTGGAGACGTCGTCGTCGGTGTCGTGTACGATTCTTCCCAAGCAAGCTATCATCTTTGTTAGTACAAATGGAGGGTTAGTTGCTGCCGTTGGCTTTAGTTAGCGAACACTATGAATCTCTGAGTCTAGGAGACTAGGAATGGAGGGGCTTAAATAAGGCTTGAAATTGGGATGGATTTTGGGGTTTTTTAAATAAATAAAAAAATGTTTAGTTTAATTTAATTAATTTCTGAAGAAAACAGGGTGATGTCAGCTTGAATTTCAATGCCTTAGTTGACGTTGTGATCCTATAGTGTCTGCCACTGTCATTAAATATAATGGGAAAAATAAATAAACAAGTACTTTTAATAAAATAAGTATTTAATTTGTAATTTTTAAATCAATTTAATTCATGTAAATATTATTATAACAGTTTTTTATTTGAGATTTTACTTATATAAAAAATTTATTAAAATTGAGTGCCTAAGATAAATCAATTTAAATTAATTAAAATAAAATCTTAAAATACCAGAGTATATATTTATGATGCTCCATTTGACACGAATCAAACCTAAGTTTTAAAGTAAAAAAAAAATCTGACCCACCCTGTTAAACATAAATACAATTTTTTTTATTCGATAAAATATAGAAATTGATTAAAAAATACAAACAAAAAAGGGTATTATAATAATTATTTTATTTTCATTAAATAAAAAAAAGATAATTACAAAAGTATAAGTAAAGAAATATGCATTATAGTAATTATTTTTATAGTCAACGAATTTTATATTAGAGATTATTAATTATTTAAAGCTGCAGCTTTACTATTTCAACACAACATAGCATATAGTTATATAAGTCAATGAATTTTATATATTTTTTTAAAAAATATTAATGATTTGACTCAATTGAGTGCAACACTCGAACTAATATTAAACATTTAATAATTTTTTTTTTTCGTTAGAGCGTCAAATAAAGAAATAATATTAAATAATTATAGACGACCATTCGAAATTTAGTTTTAATTTAAAAAATTAATAAATATATAAATAATTAGGGACAAATTAATTTTCTTGATTATCATGTCATTCCGTAATAATGATAACAAGTCAATGATATTTTTTAAAGAAAATAAAGTTTAATGATTATTTTGCAATATTTGAATATTGGAGGATCAAAATTAATATTTTAAGATAGTTTAGTGACCATTTATGATATTTACCCAAAATATAATTAAGTCAAATATTTTTTTAATCATTAAAATTCAACGCCATTGTTTAGGGGTGTGTGAAGCACGCGATAATTCTTAAGTTTAATTATGGAATTAATAACTTTAAATTGGTCAATTAATTAATTAATTAATTTTTAGGGTTTGTGAGGGAGTTAATGTAGTAGTGATATGCAAGTCAAATGATTTTTTTTGAAAATTTCATAATTTTTTAAATTCAAAGCCGACTAGAAAATATTTCTTTAATTTATTTTCTCAATATATTATTCTAAGCGGATAAGTCTATAACGTACGTCGAACATTGTTAAACATCACTAATGATGAACATTGTTGAACACCATTAAACTAATTAATAAATATTAAAAATTTTAAGGATTTAATATATAATTAATAAATATTTAAAATAAAATTTTAATTAAATTATTTTTTATAAGAAAAACTACACAAATGGTCATCGAACTATCACTCATTTTTTGGGTTGGTCACCAAACTAATTTTTTTCATCAAAATTATTGTTAACATTTTATTTTATTATTATTTTGGTCATCGACTGTTAAATATTTAACAAAAATTGTGACATGACATGGTTTAATAATAATTTTAGTCCCTAAAATTATATATTATATCAGATTAATTATAATAGAATATAACTGATCACCAAATATTTGAACTAAACCTCAATTCTTTTTTTTTCTTTTGTAATATTACTTTAAAAAATTAATTTGTCAAATCTTTTTATTTCTCTTGCGTCTTTGAGTAATTTATTAAATTTTAGATTATATAAAATCACTTTAATTTTATGATTTATTCTTTTAAAATTTAATATAGTTTTTTAAACTTTTCCCAAACTACTAGTATATATATTTTCTATCATTTTTTATGTTTATCGGATCTATAAAAGAATCGATTTATCAATTTACATAAAAATTTATATAGATCAATAGTCATAAAATCTTTAACATGCAAATATAGATCAATTCGACGCGTGTCGTAAAATTTTTTTTGGGATTAAATAAAATTTGGTTGCACTTAAATTTTCATTGAGTAGCCCAACTTTTCGATTTTCATATGGAGATGTTGAAACACAACCTTCTTTGGATTGAAAAAGAAATTATTCGACGAAAACGTCATCCCGATTCGAAGAAAAAGAAACTATTCTTTTAACATAGATTTAAAAAGAATAAATTATAAAATTAAAATGATTTTTTATAATCTGAAACTTAATAAGTTGTTCAAAGACATAAGAAAAAAGAGAGAGAATTGACAAATTAATTTTTAAAGTAGCGTTGCAAGAGGAAGAAAAAAGAGATGAAGAATTTAGGGTTTAGTTAAAATATTTAACGAGTTATTTTTATTTGGATTAATTTGATATAATATAATAATTTGAAGGACTAAAATTATTATTAAACCATACCATATCATAGTCTCCGTTAAATATTTAACAGTTGATGACCAAAATATAACAAAATAAAATTTTAATGATGATTTTGATGAAAAAAAATTAATTGTGTGACCAACACAAGAAAATAATGATAGTTGGATGATCATCCATATTATTAAACCATGTCATGTCACAATTTTTGTTAAATATTTAACAGTCGATGACCAAAATAATAATGAAATAAAATATTAACAATGATTTTGATGAAAAAATTAGTTCAGTGATCAACCCTAAAAATAAGTGATAGTTGGATGAACATTTGTGTAGTTTTTCTTATAAAAAATAATTTAATTAAAATTTTATTTTAAATATTTATTAATTATATATTGAGTCCTTAAAATTTTTAATATTTATTAATTAATTTAATGGTGTTCAACAATATTTATCGTTAATGATGTTCAATAATGTTCGACGCTAGCTTAGAATTTTCCATTCTAAGCTAGCTATGAATATCCATCCTAATTCTTAAATTATAAATAACTATATTAACTAACTTTAAAGTGTCCGTAAGCATAACTGAAGAGTATATATATTGTTACAAGTATAATAATCCAAATAAAAATAAAAATAAAATTTTATTAAATTAATAAATAAAAATATAATATAGATTAAACGTTCGAAATCGAATATAAATGAAGTGAAATTGATTGAGTCTTATAGTCATATAATTTTTTAATACAAATTTTCGATCACTCCTAAGTGCTTATGATTTTAAACTATAAACTATATTCTTACCTGTGTTTATCATCGAAAATTAAAAGAAAATTCAGAAAGTAAAAAAAATTGAGAAAGACCAATTTAAAATAAAAAATAGTTTGAGGGACGTCTAAGACAATTATATTATACATATAATCCACTTACACAACGTAAGAAATTATCATTTTACATAATTTTTTGAATTGTTAGATAAAATAAATAACTAAAATTATTTTTTTTTCAAGTAATATTTTTCCCATGACATATTGTTGATTTTGACCATTCATTTTATCTATCAAATGATTTAAAACACGTGTAAAACTTAAAAACTCTTACGTTACGTAAATAATTCGTATTCTATATTTAATATATATAATTTAAATCCATTAGTCCTATGGTTCATCTTTAGGCAAACATTCTGTTCATGTCCTTGCAATTCCTAACATAATTGTATTGGCATTGAAAAAAATCAAGAGGAAAGAGAGGAGAAAAATGCTTAGAACCCATCCAATCAGGTTCCATATGCTAAAGTACAATAATTTGAGATATTCTCACCGACAATTATCGATTAATTCGACTGCTTATCGAAATATATTCAAATCTAAATTAAAATAAACCAGAATTGTTTATCGTACAATAAGACTTAAATCAAACTAAACATGCACTCGAATTCACTAATAACAAAACTCGAACTTCAAATATGAGAAACGGAAATACTTTATCCATTTTCGATAATCTTTTTGTGTCCCAACGATAAAGAATTAAAATTTAAATCTTAACCCTAAATTCTAAACATTAAACCCTAAAATTTTTATATTTAAACATAAAAGAACACTGAAAAGAGATAATAGATTTTTGTTCGAAAGAAATATTTTTGTCCTATTCACATTATTTATTCCACTATGGAACAAGATCCACAAAAACACACATAACCAATGGACAGTAGTGTGTTTCTTTCACAATGATTTAGGGTTTGAAGTTTGAACTTTCCACTATCATGATTCAGTCCCCTAGGAACAAGTTTCTGTATGATGATGGGACTCTCTACATCTAAGTTTATGGCCACCTTTATTCTTTGGTATGCTTTATGAAGAAAGCATATTCCCAGAAATGGAATGACATTTTTTTCCATTTCTTTTTTGATTTGTTGCCAACACATTATCCATCACCTCGGGATGGATCGAAAGACGAGAAGTTTTAGAAAACGACAGATTAAAAAAACGATTAAAAAGCATTCGTACTGAATTTTTTATAAAATTTGAAGGAATTTTGGTATCGATTTTCGATATATATCGAATTTCTTACAAAAAGTGTAAGAATTTCGGCATATACCAAATTTCTTACAAACGTGTAAGGATTTCGGCATATACTAAAATTTTGATACCGAAATTCTTATAAGAGAAATTTGGTATAATCGTTTTTTAACTTGATGTTATTTAGTAAAAAATCGAAAGAGGGTCAAAGGACCTTTAAAAATTTAAATTTTTTATATGATTTATTTATTTTTATGTCTTTCCTATTGAAGATCTGTTTACGTCCTTTAAAATTTTATAAATTTATCTTTTTTAACGTAAAGTTTTACGTTCATCCATGCAATCACTTGCAGTCAAGTTAAGAAGACTAATATCTCTAACATTACCGATATTATTGGCGAGTCTAAAAAACGATAACATAAAAACATTAAAATCAATCGACTTAAAATGTTACCAAAACGTATAATATTTATTTACATGCCATTGAAGGGTACCCAACATAATGTTGTGATGAGACCTTTGTTTAGTAAACTGATGGATGTTCTTTGCATATAATCATCATGTATGTATGTATGTATTGAATTCATAGCTGGCAATTCATGTTGCAATTTTGGCATTGACATGGTCAACTTGTTGGAGTTTTGTCCTATTCCTTACTCCCAATTACCAGGAAAAGAGATACATACATAAGTCTTTTAGGACAAAAAAAAAATTATAACCTATTTGTTGTTTCTTTGAAGACAAAGTGAGAAGTGATGGGTGATTTTGGAGGTTACAAACAAAGAGAAATTGATTTAGGATCAAAACAAAATTTAACCTTAGAATCTTTGATTTATCGAGTTGTCTCAGAAAAGATATGTTGTATATTATTGGGTATGTTTAAAGATTTTAGAGGCCCTATGCAATTTATTAAAATTTGATTCTTAGAAGTAATTGTCCATAAACCTCGTTAGTTTTAGAAATATGACCCTTAGAAACAATTATCACTTTTAGGGGTCCTTGTGCGATCGCTCCTATTGCGCTTATCCAGAATCTCACTGATTCTACAGAAGCAATAGTAATAAGAATGATCAGTAAGATTCTATAATCAGTAACATCATCTAATGAATGTAGTTTATCAAAATTTTGAGACCCATTTTTTAAGAGATCCTATATGATCGATCCTATCACGACTGTTCAGAAACTCTACTGTATATTATCGAATAACGAGTGGTCTCATTGAGTAATCCACTATAACAAAAGTACTATATGCGAACAAAAAATTGAAATGGGGCAAAAAGGCAATTAGCCTCATTGAGTAATTTATTTGTGTTTGGTTCATGTTCATTAAGAATTTTAAAACTACATACATGTTTATTCATTCAAAAGGTATATATATGTTCATTCATTTACTATTCGAAAACACTAGGAATGAAATCGAGCTAAGTTCAGTTCGAATAGTAGTAAGCTCGATTTCATCTCAATATTCAGAGTTCGATGCCCGGCTCGAACGTTACCAAACTTAAAAAATATAAACTCAATATTTCTCCAAGATATAATTAAACTATTCGTGCTCGATTACCATTTTACTCAAACTCAACTATTCGAGTTCAATTAAGCTTGTTTGTATCTAAACTCAAACTTAAACTCAAATTGTCATTTACATATAAAATAAAGGTATTTATATAATTTAATTACATAAAAATATTTATAATATGTATTAATAAAAAATCGATTAGACTCGCAAATAACTCGAACTCAATATTATAATACATGTAAAATAAGAGTATTTAAGAATTAAGAGTCTGGTTACATTAATCTAAAACCAAGTTCACAAGAATACTACTTGGCCCAATTAATATTAATCTAAAAATTCAATTAAAGCCCAACAAAGTAACCGTGCTGTGTACACAAGAAAGCAAATAAAAATTTTATGCCCTAATCTTATTTTTTCATATAGAAATAATTATATATTTAATACTTTATTTCTGTTTGTGTTTTTATTTTAATATCTTACATTTTCTGATAAAATAATATTTTAATATTATATTTTATTTTATAATTGATACTTCCGATGTTTAAATTAATATAGATTATTATTATTATTATTATTCTTTTCTTTCTTATTCTCCTAATCGGTAATCCACGTCAGTTTTACCGTTAGTTTAAACGACGAATATATCAATTTAAAAATAAAATATAACGTTATATAACATTTATCAAAAATTAGCGAGGCATAAAACAAAAACGCGAGCATATGTAGGACACTAAATATGTACTTATCTCTTTTTTATAATTCATCGTAATTTTTTTAGCCTAAACCTTAAATCTTATACCCTAAAAAATATATCATACCCTTAATCTTTTAATTCATAATCACAACCTCTAATCTTAAACCCTAAACCATTATTTTAAAGTAAAAACACCAAATAAAACACAATAAAAGGACAAACATTTTTCAAGAAAACCCCAAGTTGAAAAAGATTTTTAGAAACAAATGAAAAATCTGTTTATCTTTTAAGTTTTGTCTTATGATTAACGAATGTTATTTTTTATTAATAATATTGGTCTAAATAATAAACAATTTAATATTATTTAAGTAGATTTATATAAAAAAATATTTACGAGACTCATATTTTTAATAATATTATATTCATAAAATTATTTTTTTTAAATTAACTAATAATGATTACAGTAACATCTGTTCTAAAATATAATCTCTATCATTTGACATTGACCGCTCAATCACTCTGCTGATATCACTGGTGCTCAAACCCGTGATCTTTAAAAATAACAATCGTTTTTTTAACCACTTGGGTTAAAGGGCTCGTACAAAATTTAAAGATTGATATTTGTGTGTGACACAAAATATATGTATAAACTATAATAATGTTTCTCCACTGTTATTTTCATGTGCTCCTTCATTATTCTCATCATCTCTTAGTTTTACTTCTCTACAAAAATCATAACTCATCACATGCAAAAAGAATATCACCAACCTTATTTTATTTGTGAATGATAAGATACCTACTCAGAATGAATCTGTTTAGTTTTTCAACCATCAACTAGACAACAAACTTTCATACACAAAATCTAGTTGGGTTCACAGCATGGGGAAAATTCTAGGTTTAACACCTTCATTGTGATATAAATGGGAATCTAGTCCCTATATCTAGTTGGGTTCATAGCATGGGAATTAGAATATTAGTAGGCTTTAACATTGCTTTCGGTTTCAAACCAGTTTTTAGCTCTAAAAACTGGTTTGAAACCGAAAGCAATGTTAAATAAATAATTTTTGAAAAATAATTACGTTTAAAAAGTGTTTTTAACTTAAATACAAGCTAAATTTTTTAGCTTTTACCGTTGAAAAAGTGAGTGAAATTATAATTTTAATCTTCATTTGTTATTGTGTTTGTTTATAATTTATAATTTTTATGAAGATATAATTAAATAATTAATAAAATATTTTTAGTTTAAAATATATATTAAATAAAATATTTTAAATCCATTATATTTTTATAGAATATTTACAATTATTAGAAAAATATGTATTTATTAATAAAAATATATTTTTTATATTTTTATGATAATTTAAGTTTACATGTTTCCTATGTTATAATATTACATAATTTAGATATTATATATATATATATATATATATATATATAACTTACAATATCAACTGTAATCACTAATTTTATCCGGTCTAAACTTGTGTTTTAATTTTAGTTTTAATTCGAATAACGGGCTTGTATTTGGTAATCAAAAAATGCAAAAAAATGTATAACACTTGTTTACCCTTTAAACCTTGTATTACTTCAATTTTATTAAAACAAAAGCAAGAGTATTAACTTGTTATTTTTGTAAATAACACATACATATATAGTTTATTTTTAGTTTTTTTTTATATTATTATTATTATTCTTTTATTTCATTATTATCTCTTTTATTATTTTTACTATTATCATCTTTATTATTTTCATTATTAATACCATTACTATCTTTATTATTTTTATTATTATTATTTTTATCTTTTTATTACTATTATTATTATTTTTTTATCATCATTGTTATTATCATTTTTATCTTTTTATTACTACTATTATTATTATTTTTTATCATTATTATTATTATTTTTATCTTTTTATTACTATTATTATTATTATTTTTTATCATTATCATTATTTTTATTATTACTATTTTATTATTCTTACTATTATTATTATTATTATTATTTTTATTATTATTATTTTTATTATTATTATTTTTATTCTTATCTTTATCATTTTATTATTATAATTATTATTATTATTACATTCTAAATAAATAAAACATAAATAAATAAATCAGCCCAAATAATATAATAGTCCATACATAAGTCCAATAATTATTAATACAAAGCCCGAATTAACATTTACAAGCCCAAGTCGGACTAGCCCAAACCCGGATTTAAACATCAAGCCCATTTTTAAGCCCGAACCGGATTAAAAGAACCCTAATTGACCTAACTTTTGTCTTCAGCGCAGCTTCATCTCGACCGTTAGATCGAGATCTGATCTAACGGTCACGAATAGAGGAGGAGAAGTCTCCAGATAATGCACGCGCCCCACGCGCTGGCCGTTCGAGCACCCACGCGCGCGTGTGACCCACGCTCCCGACTGTTCAGCTGCTGAACGATTTTTCCGCTTCCCCGATCACCGGCGACGCTCCGACGGTCCCTTCCTCTCGCAAATCGGCCACGATTACATAAAAAACAAAGAAACGTCAGATCCGTACAAGGGTGCAGCGATGCTCAGAAAAGCAACAAAAAGAAGAATTAAACCAAAAATTCAGAATCACAGCAAAACACATAGCAGATTTTTCAGAGCACACGGAGAAAAAGACAAATTTCCAGCAAAGCATAGAAATCGTAGGGTTTCATTTTCCTTTTTCTGTAATCTGACTATAAAGAGAAAGAGGGATCATCTTGTAAGGGGTTCCTCTTCCCCTCGTTTTAGAGATCAATACGAAAATAGGCAACATACTTTCAGAGGTATCAATCATCTTTTATTCTTTTTTTTTTCTAAAAAAAACTGAAATAAAAAGAGTTTTCTTTTATCTTCGCCGGCGTCTTTTTTCGATCTTCCCTTCGCTTTCCTCACCGGTGATAATCCCACGGCCTTTGCGCCTTCGAGGGTGAACCGAGAATTTGGAGTGAGGGGAGACGAGTCGTATTCTTGCTTCGTTTTTTTCTTTTGAAAGGAGGGAACTTTGGGCTCAGATTTTGGTTTCCAAACGAAAACATAGATTTTATTTTCGGCTCCACTAAAAAAAAAAGGGGCGAAAGACGAGTTTTTTACTTCGCGGAATCTGGGTTTTGCGACGGGTTCCGGCCGGTTTCTGGAGATACAGATGAACACGATGAACATGTTCATCGTGTTCTTCGTTTAACTTGAAGCTTTCAGAGGATTTTTGGCTATGAAATATGAGGGGCTGGGTTTGATTTCAATTTTATTTGTATTTTATAGTCCTTTGTTTTAAAACAAATGGTTTTATTATGTTTTAAATGCCTCCGTGTCACCTCAATAACACACGAGGTCTCTCAACTTTTATTTCGTATTTCAATTTAGTCACCGATTGTATCATAATCATCCTTTTCTATTTGGTTTATTTATTTATGAGTCCCTCCTTGTCTTAATGTTTACTTTCAGGCCATTCCTCGTTTTGAAATAGCGGCTTGAGGGTTTGAAATTTTTTAAATCTTTTAAATTTAGTCCCTATTCGAGCTTATTTATGTTTTTTTTATTATTTATTTTATTCGAATCTATTTTGTTTCTGTATCATTATGTATCTGCCTTCATACTCTGTTTTTTATTATTATTTTGATTCTAGTTAGTTATGTAATTTGTGCATTGTTTATTTATTACGTTTTATTGTTCATTCATGTCATGTAATTTCCAATACCTTATGTAATATAGTATAGTTCTCGTGTATATGTAGCTTGCATACATTATTTCATTTGCTTCTTACATCATGTCTCTTTTTTATCGTTTTACCGTTGTTTATATTCCATTAGATGTTATACAGTTTAGCTTATCTTATATACATCACATGTATATTATTTCCCATATTTAGCATACATGTCATGTTTCTATGCATTGTTTTTTATTGCTTCACGTTAAAACATATTAGGTTATCATGCATAGGTTTTTATATATGTCTTTGCAATTTATATATTTTAGTTTCATTAGGTTTTATCTTAATATGCCATGTATATTTTATTTATTTGTGTTTTATTCTATTAACTTTGTCATATGTTTATTTCATGCATTTTTTTTATTATGTTTGTATTATATGTTTTGATGTATATATCTTTGTCTTTATTATTTTTATTCATGCGTTAAATTTATGCAAGTATTCCGTTTACGCTTCTTTTGTTCAACGTTCACACTTCATACCTATTAATCAATGAATTTAATTTTAAATATCTTTATTCGGTCGTAACGGGCCCGTGTTCCAATGCAATGGTCGCGGTGTATGCGTTGCCTTCGAATAAAGACACGGTAAAAATAAAATTGATTCGAATCTTTAAACAAAAAAATAATTTAAATGCCACTTTAATTCAAAAATACCCAAAATTAATTAAGCGGTAATTTATTTTAAAGGTGCCAATTTTTGGGTAGTTTTTAAACATTAAACCTGTTTTTAAACCGTAATCGACTCTCGAACTCAAACACTTCGAATCTCTGGTTTTCCGGTGTCCGGTCTACCCAAAAGTGACCGGTGGCGACTCCAATATTTTTAAACATTCCAAATATTTTTCAAATCCCTAATTTTTAATAAAATTTTCAATTTCCTTTTTAGGTTTTCCAAGCCTTAACTCCCAAATTTTAAACCTTAAATTTAAAAGTTCCAATTTTTAGCCTAATTCCTAATTTTCAAACTAGTGACCCCTATTTTCATTTATACTTAATATTAAACATTTTAAAGGGTCGCTACAATTCTAAACCCTTAACTTTTAAATTTTTTAATGTAATTTTTTAAAAGCAATGTTAAATTAATCCTTAGTCAATCCAGATAATTAACAACAATATTTGTTCGAATCACAATGCTAACATGATTTTTTTATGAACTACAATTCTCTCAAGGCTAACATAGAATTTTTCGTATAGGAAGAAAAAGTCCATATCAATAGTGCAACCGAAATTGTTAACTATTTGGACTAACTAATGACATTATAAACACAAATCGATCAAATTATAAAAAATTAAAGTACATAGACCGAATCCCAAAAGTTAAGTATAATGTAGGGACCAAAATCATAATTTGCCCTATATTCCTCCCAAGGAAAGGTAGCTAAAAAAGCTACATAGAACTGGCACAACATGAACCATAAATGGCCATTCACCATTGCCAACTTAACATTTCAATCCCATAGCTTCCCTCTCTCTTCTTCTGGTGGGCAAAGCAAAGCACTGAATGCAGCATGAAAGAGGTTAGCAGAGGAGCTTGGACAGCCGAGGAAGACAGAAAGCTGGCTCAAGTCATTGAAATCCATGGTCCAAAGAGATGGAAAACAATTGCAGCTAAAGCAGGTTCATTCACACTTATGAATGTTCAACATGTTCAGGTTCAGCCATGGCAGTGAGCTAAAAAGTGGGTTTATGGGTTCCATTTTGTTCCAACTTTCAGGTCTCAAACGATGTGGGAAGAGCTGCAGATTGAGATGGATGAATTATCTGAGACCCAACATAAACAGAGACAACATATCAGAGCAAGAAGAGGATTTGATTCTAAGGCTTCATAAACTGCTGGGAAATAGGTATGTTATACATACATACATACATACATGTCTGAGTTTTGTTGTTTTAATCTCCCTAAACCATGAGAAATTAGTATATGAACCCTGTTGACCACGTCATTTATAGCCCCAATTAATCATGATCGTTCATCTTATTTTTTTTCAAAGTGAATCATCACCTCTCTTCTATATGTAATTAGTGGGTGAATAATTATTAGGTAGTTACTTAATAATGAACGATCCTAATTGCTTGGATCATAAATGACGTGGTAAATAAGGTTTACCTTATAATGTCTCGTAAAACTGGGTTTGTTTTAATATGCTTTTGCTATTTATTGGTTAATGATTGAATCCTATTGTTTTATTGGTGCAATGGTGGTTTTGATCCTTTTACTATGCTAGAATTTGTAACTTAGTCCCTATGGCTTGACATTATTCCCTTTAATTTTATATTGTCACTTTTACTGTAAATAATTATATTGTTAACCATTTCAGTTAGGCATAATACCAAAAAATCTCATGAGCCATTTTGGCCCATAATTTTTTAAAGTAATTTAGCTTTTAATATTTATTTTGAGTTAAAATGGCCTCTCTCTGAATATAAATTGTGAGTCAACTAATAATAATTGTCTTAAAATAACATGATAAACTTACATGATAGTACACACAACGATAACGGTGTTTGACACATAGTTAAAAAATAATTTTATAAAATTTTTTAAAATATAAAATATTTTTTCTTCTAACGTGTCATTCTATCAAGTCATTTCAAATTATTTATCATCAGTTGACTAATAACTTTCATTCATAGAGAGATCATTTTGACCCTAAATAAAACATTGAGAGCTAAATTATTTCAAAAAAGAATAGAGATCCAAAAAGACCATTCAGTCAAACATTAAAAATATTTTTTCAATTATATATATTTTTGATAAATTATAGGGACCAAAATCATAATTTGACATTATAAGGAATATATCACATATTTAAACATAATATAGGGACCAAAATCATAATTTGACATTATATTTTTCCTTTAGGTGGTCCTTGATTGCTGGAAGACTACCGGGTCGGACTGATAGCCAAATCAAGAATTACTGGAATTCTCATTTGAGCAAGAAAATAAAGCTAAACGAGAACCAAAACAAAGGCTCCAAAGAACAGGAACCGGTGCTCGAGAATTCTAAAGAACCCGAGATGATCTTCGTGTCGACCGGAATCGCAGAAGGTACATCAAAGAAAGATGACACGATATTCGATTTTCGTAGCACGGAACCTCTCGATTGGGAGTGGATGAGTGAGTTGCTTGAAATGAACCACAGCTGGTCTAACTTTGCATGAACTTTGAACTTTGTTTATACCACATTTCAAGCTGTTGTAAGAAGAGACATTGGTAATCCAAGGGAAATCATCTGGTTCTATGGGGATTGGGGTATACAACATTGAGAAATAAACGATAAACGAACAAGAAATCAAACGCGTAAGAATATAAGATTTTTTAATGAGGTTCAGCAACATGCTTACGTTCTTGAAAACGAATATCAACTTTTATAATCAAATTAAATTACAATCATAATGTATATATAAAAGAGTAATTCCGGTACAATAACCAAAAATACATTGTACCGTATCACGGGATTTCGTCCCACACCCTAAACCCACTTAATCCTATCTCGCAAACTAACTTGAAACTCCTTTATATAGACAAATGCTATCGTTATACTAATTAACTTAATTTTAAATTCTAAACTATAAATTAAAAATCCTAAAAATTTACCTTAAACTCTAACTTTAATCCTAAATTCTAAATTTAATTTTGATTTAAATACATAATAAGCTTTTATATTTTTTAAATTTAATATTTTGATCGTTATTAATAATCGATCCTGACTCCTTCCTTATATATTAATAAAAAAGTTGATTAAACTCTCAAGCAATTCGAATAGAATATTATAATATATGTAAAATAAGGGTATTTACTTACGTTAATCCAAAACCAAATTTACAAGAATAAATTTCGGCCCGATCAACGTTAATCTGAAAATCCAATTAAAACCCAACAAACGATTCAATAATTTCAAAAGCTATTAAAATAAATTCGAAAGTTATTAACGTTTATTGTAGACTCATTTAATTATAAATATATATTTTTTAAGTTAAGGATACAAGTATAATTGAACCCCCAATAAATATATTTTTGATAACTAATTTACATATCATATCGAAGGAAACTAGAAGAGTTACTACATCAAACCTAAACCAGCCATGACATCATCTCATTTAGGGATTATAATGGATCGGACCTTATAAAATTTAAGTTTAATCTAATTAATAATCGGATTTTTTAAAAATTTAAGTCCGAATCTAAATTTATTTAGATAAATCCAAATACAATCTAATAAAATATCTAAAATCCAAATCCGAAGATTAGGGGTGAAATGCCACTTAAACCCAGAGCTAGTTGGTTCTCCCCAAAATGTGTTGAGGCACAACAGTTAACTGGACATCTAGGAGTAAAACATTGTTTCGATAAATCCAATTATTTTTAAAATAACAACTCAAATAAAATATTTTTAAATAAAAAACTAATTTTAAATATCCAAATCCAATAATATATTTAGTGTTCGCGGTTAATCAAAATACTATAACGGTTAACCTATAAATTATTTTCTTAATGCAAAAGTTAAATGTTCATAATGCAATTAGAGGAAAAATGCATAGAGAATATACATTAGGTATATGCATAGAAAAATATATATTCTTTCTTAATGGTTAACTGATCGTTAATTATAAATACCTCTATAATTCATTTAATATTAAATATAAAAAATTTATTTCCTAATTAGTAGCACATATTACTATAAGAATCAAATCAAATTCATCATCTCCAACAAGCATGCATGAAGCAAATTATAATTAATAGCACATGTTATTATAAAATATCAACTCAAAATCAAACTCATAATTTTGAACAAGGTATGCATGGAAGCAAAACATAAACAAGTGCTTGAAATCATTATGTGGGGACACATCTAGGGCCCACTAGAAATTGCTTGTAGGGTTTATAAGAATCTCAATCTATGAACTATGATGTAATTAAACTTAACACCAAGCAAAAAGAGATTAAAATACTTTTGAATTCATATATTTATGAAATTTGCATACTTGTATAAGTTGCCACCATTGCTCTACAATACAAGAAAATAATATTCATAAGCAGGGATAAACTCTAACCCTAAATCTTAAACCATAAAACACATATCTTATAAAAATCTCTAGATAAAAACAATTAGTAAAATCGATAATTAACATAAAAATTCAGATTTTTAGAGTGCATACAATCAATAAATAGACATAAAAATTTGAAGAAATTTCATATTCTAGTGTCCGTAAGAGACCACACATGAGTCTACTGGTGTCCATGAGAATATCATGTCACAAAAGAAAGATGTGCATATGGATGAAATAAATGAATTATTTTTTTTGTATTAATAATCAAGGATTTAAAAAACGTTTTAGGTCGTGTCTTCAGTCGTATCGCATTTATCGTGGTTGCAAACATAACAATTGTTATCGCGGTCGTTGCGAAAGTCACAGTCGTGATTTTTTAAAAATCTCACACAACTTATTATGAGAGTTTTTAAAACAACGGTATAATAACAAAAATAACAAATCGTTATCGCTGTTATCAACCATTATTCGTTAAATAACAACCGTTATTAATATAAATATAAATCTCATCGTTAATTTTTTTTACTAATAACGATTTTGAATAATAACGTTAATATTAAATAACGGTCGTTATAACGATAATAGACCGTTTTTTGAATCCTGATAATAATTAAAGATAAAAACTGACCACTAAATAAAAGAACACTAAAGCTTTAGATGAAGCTTTTTCTATGTGGCATTATGACATATAGAAGATGGACAAAGAACAAGTAGCAACAACCTCTCCTATATAGGAGCAATGGGGGATTATGATGGAGTCACCTCATGCTTATTAGCATTTAGCAATGTTCTCATCTCCCACAACACCAACACATTCTTATTGGTTTTGGAGGGACCTATCTGTCCCTCATTCTTCTTCTTTGGTAGGCTTTTGTCACTTGGATATAGTACTCCACACTTTGCTATGAGCTAACAACACCCAATAAAACAAAAGGGTTAATTTTATGGTAGGTCCTTGAACTATCCACATATGTTGATGAAAAATTTTGATTTTTAATATTTTAGAATTTAGAATTAATTTAAAATCATGTTAGAATTGACTAGAAAAAACAAATAACTTAAGGGTGCAAGAAACCTTTGAATTTTTTTAAAAATAAATTATCTAAGCCACTAAATTTTTTACACCCAATTAAAGCATTAATAATTGAATTAATTGAAATTTTTAATCACTAAATCATGAAAGATTCTTTTCTTTAGAGACTAATGCAAGATGATAAATTACCATTCTATTGAGTGTCATTTATTTTTTAAAAAAATATTTTTATTGTTTTTAGATTTTATAGGACTTTTAAATATATTTTTAAATAAATAAAAAAATTTAAAAAAATCAAGTGATATTATTATAATACGATATAATATTCTAATTAATCTAAAAATCTATTAAATTCTACGGTCAATATTAATCAAATAATTAATTAACTAAATTTATTATTTTCAATTTAAAAAATTAATTTTTCTAAATTTAAAAAAACGAATTTGTTTTCGTTGGGCTGCTAGTGACTGAGAAAAGGACAAAGGTTGGTTAAAAAGGTAGAAGCTTTAATCCATAATATCTCACTTTACACACTCTTGGTGGACCCATCACCCTCTCCTACCCCACCCAAAACACAAAACTCCTTATGTAGGATGCACTGCCACATCACTTCTATCCACGTGTCCAAAGAAGGGACAACCACATGTACATGGTGGACCCACCATTAACCCACGCGGAATTACTCCCCTGGTTTTCTTCCTTTAGGCCATCAACTTATGGATACCATCATACGCGCATGCTTCTCTCATGATTCTAGAATGACAGTCAATCTCTGGGAAATTTCACCCAAATCTAACTTTAGATGTCAATATATGACCTTGGAAGACCCGCAAAATGAGAAAGAAACCATCTTGATTACTGCCTTGCCAGCTTAGAACATCACTAGGAAACAACCCTTGGCCTTGGTGGGTTCAAACAATTGATGAGGTTACCGTTTCTATGAACCATGTAGTACCATGATAATTGGCGTGAAGACACTTTTTTTTTTGTGTCACAGAAAATCCGTGGGATTGTCTATGACAGCATCATTACCCGTGTTAGCCAAAACCCATGATTAGATCAAATTTTTTATTTTTATTTCTGGGTTTTTTTTTACAGTTACAGATACTTCCTATATAAGCACTAGAACCTTGGTGTTATCATCCTCACACTTTGCCACCTTTTTCTCTTTGTTCTGTTCTATCTTATCTGGCTTTTGTTTTTCAACTTTCTAGTGGTAATGGGTGAAGCTGTTGAGATCTTTTATCCAAATGGGTTTTGCAATGGAACAACAAAGAACCAACCTGTTGATGAGACTCATCACCAGCTTGATTCTTGGTATGAAGAGACCATTGATGAAGATCTCAAATGGTCCTTTGCTTTGAAAAGGTTTGAGCCTAATACTTTATCATATATATATATGCACATTTCCATAACAAATCAAATCTCATCTCTTTATGTGTATTTCTCTCAACAGTGTGTTGTATAAAGGTGCTAGTGAGTATCAAGATATAGCACTTTTGGACACTAAGCGTTTTGGCAAGGTACATATAAGAAGCATTTGAGTTTTCTGGTCTTCAATTTGTTTGAATAATTGCTTGTGTTAATGTATGTATGCATGTTTGAATATAGGTGTTGGTGATTGATGGGAAAATGCAGAGTGCTGAAGTTGATGAGTTTATCTACCATGAATGCTTGATTCATCCTGCTCTTTTGTTCCACTCAAAGCAAGTCCATTTTATCTAACCATGATGTCTTTATTTTCTAGAGATTTTTCTTTTGCTTGCAAATCATATATCTTTTTGTTAACTAAATGTGCAGCCCTAAAACTATGTTTATAATGGGAGGAGGGGAAGGGTCTGCTGCTAGGGAAGCACTCAGACACAAATCCATTGATGAAGTTATAATGTGTGATATTGATGAGGTAACATGCTTGGTCTCATTTACTACATATTTTCTTTAAATATTTCACTTTGTATGGTACCGTATGATAATTCATATGCTGATGATATAATTGCAGGAAGTGGTCAATTTCTGCCGCAGATATCTGACTGTGAACCGTGATGCATTTTGCAACAAGAAGCTTAATCTTGTTATCAATGATGCCAAGTAAGTATACTGATCAAGCTTATTCGATGGCGATTTGTTTCGAATTTGTTTCTAATTGCTTGGTGCTTCTTGTGTATAAAATGTTCAAGGGTTGAACTGGAGAAAAGGAATGAGAAGTTTGATATCATAGTTGGAGATTTGGCAGATCCTGTTGAAGGAGGGCCTTGCTATCAGCTTTACACAAAATCATTCTATGAGAAAATTCTTAAGCCTAAGCTCAATGAAAATGGCATTTTTGTCACTCAGGCTGGTCCAGCTGGAATTTTCACTCACAAGGAAGTCTTTTCCTCTATATACAATACAATCAGACAGGTTTTCAAGTGTAAGTTCCTTAATCCAAACTCCAAACTATACAAAATGATTGAATTCTAAAACTAAATCATGTTTTTTTCTTTCTTTCATGTGTGCTCTTTGCAGATGTGGTGGCATACACAGCTCATGTGCCATCTTTTGCCGACACATGGGGATGGGTTATGGTATGTGAATAAATGTTTCAAATTTGTGTAGTTAAATGGACTAAAAGTCTTATCTTTTCATTATTTCATAGCTTTCTTTTATCTTGTATTTGTTTTGATATAGGCCTCAGATCAACCATTCTCCATTGATGCTGATGAAATTGACAAGAGGATTGCTGAGAGAGTTGATGGAGAATTACTCTACTTGAATGGCTCTTCATTCCTTTCCTCTGCAACCATGAACAAGGCTGTTTATGTGTCGTAAGTTCCCTCTTTTGTGCTATAAATGAAAGGGTTGTCGATTAAATATGGAGGCGAATCGTGCTGAGCCTTTAAGCAGGAGGCAAAGCGCCCCTAACACTGTTTTCTCTGTCCACAAAACTCGAATTCGTGATCTTTGTTTTGTTGCCTAAAAACTTTTCTAGATAACTGAGATTGTTACATTGCATGTTTCAGGCTGTTGAATGAAACCCATGTTTACACCGAGGAAAATGCAAAGTTTATACCCGGGCATGGATTGGGGAACAACCACCTTTGAGGTTTGCAGGGCCTTGTAATCTGGGGAGAAAAGTTGTAAATAAAAGGGACAAGATAGCATCAAAATGAACTTTGCTTCAAAGAAATCAGTCATCAATTGTTGGGAAAATGTTGGTTTTCAATTTTAAGACAATGTATGTGTTTGGCTTTGTGTTGTTTTCACAGATTTCATTGCCATGAAACTAAATGCATGAAATCTTCCTTCTTTTTCTGGTTACCATGCAGAGCTTATTGGTTTTGTGAATCAAACATGCACTGACAGCATCTAAAGACAATGATTTACATAAACATCAATGATTATACCAGCTTTCCTTGTGTGTCCTTTTGTGCTGACGTGTACCAAAACAGTTGGGCAAAAAGGTGACATTGGTAAAGACAGTAAATGAAAAAAAAAAACAGTTCATATGATGGCTTGTGGTGGCCCCTTTATCCAGAAGGAAAATCTGGTCCTAATGGAAATAACACAGATTTGAAACATGGCAAATGTTTAACCAGTGAACATATAGTCAGTGTGCCAAATGAAGGAAAAACAAAATCAAAAGAAGCATCAACCAACACCTTCATGTTCCAAGATGAAACTTTTTCTGGCTTCAATTTATGGACCTTTCCCATGTCAATCAACTTTTTCGTTTTAGCTCCTTTAACCCTTTATGGCATTGCTGACAGTCAAATGAACCATTGTTTTCTCGCCGGTCTCAATTACCGGTCATCTCGAAAGGTTCCGAAGAATGCAGTGATGGTAGACAGATTCTTGTATTCTGTCAAAGAATTTGTTCATATGGAAATTGGAAGCAAATATCTTGAGCAACAAAGTCTTCAACAACCCCAAAAATGTAAAGGCCAAAACTGGAGAAGAGAAGAATAATTAAAAGGGGAAGAGATAGAAGAGCATAAGAGGACTGTAGAAAAATTCTCACTGAGAAAACTATAATTTCATCCATATGATCTATAATCTAGAAACCTACTGATTTCTGGATTTAATCCCTCCTTGTAATCAAAACGACGACGTAAAAGTGACATAGGAAAACTGTAACAATTCAGGTGTTGGTTCATGCTGTCACCAAATCAGGTGTTTCTACTCCAACACCTTAGAACTAGTTACAATGAAGGTGGTGAACAAGCAGAAAAAGTTTAACAAACTGGATGGTAAGAGCACTATATGAAACTATAACAATTTCCTTCCCAAACTAGGTGTCTAAGCTCAAAACAAAATGTAGGGATTCTTGTTACTTGTTCAACACGCTTATTTTTTTTTTTATTTCATACAGGTAAGGGTTTACCGGGATCGGAAAACACTAGCACACATGACACCCAAAAAATTGTAGAACGATTGAATAAATTTGTGATAGCCATCTTGGTTGTGGTCACTTTCATCATATGGCTTCTGTAGGTAGGAACTGCAACCACAAGAGTTCTTGTAATTGCAGCTTTTTTGTTTGGAGAAAGCTGCAAGACTATATTTCAAGTCGTCATATTCCTATTTGTGATGCATCCGTTTGATGTTGGTGATCGTTGTGTGGCCTTTTACGATCAGCTTCTTGAAGTCCAATAATGAAAAGGTGTACTACCCGAACTCGTTTTTGTTTTCGAAGCCTATCAGAAACTATTACAGAATCCCTGATATGGGTGAGACTATAGAATTTTGTATCGATTCAAGGACGCCAGCAGAAACAATAGGCGGGCTAAAAGAGAAAATAAGGATGTAAGTTGGCTCTAGATTTATCCTTGCATTGATTCGTATATGATTCTGTTTATGGAACTTATTGGTCTATGCATTTGTGCTGTTATGTCCAACCAGCCATTTTGAGGCCAATGGTGACGTATGGTAATCCGAATCACCTTGTGGTTGCGACGGAGATCGGGAATGACAGTAAATTGAAGATGGCTTTCATTGTAATCATCAAATTGAAGAGAATTCTGGAGGAGTTGGGCATTAGGTACAACATCCTTCCCGAACAGGGGCATCTAAACCAAGTCACTCGAGAAACATCATATACGGCAACATATGCGGCGCCTGATCTTTAGTTATTGCTTGTCACTCACAGTTTTCTCTGTCAAAGGTAAGCATGCCCTTTCTACTAACAAATATTTGTTGGAGCTTGGCTAAGCCTAAGAGTGACAATGAATACCCATAGTTGAGTCAAATTTGATATGAAAGCTTGTATTATTTATGTACAGGCATGTGGAGTTAAAAACAATGCTATGTAGCCTTATGTTGAAAGTGATTCCGATGGTTTAATTGATAGATCTGTTCGAAGGGCAGCAGAGTTCTTTGCTGCAACTTTTACATCTAAAGATAAAGGTCCCCCCCAGATTGCATTCAAATTAGATGGAATCCACTTAATGAGGGTGTTCCTAAACTTAGTTTTGACAGACCATCCTTTGGAAATCCTGGAGTTTCCGGTGCCGGAGCCATCATTCGGTGAGGAACAACTTTCATGTACAAGGTACATTGCATTTTCAGCTAGAATTCAAAGTTCATATATTGGATTTGGAAATAATATTATTGAGAGCAACAACCCTAAACATTAAAAATTACTAAAACAAGCATAGAAAATACATTGGTGGCAAAGAAAGAACAGATCAGAATACCTTAAACAAACCACTCATAATAGCAACCTCTTACGTTTCTTTTTTTCATTTGCTATTCGTTGACAAGTCAAAAATGTAATGCACTAATTTATAACAAATATTCGAGCCGTGAGGTAACCATTATAACATCACAGTTTATTAAATTACATACAGATGTTGAAAAAAATAATAATTGATCATAATATTTTAAGTATTGAATTTGAATGAGGGTTAAATACATTTATATAGAGGAAAACTTATAAATTTTATACTTTTCGGGTTGTTGGATGAAAATTAATGATTAAGATTAAAACTTTTCGATAGATGATAATCTGCTCTTTATAAATGGATTCTGTGTCTGAATCAAAATGTGGATATGAGGATTAAAGTCATGAGTTTGGAAGTCGAGGATAGTTCATCCAAAATGTCAATGAATAAAGAGGGAGTTTATGATTTGTGACAGTTCACCATTAATTTAGTCAAAGGGTCCCATGTGAGTATGGCGAATTTATAAATGAACATGATGGCATGTCATGGGTGAGATTTTACTGGATTCCAGCAGTTTATGATAATAATCTTTAAGTTATATAAATATTTTAGAGGTTCAGTAAGTCTAATCCTATATTGTTCATCATCCATGTTTCCATTGACTTTTTTCTTATCAGGGTTTTGATTGAAGTTGAAAGACATGGCAGAGAAGAGAAGCAGTGGAGGAGAAGTGGTGATCAATGTTCACAGTGAAGAGGATCCCAAAGGGCTAAAAGGGTCTGCTCCAAACGAAATAGAGGCATTGGAACCTCTGAAAAATGTTCCACGTTCACCCACCATGTCTAGTCCAAGTTCAGATGAGTCATCAACAGTCGAAATTCAGAAATATGAGTATGAACGGCGTCATATGAAGAATCCTAAGCGAGTTGTGCTCGAGTGGGTGGTATTTTTGTTACTCCTGGGATGCTTGATAGCTAGCTTAACCGTGGATAAACTGCAGAACACCCGTGTCTGGGATTTGAAAACTTGGAAATGGTGTGTGCTTGTGTTGGTTACATTCCGTGGCCGGTTGATTGCTCGTTGGTTTGTGAGTCTTGTCATTTTCTTGATCGAAACCAACTTTCTAGTAAGGAATAAAGTGATGTATGTTCTTCAAGATTTGAAGAAGACTGTTCAAGTGTTTATATGGCTTGGTTCAGTTCTTGTTATTTGGCTTCTTTTGTTTCTTGATGTTGAGAGATCCAAGACCAACAAGAAAATTCTTGATAATGTAACCTGGGTACTCGTAAGCATTTTCATTGGAGCATTGTTGTGGTTGTTGAAGAATTTTCTGTTTACAATGTTTGCTTTCAGTTTCCATAAGAACAAATTCTTTTACAGAGTACAAGAATCTATCTTCCACCAGTACATAATTCAGACCCTTTCAGGACCACCGTTGATGGAGATCGATGAAAAAACAACGGTTCGTTTGAATGTTGGCAATGCCACAAAGGGTAAAGGAGCGAAATACAAAAGGATTGGCATGAGAAAGGTCCATAGATTGAGGCCAGATAGTGTTTCATCTTGGCACATGAAGCTGTTGGTTGATGGTATCACCGATTCAGGGCTTTCGATCAACTCCAACGTATTGGACGATGGTAGTTTTGATCAAGGTGTTGAAGTAGCAGATAAAGTGATCACTAGCGAGGAGGACGCAAAATATGCTGCTCATCAGATTTTCCGCAACGTAGCTCGGCCTGATGGCTGGCATAAAAGGTTAGAAAACCAGCTTTTCATGATGCTTCAAGTGATTTTTTCCTATCATTTTGCCTTTAACTATGGTCTCTTTATGATCAGTTACATCGATGAGGATGACCTTTTAAGGTTTATCATTAAAGAGGAAGTTGATCGTGTTTTTCCGTTGTTGGAAGGATCAAACGCTGGAAGAATCGACAAGAAAAGTTTCACAAACTGGATGGTAAGAGAACTATATGAATTTCTAACAAGTCTCGTGTTTTTAAGAACTTTTAACAATGCTAGTAAGTAGTATGCAATGAGTATAATACAATTATGCACCTATCACACCCTATGCCATATGTTGTTTAAAGTTGTTTAAGCTCAAAATCAAATGTAGGGATTCTTGTTTAACATGCTTGCTTTCTGTTATTTCATACAGGTAAAGGTTTACATCGATCGGAAAGCACTAGCATTGTCTTTGTTCGACACCAGAACAGTTGTAGAACAATTGAATAAACTTGTGAGTGTGATCTTGATTGTGGTCACTTTTATCATATGGCTACTTTTGGTGGGAACGGCAACCACAAGAGTGATTCTTGTAATTGCAGCTTTTCTGTTTGGAGAAAGCTTCAAGACTATATTTCAAGTAGTCATATTCATATTTGTGATGCATCCGTTTGATGTCGGTGATCGTTGTGTGGTTGACGGTGTTCAGGTAAACTACTGAAAGGGCATGCTCGCATATGCATTTCTGAAGAGAAAAAAACAATTACTAACTATGCTCTACCACTTGGTAATTGGCAGTTGTTGGTCGACGAGATAAATATTTTTACGACCACCTTCTTGAAGTCCAATAATGAAAGGGTGTACTACCCGAACTCAGTTTTGTTTTCGAAGCCTATCAGCAACTATTACAGAAGCCCTGATATGGATGATGCTATAGAGTTCTGTATTGATTTAAAAACACCAGCAGAAACTATAGGCAAGCTGAAAGACAAGATAAGAACGTAAGTTGACTCTAGATTTATCCTTGCATTGATTTATATATGATTATGTTTATGGAACTTATTGTTCATTGCATTTGTGCTTGTGTCCAACCAGCCATTTGGAGGCCAATAGTCTCATATGGCATCCCAAACACCTTGTGGTTGTGACGGAGATCGGGAACGACAACAAGTTGAAAATGACTCTCCATTGCAGTCATACAATGAACTTCCAGGACTTTAGAGAGAGGAACAAGCGTAGAACCGATTTAATCATCGAATTGAAGAGAATTCTGGAGGCGTTGGGCATAAGTTACAACATCCTTCCCGAACAGAGGAGTCCAAACCAAGTCGCTCAAGAGACGCCAGACACAGCAACATATGCAGAACCTGAAATTTAGTTATTGCTTGTTTCTAATAGCTAGAATCTAATATGGATGAAGGGGAAATGGTTGCTGCAGAAGGCAAGTTCCACCTATTTATGCATATAGTTGAATCCAATTTGATATGAAAGCTATGCTTCATTGCATTTGTCATGTTTCAAAGAACTAATTAGCTAAATATATTTATTGTAATAGTTTTGTATGTTATAAGGGTTGTAAACATTATCATTGGAACCTTCAACTTTTTGAATGTGATTTATTAATCACATGCATCTGAAAATAAATAAATAAAATATTGTTTTTATATTGATACTCTAAACCCGAGATTCATCATAACAAACCCTAGTTAGAATCCAATCTTTAGTGTTAGTGTAAAGCCTGCTTTCTCATTTCTCTCAGTAAACTCAAGTCCTTCGTCTTCCTTGCTTCCTTAGCCATTTGAAGAGCCTGTTTTCTCAGCCATCAGCAAGCATATCTCTACCTCGTCTAAAGCAGCATTTTTGCCTGGTTTGTTGTTATGTCTTATTTTTGTGAAAATTATAATTTGTTGGAATGAGTAGAGTTTAATCTGTTAAAGCACTGAGCTTTGGGTTTCACTTTCAGGTTCTAAATCTGATGGTCACAGTTTCATTTCAAAGATGATGATGTTTGAGTAAAAGAAAAGTTGATGAGAGTGAGAGTTTGAAAGTTAGCTACTTTAATATGTCCTAAAGGAAAGGTTGCATTTTCAAAGCTCAAAGTTTCATTTTTTTTTTTATCAAATGCAAGGCTGATCCTATATTGTTATTCATCCATGTTTTAATCAACTTGTTTTCTTATCAGGGTTTTGATTGAAGTTAACAGACATGGCGGAGAAGAGAAGCAGTGGAGAAGTGGTGATCGGTGTTCACAGTGAAGAGAATCCACCTCCAAACGAAATAGAGGCATTGGACATTGAGCAAAATGCTCAAGTTTCACCCCCCATGTCTAGACCTACAGCAGGTAAGCTACCCAGAGTTAGAGTCCGAACTGAGAAATATAAACTGCGTGATAAGAGGATACTTAAGCGAGTAGTGTTCGAGTGGATCATATTTTTGTTACTCTTGGGATGCTTGATAGCTAGCTTAACCGTGGATAAACTGCTCAACACCCGTGTCTGGGATTTGAAAACTTGGAAATGGTGTGTGCTTTTGTTTGTTACATTCTGTGGTATGTCGGTTGCTCGTTGGTTCATGTGCCTAGTTGTTTTCTTGGTCGAGAAGAACTTCCTACTGAAGAAAAAATTGTGGTGTTCCGTAACTTCCGTTCATGGTTTCAAGAAGACTGTTCAAGTGTTTATATGGCTTAGTTCGGTTCTTGTTACTTGGGTTCTTCTGTTTCTTGATGCCAAGAGATCGAAAACCGCAAAGAAAATCCTCGATAATGTAACATGGGTACTTGTAAGCATCCTCGTTGGAGCATTTTTGTGGTTGTTGAAGACTCTGTTGTTTATGATGCTGGCTTCCAGTTTCCATAAGAACAAATTCTTAGATAGAATACAAGAATCACTCTTCAATCAGTACATACTTCAGACCCTTTCGGGACCTCCATTGATGGAGTTGTATGAAGGAAAAATGCCTCATTCGATTGTTCGCACTGTTAAAAAGGGTAAAAGATATGAAACCAAAAAGTTTATTGACATTAGAAAGGTCAGTCGTTTGAGGCGAGGAAAAGTTTCATCTTGGCTCATTAGGGAGTTGGTTGATATTATCACAAATTCAGGGCTTTCTGTATTCACCACCGCCATAGACGGAAGTTTTTGTTATGAATTTGATGAACAAGAAGATACAGAGATCACTAACGAGGAGGAGGCAAGATATTTGTCTAACAGGATTTTCAACAACGTTGCTCAGAATGATAGTTGGCATAACAGGTTAGACAAACCAGCTTTTCATGAAGCTTCTATTGATTCCATTTGCCTGCCATTTTGCCTTTAACTGTAGTCTCTTTACGATCAGCTACATCGATGAGGATGACCTTTTAAGGTTCATGATTAAAGAAGAGGCCGATCTTGCTTTTCCGTTGTTTGAAAGATCACATTCTGGAAAAATTGACAGAAAAAGTTTCACAAACTGGGTGGTAAAAGCACTATATAAAACTACAACAATTCCCTTCCCAAACTGGGTGTTTAAGCTCAAAATTAAATGTTGGGATTCTTGTTACTTGTTCATCACGCTTATTTTCTTTTATTTCATACAGGTAAGGGTTTACAGGGATCGCAAAGCACTAGCACACAGTTTGAGTGACACCCAAAGAATTTTAGAACAATTGAATAAATTTGTGACAGCCATCTTGGTTGTGGTCACTTTTATCATATGGCTTCTGTTGGTAGGAACTGCAACCACAAGAGTGATTCTTGTAATCGCAGCTTTTTTGTTTGGAGAAAGCTGCAAGACTATATTTCAAGTCGTCATATTCCTATTTGTGATGCATCCATTTGATGTCGGTGATCGTTGCGTGGTCGATGGTGTTCAGGTAAACTACTGAAAGTCAATGCTTCCTATATGCATTTCTGAGGGGGGGGGGGGGGGAAAGGTTACTAACTATGATTTATCACTTGGTAACTAACAGTTATTGGTTGATGAGATACACATTTTTTCAACCACCTTCCTGAAGCTCAATAACGAAAAGGTGTACTACCCGAACTCGGTTTTGTTTTCAAAACCTATCAGCAACTATTACAGAAGCCCTGATATGGGTGAGATTATAGAGTTCTGTATTGATTCAAGGACACATGTAGAAACAGTAGGCAGGTTGAAAGATAACATAAGTAAGTTGATTCTACATTTTCCCTTGCTTTGATTCTTATAAGATTATGTTTATGAAACTTATTGGTCTATACCTTTGCGTTGTTATGTCCAACTAGCCATTTGGAGGCCAATGGTGACATATGGCATCCGAATCACCTTGTGGTCGTGACGGAGATCGGGAATGACAATAAATTGAAGATGGCTCTCCATTGTAATCATACAATGAACTTCCAGAACTTTAGAGAGAGGAAGAAACGTAGAACTGATTTGATCATCGAGTTGAAGAGAACCCTGGAGGAGCTAGGCATAAGATACAACATCCTTCCCGAACAGGGGAGTCCAAACCAAGTCAGTCGAGACACGCCAGACACAGTAACAAATGCGGCGCCAGATCTTTAGTTATTGCTTGTTGCGAACAGTTTTCTACTCAAAAATATTTGTTGGAGCTTGGCTAAGAGTGGCAATGAATACCTATAGTTGTAATCTTATTCCTTATCAAATCTTATGTAAGATGTATGCTTCATCACATTTGCCATGTTTCAAATAACTAATTAGCTCAATAACTCACATTTGCCATGGTAATCGTTTGAAAACACACACTGTGTAGAACTTGCTGCTCGAATTTAGATCACTTAAAAATAGCAATCTCATCCTTCACCATTGGGACCACTCGATCGGTCCTATTGTATTAATATTTTGTATGTTATAAATGTTGTAAACATTACCAATGGAATCTTCAACTTGTTGAATGTACTTTATTAATCACACGAATCTAAAGTATATGTTTTTTATATAATGATACTCAAAACCCAAGGCTAATCATACCAAACCCTAAGTAGAATCCAATCTTTAATCTGAATACGAAGCCTTCTTTCTCACTTCTTACAGTAAACTCCAGCCCTCTTCTCCCTGCATCACTTGTTTGAACAGCAACTTGTTTCCTTAGCCATTTGAAGAACCTGTTTTCTCAGCCATCAACAAGCATATTTCTTCCTTGTCTGAAGCAGCATTCTTGTCTGGTTTGTTGTTATTTCTTGTTTTTGTGATCATTATAATCTGTTGAAATGACTTTAGTTTAATTTGCTAAATCAGAGCTTTGGGTTTCACTTTCATGTTGTAAGGTTCTTTCAGCGTTTGGTTAAGATTGATGCTCATAGTTTCATTATATTTAGTATTGAATTTGAGTGACTTTTACAAATTACTGTAGTTATTCCAAAAATATGAGTTGCAGTTTAATTGACTTGTTTTGATTGAAGCTATAAGACATGGCAGAGAAGAGAAGCAGTGAAGAAGAAATGGTGATTAATGTTCACAATGAAGAGAATCCCAAAGGGCTAGAAGGGTCAGCTCCAAACGAAATCGAGCCATTGGACCCTCAGCAAAATGCTCATGTTTCACCCACCATGTCTAGTCCAACTGCAGATAAGCCACCAGGAGTCCCAAATGAGAAAGGTAAACGGCGTACGATGAAGAAGCTCAAGCTAGTTCTGATTGAGTGGCTCGTATTTTTGTTACTCTCTGGATGCTTGATAGCTAGCTTAACAGTAGATAAACTGCAGAACATCCGTGTCTGGGATTTGGAAACATGGAAATGGTGTGTGCTTGTGTTGGTCACATTCTGTGGCATGATGGTCACTCATTGGTTCGTGTGTCTTGTTGTTTTCTTGATTGACATCAGCTTTCTACTGGGGAAAAGAGTGATGCATTTCGTTCACGGCTTGAAGAATTGTGTTCAAGTATGTATATGGCTTAGTTCAGTTCTTGTTACTTGGGTACTTTTGTTTCTCGATGTCAAAAGATCGAAGACCGCCACGAAAATTCTGGATTATGTAACCTGGGCTCTTGTAAGCATCCTCATTGGAGCATTTCTATGGTTGTTGAAGACATTGTTGTTGATGATGTTCACTTCCAGTTTCCATAAGAACCATTTCTTCGACCGAGTACAAGAAGCGGTCTCCCATGGGTACATGCTTCACACCCTTTCGGGACCTCCATTGATGGAGAAAGCAGAAGAAACCAAAGGGTTGATTGACAAGGTAAAGATCCATAAACTGAAGCGAGAAAAAGTTTCATCTTGGCACATGAAGTTGTTGGTCGATTCTGTCACCAATTCAGGGCTTTCCGTAATCTCCAACGCCTCAGATAAAGAGATCACTAACGAGAAGGAGGCAAAACATTTGGCCTATCAGATTTTCAGAAACATTGCTCCACGTCCATTTAACCGGTTAGAGAAACAGAATTCAATGATGCTTCTGTTGCTTTTGTTTTTCTGCCATTTTTTTCAAACTATTATTTCTTTATGATCAGTTACATCTATGAGGATGACCTTTTACGGTTCATGACTAAGGAGGAGGTGGATCTTGTGTTTCCATTGTTTGAAGGATCAATTACAGGAGAAATTGACAGAAAAAGTTTCAAAAAATGGGTGGTAGAAGCACTGTATCTGTATGAAACTCTAACAAGTCTGGTATGTAGGGATTCTTGTTTAACATGCTTGTTTTCTGTTACTTAATACAGGTAAATGTTTTCCGGGATCGGAGAGCACTAACACTCACGCTGTTCGACACCAAAAAGGCTTTAGAACAATTGAATAAACTTGTCTCAGCAATCTTGATTGTGGTCACTTTTATAATCTGGCTTCTCTTGGTGGGAACTGCCACCACAAGAGTGCTTCTTGTAATTGCAGCCTTTTTGATTGGAGAAACCTGCAAGACTATATTTCAAGTCGTCTTATTCGTATTTGTGATGCACCCGTTTGATGTTGGCGATCGTTGTGTGGTCGATGGTGCTCAGGTAACATTCTCCCATGTGCATTTCTGGTAGTGGACTAGTGGATGGGGAAGATTACTGACCGTGCTTTATCACTCGTTAACCGACAGATGATGGTCGAGGAGATTAATATTTTAACGACCACCTTTCTGAAGCACAACAACGAAAAGGTGTACTATCCGAACTCAGTCTTGTTTTCAAAGCCTATCGGCAACTATTACAGAAGCCCTGATATGGGTGAGGACATAGAGTTCTGTATTGATTCTAAGACACCAGCTGAAACAATAGGCAAGCTGAAGAAAGAAATAAAGAAGTAAGTTGTGTCCTTGATTCATTCCATTTAAGATTATGTTTAATGGAACATAATGGTCTCTGCATCTGTGCTGTCATGTCCTAACCAGGCATTTGGAGGCCAATGATGCCATATGGTATCCTAGCCACCTTGTGGTTGTGACGGAGATCGGGGATGACAGCAAGTTAAAGATGGCTCTCCATTGCCGTCATACAATGAACTTCCAGGACTATGGAGAGAGGAAGAGGCGTAGAACCGATTTAATCGTCGAATTGAAGAGAATTCTAGAGGAGTTGGGCATAAAGTACAGTATCCTTCCTGAGCAGAGGAATCTTAACCAAGTAACTCAAGACAAGACAGACTCAAAAAATGCCATGTTAGAAGAATAGAACAGAACTTAATTGAGATATGTCATAGTTGTTAAAATTGGACTTAATTGATCAAACCATTGGCAATGGCTCGATTTGTTTCAACATGGGTAGTTTCATACACAGGAAGCTCTTGTTGGTTACCTAAGAGAACAAGGTGATCTAACTCGAACAAATCTGAACTTGAACAGCTTCTAACATCATCATCGTCTTCATCTTCATAATTTATGTGAGAATCCATGGAAATAAGCTCGTTTTTCTTTTGATTTAGATGATAGTTTTTCAAATACTCTCTAGCCATTTCTTCAACTCGCCTTGCCTTCTCCAATGTCTGAAACTTCATCTCTCTGTCGTACTTCCTGGACGGCGGTTTACCTATTTCATTATGTCCGCTGCATGGTCTACTGTCTTCGTCGGCGTTTACGGTCACGGGAGAGAACTGAACTGTTATTTTAGCCCCAGCGTGCAACTTTTCATGCGTCGATGGCGTGTTCTTGCTTACACATGGTCTTGAAAACGGTGAAGCCGAAGCACACTGCGAGGACTGGATTTGTTCGTGGTTTAAGGTTGAGGATAACGACGGCGTCGACGGTGAACTTTTGGGTTTCTTTGTATTGCCTGTCGTGAACAAAGAGTTGATGAAACTCGCGAGACGACCGCCCGGTGAAATGGGTTGTCGTTGTTTCATCTTCTTGAAGTAGAAACCGCCATGGATTTTCTCTACGGAACTTTGTTCAGTTTTGAGTGGCTTATCGGATTGAGCAGCAGCCGACACTCTGGTCTTAACAGGTCTCGGCCATGGCCGAACAAAACATGACGGAGATTTGGTTTTCATACAAAGCATAGATTCAGTATCAGATGAAGAAAACGAACCCCCCCAGAACTTGAACCAGGAGAGACCGAACTGGAGCTAAAGAAAACACCACCATGTTCATGTTTCTTGTCTGAATTCTCCTTCTTCTCCATCAGATTCTCGACCATACAAGCTCGTCGGAAACCCGACATCTTCTGTGTCCTTTGCATTGTCTCGCTGTAGAATTTCATGTCTTCATTTCTGGTTTCGCCATCGTCGATCGAACGGTCGATTCTGTCTAACAGAGTCGAAGAGAAAGAGGTTTTCATGGTTTCTCGTTTAGGACAACTCGTAACTCAACTCAGGCGACACTATATAGTAAAATATTGGGTTAAATTACGGTTTTAGTCCTTGTACTATTTTTATATTAAAGTAATGTAACCTCAATCCAATTCGTTAACACCCAGATAAAATCGTTTCTTAAGGTAAAATATTAATAATAACAAGAGTAGTTAAATATATTAAATTAAAGTATAGAAATTAATATTAACGGGTTAATCTAAGTGATAATCAATTTCATTTGATTTTGATGTGTTGTATTAACGTACATAGAAAAATTTTATTTAGAGACTCACCCACCATAACTAGGTGTGATACGTGGTTCGGTATTTTAAATCGAGATAAAATTTTGAACCTAAAAATTTTATATTTTAAAAATAAATATTTTTAAATATCAAGGATTAAAATTATAATTTGACCCTTCTTAACATAAATGTAGCCAACCGTTGCCTTTTCTCCCCCAATTCCAATAATTTTAAAACCTTTGAATTTGTTGCTTTTAGGTCCTTTGAGAATCGAATTTCTGACCGTTCGATCATTGTATTAAGGAAGCGAAATTAAATACCAATTTATGTTTATTTTGGAAATAAAAGCTGTATACCTGAAATTTTGGGTAGAAAACGCAATAAATTTGGTTGATTTTTATTTTTATTTTTGCTGGAATCTCGTAAATGAATAAAATTAATTAATGCGAGTAGGTTATATATTAGGTCAATATGAAAGGGAAAAGACAAGTATTATTTTTAATTTTCCCTCTAAAATATGGTAGAATCCAATTTAATTCTTAAAAAATATAATTTTTTAAGATAATTGTAAAAATAATATTATTTGTCATCGATTTAAATAGTAATTAAATTAAATTGAATAATAAAAATAAAATTTGTATCAAGAGGTACTCACTTTGAACAATATTTTAAGTCTGTGTCTTTTAATATCGATTTAATCTAATTATTATTTAAAGTTTAAATAAATAGCGTTATCTTCAAAATTATTGTATAAAGTATAATATTTTGGAAAATAAACTGGTTTTACCGTATTTTGAAAATAAAAAATTTAAAAGATAATATTTTAGTAAAATTTTCCATTTTAAAATAATTTTTATAATATTAAATTAAATTAAATTATTAATAAATTAGATATTAATTATTATAAAAAATTGTTAAAAAATCATGTTATTTAGGGCTTAAATTAGGCAAATTTCACCCAAGAGCTTTCATTTTGGAGTTCTTAAAATGTAACATGAAAATTAAAGCGAAGAAGAAAAGATAATTTTTTTTTTTTAATTTCGGCATTCGACAATTAAGATATAGTTAATTATATTCGATACTTATTTAAACAAGTAAAATAATATATAAAGACATGATTATATTTGATACTTATTTAAATAGTTTATTAATTATTAATATTTTGTATATTAATTAAATTATAAAAAAAATATTTTTAATATAATATTACAAAACATATTTAAAGGGTCTATATATTAATTTATCATTTATATTATTATTTTTAATATAATTTAATTGGTTATTAAATATAAATATAGATATAAAATTTATACTAATAAGATATTTTTGAATTTTGAATTTTAAATATTTAAGATAAAACAGGTTGAATTTAATCTCATATCAACTTGACTGTTTGACTAGTCTCATTCATATTAGTTGGGGTTTAAAAAGATAAGGTCACGTTTTTTTTTTAAATTATGATAGAGTAAATTCTAAGTTTTATTATTTAATTTTTGACTTAATTATTACTTTATCAATCAAATTATGAATTTTGTTGAGGATATATATTTTTTTATATTAAAATTATATATATTAGATAAATGATACTTTTATTATTTAAGAATCTAAAATTTATATGAACATTATATAATCAATTAACTAATAAATCGACCATTATAGATTCTATTTAAAAATTAAACTAGTAATCAAAGCAGGGGATGTGAACATGTTTCCAAACCGTCCTCGATCATCCTGCTTGATTTGTGAATAAATATCGAAAGGAAGTAGAATTCTTTTAGTACGCATGCGATTATTACGCTCTTGTCAAATATAATAATTCAAGCAATTTTAGACAATATAAATTATATTAGCAAAAAAGATTTACCTTTATTAAATCTGTACCTATGATAATTACTCAATCTAACTGTTAAAATACACGATACTATGACATGCATTCAAAACCATATTTCATACCTGCTTAGTAAAGGTGCAATCCCAAAATAAACGATCTCTCAATTCTATATCAATTTTAATTTGATATAATTTGATTTATATTATTATTATTATTATTAATTTTACATTTTGGTTGAAATCACAAAATTTGTTAGTTAAATAATGTATGATTTAAAAGAAAAAAATCAAAATTAAGAGATTAAGTGAACCCAACAAGTGATTTTAATAGAAAAAGCGGATAATGTTTATTCTGAAAGATTCGAGTTTAATTATTTTGTCTACAAGGTATATACATTGTCAAATGTTAAGAATATTTATGAACATATATAACCGATTTGATATTAACTCAATTTGACTCAAATTATTATATAACCGAACTTAAAACTGAATGAAATCAAATCCAAACCGAACTTAAATCGAATAAATTTAAACTCAAACTTATCCGAACCAAAATAACATAAACTAAAATAATCCATTTATCGCTCTTTTGATAACTCAATCAATTAATAAATCTTAAATAATATAATAATTATATCCCCTCATCTAATCCCTCGTCCTTTTAATTAATGTAAATTACTATCCATCAAATTATTAATATCCTCCCCACAAGCGAATTAGACATGGACGTATAATTTCAATGTCCAATGGAAAATAGATCTAATTGAAGTGCCCCATAGAGACACGTTGCTCTACAGGTGAAGGAATATTACAACTATTTATTTTCATTTCATTCATCTAATTCACAATAAATTTTTTACCTAATAACATAATAATCTTTAATAGGTTACGATTATCGGTGATAACGAGCCGAGTTAAATCTGAATCTAGATAAAATCAATTCGAAAATAATTATATTTGGTTTGGATTAAATTGAGGTTCAACGAGGTTAAAATTTTAGCTTTGAGTTCAGATTGTTCGACTTGGGCTCGGCTTGAGTTCGTCGATCTCGATTCGACTCGAAATGAACAGTTCTAATATAATTTTTTATAAAAGATGAAGTCTCGTTAAAAAACTCTTTCATAATAAACACGAAACAACATTTAATATCAAAAAAGAGAAAAAGAATATCTAAAAAATAGATTAATCAAAATAATCCAAAAATATTTTTACAATATAAACACGTAATGCCCAATTTATTAGTTAATTTATTTTTAGTATGTTTCCTCTAATTTATTTTTATTGTTTTTTTACTAAAGATATTACTTTTAGTACATATATAGTATATATAATTATTCCGAGCATGTTCATAAGATTTTCAAGACGAGCTTGGGTCAGCTTAGCTCTGCTTGTTAAGATCTCAAGTACGTCGAACTTTGATCAAATTGAACTCAAATAGCTCACAAATCGATTAAACTCATTATCAACCCTAGTTACAATAAAAGTTAATTAAATTTGTATTTTTATTTAATTTTTTATATATGCATAATTTTTTGTTAATACTTAGGTTTTTCAGGGATTCATCTTATTTAATCCGGATTGATACATATTACACATTAGATTCGACGATTTTTTATATATAATTGCTTGCATTCCAAATTTATTTAAACAAAATTAAATTATTTATCACTTAAATTAACCCGTTAATTATATATGTCTAACTTTTGTTGTCTATTCTATATAGTTTGTAAATGATTAAAGATTCGTAAATAATATTATTTATATAGTTATATACACACACATGAAAATATTATGTAAAACAAAAGGCTGTGTTTGTGTTTTGTGTTATAGTAATGGTTGGTAACACTTGTTTATCGGTTATAATAATTTCAAACAATAAATTAAATTTTTAATGAGTGTTTATTCATTTATTTATATATTTAAGTATAGAGTGAATAAAATCCGATTATATTAAAAAAATTAATTTGATTTGAGGTAAAAGTAATCGATTCATCTTTATTTGACTTAAAATTTTATAAACTTGTTTTAAAAAAATTTTAAATAGAGTTTGAGTTATAAAATGAAAATTCGAATAACTTAAAACTTTTAGCAATTAAATATTTTTTTTAGTTCGAGACAAGTCTCTCATTTTTTATGATATATAATTATATATGGATATATAAAATAAGAAAAAATATTATCACATATGAAGAAATATATATAAATATCTTATATGATTACATAAAGTCATGAATTATGATCAAATTGTATTATAAAATGATAAACAATTACAATTAATTTTTATAAGAACTCAAAAACTGGACTCAAATCCTTAAACTCGACTAAAATAGAAAAAAATTCAAATAAATTTGGATCGTAAAATATTACACGTCAACTCAAATAACTTGAAATTTTACTCGACTTGATCGAACATTCAACTGTACTTCGATAAACGTATTAAAACACACATTTTTTTAACTTTTCAACAACAGCTTGCCTTCAAATCTGGGTTGCGAGTATAACCCCAAAGGAAGCCTGAACTGAGAGCCGGCTGTCTTGTCTTATAATGAACATCAAAACAAAGAATTATCTATACAAATGCCATATTTTCATATAGGTCAACATTGGTTAAGACAGGCGTAAACACCTATAAAACATGACATCAATTGATGTCTCCATAGATGATTTCATAGCTCCACCACCTTGATTCCACACAAAATCACCCAAAGTTTCTTGTCCTAAAAAAAGAAATGGGCAGTACTCAAACACTGGTTTGCGTGAAGCAGGTGAAGCAAGAAGAGCCAGAAGAATGGGACGAGAGCATGCCGTTGCCCGGAGACATCATCGAAGGCTTTTCGGAAAACGATGTCGACGACGAGCTGTTTACGCCTGCTAAAGGAAGATCGGATCTGAGTTCACAGCTGGGGAAGATGAAGGTGGAGACAATATGGGTGAAGGTCCGAAGAGGTGATGCAACACTCAAGCTTCGTGTTCGTGTTGTGGCAGACAAGAGTTCGATGTTGCAGAGGAGGTATACGATAAGAGCAGCTAGAGATGATCGGCATGTTGCTGTTTTGGGTGATTTGACGTTGGAGCAATGCACGACGCTACAAGGTACGTGGTGCATAGGAATTGTCTTCTGATTTCATTTTGTTGTTTATATCGGAACTTATATCTTGGACCGAACCAAAATAGAATTTGGCGGTTCATACAAGATTGGAAGCAACATGTGTCTGAACATGCTCTCTTGCCTTAATCAACATGCAGAGATGAGCCGGAGGATTGTGAATGTTGATTTTAGAGGTTTCAACCGACAAGAAGTGAAGTATGATTGGAAGAAAATAGTGGGAACTTACCTGCCGGATCAAAGATCCACCGTGGTTAGCTCCATGCTTTTCATGCCCTTCCAAGGTGAATATTACCTTGAGGCGACGATCTCAAGGTGCATGGCCTGGTTTTCAGCTGCTGTTTCTTCAGGGGTTCCTCTTGTCTTTGTCAATATCCAAACTGAACAAGTTGTCACCTCGGTAACACCCTCTCTCTGTCTCCCAATCTTAAGCCATGTGGTTTCTAGGTCCATTTTAGAGGGACTAAAACCGTAATTAGACCTATTTCAATCTTATTAGAGAGACTAAAAATATGTCTGTTTTTGCATGTATTGGACTGGGAACATGTTCTTGCTCCAAGGAGAGAACAAATCCTACATCAAAGGAAATATGTCGAGGGAAGCAACAAAACACAAGTACATCTGTAGAATTAGTGCAAGGCATAAGGCTATGGTTCTTACCGGGAGTTGAAGAAGTGTCACTTGAAATGATACCCGAACCGGGAGAAACTCGATTCGGAATGGAAATAAACCGAACCGATGAGGTAAATTAACTCCATATCTTCCATTTTTCTTTTCTTTTTATTTATCTCAGTGATCGCTTGATTCCCATTGCTTCTCTACAGGGTTTTATATGTGTCTTCTCAGTAACAAAAGAATCGGCCGCCGACCGAGCCGGCTTGCAACAGCTACTCGAGCAAGCATATGCTACGAAGCATCTGCTTGTTATCTCTCGGATAGAAGGGAAGAGCGTTATGCCTTCGAGCGTTAGCTCCGATGGGTTTATACAATGTTGTGATCACAATGAAATACATGATACTCTCACTTCGGCTATCGAATATTATTCAACTCCATATCATGGCCTAGCCTAATCAAACCTGTCCGGAGAACTCGCAAGCAGTCACCGCTACGACGCTCTCACTCGCCGCCGGAGTGATGGTATGAGCCTATGAACATGTCATTGACAAAAGTTCCTGTAAACTAATAGCTAATGTAGTTGGACATAAGATAAGGTATCAAGCTTCTATGTCAGCAAAAAGATTGCATGAGAATGAATGAATTAGCTTTATAGCACAAATTGAGTTATTGATAGCTTGTTTTTTGATTTCCAATATAAACTACTGAACAGACAACCAGAGAGCAGGGGACACATGTTAGCACTTAACACTGATTTGTCGGGATGAGTTGGGATCGAAACGAAACATAAATATTTAAAAATAAGAAGTAAATTCATAGATAAATTATTTTTTTTAAAAAAATATATAAAAAACTAAAATAAAATAAATTTGGGTTGGGGAATTACCCTACTGCCCCCACTCCACTGATATAGTTTCGTCCCTAAATATTATTATTAATTGTATTTTTCTTTTGATTTAAATAAATTTATAAACAATGATAAATTACATTATTCGAATTTAAATCATATAAATGAAACAACATAAGAGCATTTTATGTATTCTTCTAAACTTGTTTTAAATCATGTTATAATTTGAAGTGTTGCATGGTAAAAATAATTTTATGTAAATAAAATGTATAGACCAAAATGAAAAAAACTGACAAGTTGAAGAACTAAAATATAAATTAGCCCCTTGTTGAGTAAAAAAAAAATAATTGAGTCAAAGAGTAATATTTTATAACTTATATTTTATTTTAAAATTTTTAAATTAAATTTAAATACAATTATAAATAATTATAATATTATGATATTAATTAATTCTAATTTATTATTATAATCGTATATTATATATATTTTTTATATTTAAAATTTTATTTTATAATTTAAATTCTATTTAAATTTTTTCCAGTTTTATCGCCATCAGACACATGGGCCAAGCCGGGGTGAGAATCACGGACTCTTCCTTTATCAAATCCGCTCACGCTCGCATCTCCGTCTCTGTGTCTCTTTCCTTCCTTTTTCTCCACCCAGAGAAGAACTGGTCAGTCAAATTCTCTCTCAAACTTAAAGAAAAGAGAATCCATTCTTGAAATTCTTCTCCTTTCTTTTACCTCTCTGTTTCCCTACCCCAACACTACTAAGAAAATCTCTTTAAAAACAAACAAAAACAAGGTCTGGGTTATGGACGGCGGTGCTTCCTACAACCCACGTACAGTTGAAGAAGTCTTTCGAGATTTCAAGGGTCGGAGAGCTGCCGTGATTAAAGCTCTTACTTCTGGTATTACTCTCCACCCTTTTTTCTCAAATTTCTACTCTTTGTCTTACTCGTTTGTCATCTTCTTAACCACCCTTTTTTAATGTTCATCTTTTAAAGTTTGCTTTTTTACTTGTTTACTTTTCTGGGTTTGGTACTTTGGTGTTGCTTGCAGATGTTGAAGAGTTTTACAAGCGGTGCGATCCAGGTACTGATTTTTTTCTGAGAATTTGTTGTTGGGTTTTCTTATATACCCACCTTTCGTTTTGTTGAAATGATTTATGTGGAGAATTGAAGTTGGAATTTTTGTTTTTAATGTAATTTCTTTTTCTGTAAATCAAGCATAAAAGATTCAGACTTTAGCATAAAAATGAAATAAATTTTTAGTACATGCAAATATGCAATGGTAGTTACTGTTCTAGCTTTAATTGTTGTTTAATTCTTATGTGATGAAGAAAAAATTATCAGTTTTGGAACATCCATTCAATGCTTAATTTGAACTTTCTTTTCTGAGATGAGAATGAATTGTTTTGAACTAAGAGAGATCTATTACATCATTTTGTTCAGACAATGTAGATTAGATTAATCTTCTTCTTTTAGTTGTTATTTCTCATGAGTTCTTTTTACAAATGTAGATTCTTTTTGTTTCTTATAAATTACTATTTGTTTTTCAAAAGCCGGTGCCGGAAAATTTTCTTCATTGGGTAATATTTTTTTATTTGAGCTCATTATTAGTTGGTGATTGGTTTTTTAGATGGATTTGATTTGGATAAAATGTATGTTCATCGTTTTACTTTGTTTGATTACGGAAGCACGAAATGGAGCCGATTTAATTGAAATTTTAAACTTTTGGTTACAGAGAAGGAGAATCTTTGCCTTTATGGATATCCCAGTGAGCAATGGGAGGTGAATTTACCTGCTGAAGAGGTGCCTCCAGAACTTCCGGAGCCTGCGCTGGGTATTAACTTTGCCAGAGACGGGATGCAGGAAAAGGATTGGTTGTCTTTGGTCGCCGTACACAGTGATGCGTGGTTACTTGCTGTGGCTTTCTATTTTGGTGCTAGGTTTGGATTCGATAAAGCTGATAGGTAATTTTCTCCTTGCCCCAAGTGCCATATCGTGTTTTGGCTATACACCGTTATAGATGTAAATAAGGCCAGTTCTCTTAGGCATGCCACGGTTCATCCAAATAATTGCTTTGAGCATCTTTCGGTTTTGGTGTTTTGTTATTCGTCAGTATTTTTACACTAATTATGTGTCTATCGTGGAAACTTCTCGTGGGACATGTTTCTTTCGTAAATGGATCTTTGTTTTAAGGTAAAATTTAGTAAATTATCTAAACTTGTTTAACTTGGTTGGAATTCCCTATATTGTTCAGGAGTCCCCTTAACTAATTTGGTTTAAACACCTATATTTAAGATTTCCTTGAAAATCTATTGCATTTACTGGTTTAAAAACTAGGTGTTCTACTTCCAATGTATGGTTGGTCTGATTGTTAAATTTAGGCCTCAGCATGAATCGCTTACAGTGCCTGTGTACATGATACGTGCTAGGCCTTGCATGATTTACTATGCTTAAAACGGGACACTATATATCAAATTTGCGTTTGGTTGTAACAAGTATGATATACTTTGAGCCACGTTTTGTTTTCTGCAATAATACCGGTCGATTTGATGCAGGAAACGCCTTTTCAATATGATAAATGATCTTCCGACAATATTCGAAGTTGTGACAGGAGTGGCTAAGAAACAGACAAAGGAAAAGTCGTCAGTTTCAAATAATAGCAGCAACGCCAACAAATCTAAACCAAGCTCCAAGGTATGGTCTACGGGACATTTTTTTCTTGCTTAACTGTTTTGTTAAATGTTAATCGGTTTAAATTTTAGGGTTAAGGTTGGTTGAGGTCTGTGCGAAAACATTCTATTACATTATTTTCACAGTTTGTAGGGTTTATGGCATAAATTTTAACCTTGGTTGCTGATTTTCTTTACCAAATCTAGTGACCACAATGGGTTGTGTCCAAAAAATAACATGGCTGCCATTTGTGAGACCAAAAATAGAAAGAAATTCACGATAAATCCAATTCTAGCTATCCCGAACACTAGAAATAACTTTACAGGTTAAGGGAAGCTGACTTTATAAATTATATTTTCCGTTTCCTTTTATGTTCGAAAATATGCAGCGAGGCTCTGAATCACAGCCCAAGTATCCGAAGGCAGTGCGGGCAAAGGATGAGGATGAAGATGGTATGGAAGATGAAGATGATGAGGAGCATGGAGAGACACTATGTGGGGCTTGTGGAGAGAATTATGCAGATGATGAATTCTGGATTTGCTGTGATATCTGCGAGAAATGGTTCCATGGGAAGTGTGTTAAGATTACACCGGCAAGGGCCGAGCATATTAAACAGTACAAATGCCCATCGTGCAGCAACAAAAGAGCACGACCTTGACGGCGGTTGCTCGGTGGCTCGTTTTATGTGAATTCAGATATTGTGTACTTTCTAACTGTCTAGCAGGTGAAGTAGTCAAGTTTGTTTGTAGTCAATGTGTCCTGTAATGTAGGAGATCTGTGTTTACATAGATTATGTAGGTTGTGAACTTGCTTTTAATTTGATTATAAAATTGGATATTTAGAATCATTTCATTCTGCAATTAAAAGGGAGACTTGCTTTTATGCATTCAACTTCATTTCCTTTTTTATTCGAGTTTATTTCAATCGATTCATGAAATCGGGGTGAGCAAAAGTTGACTCAAATTAAACTAATTGTTTTTCAGTTAAAATGGTATAAATTTTCTTTTTAATAATTGAATCCAACAATGAGTGTTTTGACAACAAAAGAGCTTTCCTTACATCTGCATCTCTCACTGTAATAATAATGAGCCAACATAAATGACTTATTAACCAAAGTGGCACTCCTGAACCAACTGCTGCTCCGTGCAAACACCGACTTGAAAAGAAAGTGGTCCTTGAATTTGGCTTCAAGTCAGCTGGTTCACTTAAATCTCAGACAAGTGTGCCTGTTTTGGATAAAATCTCAGACAGGACAACAGAGTGGCGGGTGTTTGTATGTCTGGTTGTTTCTACTTGCCAGGTCCATACACATCCTTAATAATGGAAGATGTTGGATGGTACATGGAAAATCCAACGGGGCAAATGGGTTATCTTAACAGCCCCTGGTTTTCCAGCCCTCTGATTATGTGATTCTGACACACAAATGCATGTATGTGAGCTCATCTCACATGCCTAAAGTCAATACTTTTTTTTGTTGCCGCCAAAATCTGCTTCTTTAGTCCTCATCTAAAAGTGCAGTTTTTAGGGTTAAAAACTATAGGATGTCACCCCATTTAAGATGCAGCAGTGACTGTGTTGTTTAGTGATGAAGCATGTGAGTTTCCTGTTTGTTTCCAAGAATTGTTTCTTACATTACATCAACCAATCATTATAAGGTTGTTCAAGCAAAGTTTATACAGATCTCATTACAAATTTGAGTTTTGAACCGGATACTTGATACCGACGAGTAACAATCTTGCCACTCAAGCTACGTCGGCTCAAGCAAAATACTTACGGTTCGAAGCTCTGGAGTAGTGAAGGATTGAACTATATTTATATTGTGAACATAAAAGATACATTATTACAGAGTGATCCAGGTGTAAAAAGAAAGAAAAAGCTGCTAGATGTACATTAATATGCAGGTGATCCTAAAAGAATTTACAATTAGTAACCCCTTTACTAAGGGAACTGGTTAAATCCCTCATGTTATCAATGGTTCTTGGGTCTTAGCCGATAACCGCTTCAAGAATTCATAAGTAGTGATCATGGTTGTTGCGGAGATAGCCATGGATGCCCATCGTGGTCCCAATCCTCTGTAACAAGCTGCCAATCCACCTTCTTGCACTAAATTCCGCACCGTTTGCAAAACATTTGATGGTTTTCTTACCCCATTCTCTTCCCTATCCATTACCTGTAATCTGGTCTTGATGGTGTCAAGTGGCATGGTGATCAAAGCTGAAACGCCACTAGCCATGGCTGCACTTAGCCCTTGGACAGCCACCAAGGCCTTCGAATCAGGCCTAAAACCACCACTCTCATCTTTCTTGCACATTGAGCAACCAATACCACTCCAAATGAGTTTGTGTGCAACAGAGTAAGACGCCCACCATACGGAGTTGGAAGGTGCATAAGTCAAAATCGAGATCCCAAATCCCCTATATAGTCCTCTAGGACCATCAGCATGTAGAATTTTCCTAAGTGCATCAAGACCATTCCTATATCTACAAAAATTCACATTAGGATTTACATTTTTGCTACTATTGATATCATTGTATCCTTGAACCATAAGTCTTTGGCTCAAAACATCAACTGGGGTCCAAACCAGTTGTGCAGCCATAGCTGAACTCAAACCAGCAGCTGCATTAGCTATAGCAGTTGCTGTAGTATCCGAAAACCCTAAACTAACAGTTGCAGTGCCAACACTGCTCTTGGTAACCTCAAGGGCTCCCATGTAAAGTGCTCTAGCTGGGATTGTTCCCATCAAAGAGGTGCCAAACCCCCTATAAAATCCTCTAAATCCTTCATATTTCATGATGGAGAAAGACATTTTAAAGCAAGAAACTTGAGCGGATGAAACTTGTTGCCGAGTTTTCAACACTACTATAGGGTAAAGAGCAGCTGATACACCTGAAAACAAAGCGGCACCAAGAAAAAAGAACTTGGATTTATCAAGCCTATGCCAATCTATATCTGCTGGTATATGAATCTCTGACCCTGAATCATCCTCAGCGGCACTAAAGCTCATTTTCACCACCTATGTTATCTGTTTAGCTCAACTAAGTAAAATCTGATTCCTTACCAAAATTGATCACAAACCAACTCAGCTATGAAGCAGATTATCAAAACACAAAGAAAATTGGAAATTTATGATGGGTTATTGGCATTCTAGCATTTGGACAAAGTAAAGTTGGGAACTTTAAGCAAAAAAATAAAAGGAAAATTTATGACTTTCTAGCTTCAATTAGCTGTAAAACCAGAAACAATAAAAAGGGGTTTTGTTGTTTTTTTCCTTTTGCGCAGCCAAATCTTAGATCAACGTGGATCAGGAGATACAAGTCAAGCATTTAATCACTATACAAAACCCCCAGATTTTATCTTTGATTCTTACCAGAGAAAAACCATGTCTTTGCAACATCTTCAAGCTTTCATCTTTATTGTAAATAGGCAACTGGAACTGGGAAATAAGAAATAACAGAAACAGAGAAAGTGAGAGAACAGATCTTAAACGCAAAGAATCAAAGAGAAGGGAAAGTACAAAGTGGTGGGGGTTCATAGAAAGCGAAATGGATAGAGTTAATGAGAAGGATATGAAAAAGAGGGGAGCTTTAACGGCAGTAGAGAGAATAAAACAACATGGGTTATGGATTTTAGCAATGTTTTTTGCGGATCGAGGAAATTGAACACGTGTCTGTGTTTATCTGGAGTGAGCTTTTTTAGCCTACTTTTAGGCTCACTTAATTAAGATTCCATTAACAGAATCAGAGCTCTGGTTTTTGCAGTGATGTATCATGTTAAAAGCTCTAATCCACTACTTGAAATGAAAACTATACCTACATAGTTGGACTGACCATTGATTGTTCCTTTGACATGCTGATTTGTTTTCAACATGGTCTTCTCTAATGTTTAGGCCTAAACTCAGTCTTACAGAGCCTGAACCACGTGTCTTTACCTGTCTTTGCAGGAACAAGACATAAGTTATGTCAGAAAGGTTTCTTTCAATTGATCTTAACACCATTTCATCAGGCTTTGCTTGTCTGCTGCAACTTTGATTTAGCCTTTTTCATGTTTTTATCCACTGTAGAATATCTCTAAACAACTTGATAACTTTTGGGTATCTTTTCAAATATAGAATTGGTCAAAGTTTAAGAAGATTCAAAGATGGAAAAACATTGCAGAGTGTTGGAATTGAACCCAGTATTTTTTCCATTTCAGTTGGCTATTCAATAATAATTTTCCCACCTGCATTTTGCAATATATATTATATATAACAACTTTTGTTACAATTACCTAAGATTCAACCATGGTTAGAGTCTAGAAATTGTTAAATGTTGCAGCATTTTGATTTTGTCATAGTTAATCTCTTCACTGATTGGTACTCAACAGCTCCTTGCATGTTTCTTGGTCAACTTTTGCTCATTTTACAAGCTTATAGAACCATTCAAAGGTCTTGACCATCACACAAATTTGGCTTGAAAATTCTTTCGTTTTCAACTATTTAAACTACCATCTGCAGGTTCGAACACAAGCTGAAAATGGCAGCAACATTGGAAAACAAGCTTTATGAAGCGGCAGCAGAAGGGAAGGTAACGATTTTGTTAGAATTAATGCGACAAGACCAGTTGCTTCTCGACCGGGTGCTCGCAAATTACGCCTTCGAGACTCCTTTACACGTTGCAGCAATGCTTGGACATACAGATTTCGTCAAGGAGGTTATACAAAGAAAGCCAGAGTTCACCAGAGAAGTGGATTCAAAGGGGACATCGCCTCTTCACTTGGCATCGGCGAAAGGGTACGTTGAGATAGTTAAAGCATTGCTATTTGTGAACCCTGACATGTGTCTGGCTGCTGATAAAGAAGGGAGAAATCCTCTTCATCTTGCAGCCATGAAGGGCCAGGTTCAAGTCCTGAAGGAGCTAGTCCGTGTTAGACCGCAAGCGGCTCGGCTTGCCGTGGCGTCCGGAGGGACCATATTGCATTTGTGTGTCAAGTATGGACAATTTGAGGTTTTAAGGCTACTGGTTGAAGTAATGAATGACCATGAAATTGTTAATGCTAAAGATGATTATGGCATGTCTATATTGCACCTAGCGGTTGCTTACAAGCAAATTGAGGTATGAATTGGATTGGAATTTGGATCTCCATAATATATCAGTTTCAAACCTTTTTACTGCTCTTGGCATTAATCAGATGTGTATACATGTTAAAATTTTGCAGATAATAAAATTCCTGCTCTCCGGTACCGGCGTCGAAGTGAATGCTCTAAATGCAGACGGTTTAACCGCATTAGATGTTCTTGCACAAAGTAGAAGAGGATTGAAAGACTTTGAGATGGCCGAATCCCTTCGAGGCGCTGGTGCACTAAAGGCGGCAGAAATTTCGTATCCAGGGCCTCGAATTGTTCGATTGAGCACTGAAACAACACCTCTATTAGCTCGAGATGGTCACCAATGGGTGGAAAAGACATTCAAAAGGGAAGACTGGCTCACAAGGAAGAGAGACTCATTGATGGTGGTGGCATCACTTATGGCAACAATGTCTTTCCAAACAGGACTAACCCCTCCTGGTGGTCTATGGCAAGATGGTTTGATACAAGCACCCCAAGGCAACACCACCACCGATGGATCATACGAGGCGGGGACATCGATCACAGCGTATAGAAACCAGAGCTATTACGGTCAATACCTCGCTGCAAACACGATAAGCTTCATCGCATCGATGAGCATTATCTTGTTGCTGATTACAGGTCTGCCTTTCAAGCGAAGGTTCTTCATGTGGATTTTGACAGTGATCATGTGGGTAGCTATCTCAGCCATGGCGTATACATACAGAATTTCACTTCTGGTTTTCACCCCAAAGTCACAGGAACTGAAAGTCACAGAGATACTCAACTATGCTCTGGTGGTGTGGCTTCTGGTGATGGCTGCTCTTCTTCTAGCTCACACCATTCGTCTCACAGTGAACATTTTCAAGAAAGTTGAACATGTAGTGGGGACGAAGATAAATTCACCGCCAACCTTATCCTACAACAAGAATATCGACGTATAATTATCATAATTATATCAGTTTGTATAAGTCTGCAATTCTTGTTTATTTATCATACTTTTAATTAATTTATAATGATTTAAAATTATTAGAGTAAAATATAATTAATTTATCAAAATTTAGGATATAATTACCTCTTTCGCCTTATAACGTGGGCTCGTTTGTACTAAGCAAAGAGGGTCGGACTTGCTTGAAATGGGTCAAGTGACCCAAAATATAAACATAAGGCTAGGGGTGATGACAACTTAAAAAAGCTCAAATTATTCGATTCAATAAGAAAAAAAATACCTTGAATTTTTTAAAATAAAAAATTATAAAAGAAAATTTTTATTTTTCTTATTAATTTATTAACCAATTTTTTAAGTTCAAGTTAAATTATTTAATTATATTTACTTATTTAGTATACATATTTTTTTTTTGGATAAGTAAATTTATTATCCAAAAAGCAAAAAAATTGCTACAACAAACTAAAAAATTTCATGGGGTACCATCTCCTAGAGAATTTCCCAAGCAGCTAATATATTGTTTTGTACATTTCTTGGCTTAAATTCCCTATGCTTTAAACAAAAACAAACAATGGATTTTATACACTCAAATAGAGCAAAAGAATCTCTATGTGCATCACGAAAGATTCTTTGATTCCTCTCCTCCCATATAGAATAAATGAAAGCTTGCCATGCCACTTTTAATATAAGCACCGTAGAGGATCTTCCTTTTAGACTAGCCATTATCCAGCAAATCTCTGTATTCCAATCCAAAACCTCCCTATGAACATCATTGCACAGAAGAATCATCCTCCACACTTCCCTTGAATAAGAGCAATCAAAAAAATATGATCCCTTGTCTCCTCTGAACTATTGCAAAGTAAACAAATGTCATCATTTTCAATTCTCATATGCATCAACCTTTCTTTGGTGGGAAGCCTATCAAGTATGGCTATCCACGTGATCACTACATGCTTAGGTATGTGCATGGGAAATCATATAATTTTATGCCATGGAACTCTCTCCCTTGTTACCCTTATGCTATTCTAAATGTAACGACCCAGATTTTTCATATCCGAGTATCGGTTTTACCCGTTAGGTTTGGGCTCCGATTTTGAGCCCTGAGTTGTGAGTTTTTGGGCTGTGTTGGGCCTTTGTTTGGGTTGTCTTGATCCCAAGGGATGGTAGAGGGGCTTTTTGGTCCTTTCCTTTGTTTAGGACAAGGGGGAAGAGGTTTTGATTTTCTCTGCAGAAAATCAATTTGGTGAAGTCACCACTCATTTCTTCTTGTTCCATCTTTTTCTCTCATCAACCTCAAGAACAAAGGTAAGATCTTGAGAGTTTTGGGTTGTAATCCCGTTTTGGTACAAGAGAGAAAGTTGTAGGGTTGTTAGAGATCTTTTAAACAAGGTACGAATAGATTGTTTTGGTGGAGGTAAGGTTTTGATGGGGGGTTTAAGGTTTAATCCGGGATTGAGGTTGAGGAGTTTTCTTTGTGTTTTCTTAATATTTTTAAAAGTTAGAGATATCCAAGGAGGAGTCTAAGTGTTGGTTTAACCTCTCCCTTGTAAAAAAACAAGTGAAAGACCCATCCTCGAGCTTAGGAGCGAGAAGAGCTTGAAGAGGTGTGGAGCTTGCTTGGGTTGTTGTAGCTTGCTAAGGTTAGGTGAAGCGGGTTCCGTGGAGCACCATCAAGGTTTGGACTTTCAGCATCGACCGGTTTGTCATAGTACAGTTATTAGATGTAGTGGGCATAGTACTATGTTGAACCCTATTTGTAATTTGTAACTCTGTTATTTTAATTTGGGTCGAATATTTTTAATTGGTCTGTAATATTTTGGAGCTCCAATTCCTTAAACTATTTTGGGCTTATATTTTAACTCGTTTTAAATTTTATGAATTAAGTTGGACTTGGATTTGGTTACTTGTTGAACTTTTAATGGAAATTTTTGAAATATGGGTTTTGGGCCGGAGGCCTAATGTGACATCCGGGTCGGGTGTTACACTAAATATCTATCACACCAAAGAACCTACCATTAATCAGCACAAATGAAGTTATTTCCCTCAGTTTTAAAAGTTTTCTAAATGTCCAGCTATAATTGTTCTTACTGTTCATTTGCCAAAAATCCGCACCCTTAATAACATATGCCTTGATCCATGCAATCTAAAGAAATTCTCTCCCAATCAGAAGCTTCTGAATCAAACGAATCATACAAGCCTAATTCCACTCTCACAAATCCTTCAAGCCAAGACCTCCTTTATTTTTGGCAGACATATTTACTTCTAGCTCGCTCTTGCATCAGTAGCTGCAGCATTCTTTCCCTTCCATAGGAATTTACAACACAAAGATTCAATTTTATGTACAACCCCTTTAAGAAAAAAATATGTTTATTGGTATTTTTTATTAAATAGAGATTACATTTTTTTTCATATCAGGATTCAAACTTACATAAGATGGGACAACATGAACATCCTTTACCACTAGGCGAATCAATGGATTTATGTAGTGTATGATTTTTGAAAGCCATTTAAAATGCAACTAATCAATATCATAATCTTATACAACTTTGTAATTAAATTCAAGCAGAAATTTGAATAACTTGACTCGAATCAAATTTTATAATATAAAATTTAAGTTATAAAATAAGATCGTCAATTCTGTTAATATAATTTTTAACTCGACTCGATCTAAGACCCATCCTTACGAAATGTATTAATATATTTGATAACTATACTATTTTTTAATATTCTAGTGTGTACGATATTTTTTGAATATACGAACAAAATTTGTGTCTATAATTTAAATATAAATAGGTTCAAGTGACAAATAAGTGCACAAACTATATTTTTATTAAATAAGTGCCCAAGGCAAATTTTGAGCTAAATAGGTATTTAATGTTTTCAATGTTATTCAAATAGGTGTCCATCGTCAATGTCCGTTAATTTTTATCGTTAACTTCTATTATCTGACACGTATCAATTTCTTAAAATCTAAAATTATATTTAAAATAAATAAATATTTTAATAAAACTAAATAACCCCAAATTAACCCCATTTTTGAAATCCCTACCACTCCAAAACTCAAATCCCTTGATATTATTTTGTCGTTGATTGTCACGCCACCATCCATCAATCCTTCATTGGAACCATCACGATCATTTATTTTAATATTTTATTATCAAAAATCGACCAACATCGTGTCAAATACCAAAAAAATTGAATGAATTGTTTGAATAATTTACGACGAACGACGACATAACAAATGATAAACGATGTGTAGGTCGTTTGGCGAGAAAATAATGTTTCATTCTGTCGTAAAAAATACAACCACCTTTTTGCAATGAGTTGTTCCACATTTCATTCTATGGATTGTGGGATTTTTAAAATTATTGGAAGGTGTTTTGCATTTGATTCAGAATTATATATTTTGGAGGGTTTACATTGTGTTATACACATGAATGCAGGGTCTATTATAATTAAATCTGATAATACCGAAGTGGTTCGTGTGTTACGAAATAGTGATGGGAAAAGGAACGATTCTTCTTTGCTTTATTCAATTCGGAGTATAATACAAACCTTTGATCAAGTCGTTGTCAAACATGTGTATCATGAAAGTAACAAGCCGATGTGATGGCAAGATTGTATTCTTGTGATCATTTTGAGCTCGAGTTTTTCTGTAACATCCTAATATTGTTTTTAACTTTTTACATGAAGATCTTGTGTTTGAGGTCTAGTTGTGTTCTTTTGATGTTTCTCCTTGTTTATTCTTATTGTTGGTTTTGTTGTTGAGTTTATCTCTTGGGTTGTTTATGTAAATATTATTATAGGTACTCCTTTTCTCCAATTTAAGTTTAGAGATGTTTTTAACGAGACCTATGATAATATATTCTTCATCTTTATCAAACAAAATACGACCACCTTCTATAAAAGTGATTGTATTTAGAGAGATCTATAGATTTGGAGACTATTTATATTTAAAAAAATCATTTAATTTTAAGAAATAAAATTCAAAACATTTAATAATATCACGTGTTATATTTTTATTAGTTAACATAATTTTTAACATACAACTATTTAAATAATATTTAAAAATATTATACACTTATTTAATAATATCATGAGGGTGGTATTAGGACACAAGCTAATAATTTTTTTTAATTATTATCATGTATTTTTTACTAAAATTAAAATTTTAATTAAGATAAAAAACAATATTTTATATATATAAAAGTCTAGTTACAATTAAACTTAGGAAGGAGAAAATAGGTTTATTAGCTTACTTTAATAGTTTAATCTAAAATTTTAATTTTGGGTACTCATGATTTTGACAATTAAGCTCAAGTATTAAAAGGTAGGAGTTATAGACTTATAGTTAGGGTATTTGATTTTTAATGAAACATAAAACAAAAATAGGGAACAACATAAAGAGAAATATATCAAAATATGTTTATATTATTTTTTAGTGGGTTAAAAATAGGTCTTATTATAAAATAAATATTTAAAGTAAAACGTATTTTTATAATCAGAGTAAGTATATAACATTTTAATTTTTACGTTAAAATTTTGAATTTTTATTTTTTTAAAAAAATTAAAATTAAAATTTTAAAATTCATAAATTCATTTGTTGTTGTTATCGAATCAATAACTACCGTCCCCTTTGATTCCTAGACCTCTACTACAGAATACCTAACTTTTTCATCTTTAAAAATCGATTAATAATATATTAAATAACTGCTAAATACAAAATATCTAACCTTGAAATATTTTTTTAAAATTAAATTTCAAAATTCATAATTTTTTTGGTTGTTGTTGTATAATGGTCTCCGTTAATTATTATTTTTGTATACTACATAGAGTAAATTTTTTTTTAAAAAAATATAATTTATTTAAAAAAAATTATGTATTTTCTCTATAATTTTTTTTATTCCACCCCTGCTTAACACCTTGTCGCCTAAGGACAACATAGTTTGTTCTCTTTAATTATGGTTTACGGTTTGGCACTTGTATAGAGTAGTATAGGTATACTGCTGGCATATTTTTCTATACTAATATGTATATTTAACTTAGAACCAACAAAATTATATTCAACTGCAAAAAATAATTTTTGACTCGATTAAAAAATATTAAATAAAATTTGCGTGATAAATTAAGATTCGAATAATTCAAATTTTTTCGTAATTAATTAATCATTATTTATTATGAATAAAATAAAGAACTAGAATAGATGAATGAAGAGGAGAGAAAAAAGAGATATTATTGTATTCTCAAAATTGAGTTGTGTACAAAGTTTTCTCCAAAAGTCTATATTTATAGGCATAAGATGGAAACTCTAATTTCATGGGTATTAAACCCTAATTATAAAACCCATTAAACCTTCCTCTAATACATGGATATTCACCATAAATAAAATATTCTTAACACTCCCCCTTGAATATCCATGAAGATATTGTGCCTCGCTAAAACCTTACTAAGATAAAAACCCTGTGAGAAAAAATGCTTAGTGAAGGAAAAAGAGTACACATATCTTTAATACACAAAATATGTTGCCTCATTAAAAATCTTTTCCAGAAAAACCCAATGGGACAAAACCTTGGATAAGGAAAAGAGTACAACGTGTATTTGACTCTCCCTCATAAATACATCAGACAAGATCTCTGACACGACGCAATCTAATATTGTAAGTTAGCTTCTCAAATGGAGCAGTAGGGAGCGCCTTAGTAAATAGATCTGCCAAATTATCACATGAATGAATCTGTTGCACATCAATGTCTCAATTCTTTTGTAGATCATGAGTGAAGAAGAATTTTGGTGAGATGTATTTTGTTCTATCACCCTTTATATATCCTTCCTTAAGTTGAGCGATACATGTTGTATTATCCTCATATAGACTGTTGGAGAGATTTTTCGAAAGAGTAAACCATAATTTTCTCGAATATGTTGGGTTACAGACCTTAACCACATATATTCACGACTAGCCTCATGGATAGCCAAAATCTCAGTATGATTAGAAGAAGTGGAGGTAATAGTTTGTTTCATTGAATGCCAAGAAATTGTTGTACCACCATATGTAAATACATAACCAGTTTGTGATCGGGCATTATGAGGATCAAACAAGTATCCTGCATCAGCAAAACCGACCAATTCGGTTTTGGATATATTAGGGGAAAATAATCCCGTCTTTCATACCTTGAAGATAACGGAATATGTGTTTAACCCCATTCCAATGTCTTCGGGTTGGGCATGAGCTAAATCTTGCCAACAAATTGATAATAAATGATATATCAGATCGTGTGTGACTAAAAAGATACATCAATGCACCAATAACACTTAAGTATGGTACTTCTGGACCAAGAATATCCTCATTCTTCTCTCGAGGACGGAATGGATCTTTGTTAACATCAAGTGACCTAACAACCATAAGGGTGCTCAACGGATGTGCGTTATGCATGCAAAACCTCTTTAGCATTTTTTCAATGTATGTTGATTGATGCACAAGGATTCCATCCTTTAAGTGCTCAATATGTAATCCAAGACAAAATCTTGTTTTTCCGAGATCTTTCATTTCAAATTCTTTATTTAAATATTCAACTGTCAATGAGATCTCTTTAGGAGTTCCAATGATATTTAAATCATCAACATACACGACAATAATGACGAATCCGGAGCTAAATCTCTTAATAAAAATGCACGGGAAATTGGATCATTCTTATAGCCTTCCGCTAATAAGTACTTACTAAGGCGATTATACCACATACGCCCAGATTGTTTTAATCCATAAAGGGATCTATTCAATTTAATTGAATAATATTCTCGAGAACTTGAATTGACTGCTTCAGGCAGTTTAAATCCTTCCGGAAGTTTCATATAAATATCATTATCAAGAGGCCCATATAGATAGGATGTAACCACATCCATTAAGCGGAAATGAAGTCTTTCTTTTACTATCAGACTAATCCAAAATCAAAAAGTGGTTGCATCCACCACTAGAGAATATGTTTCTTCATAACAAGCTTTATATCTCGCAATTTCTCATTTTTCATTTCTCTTTCTCACAAAAACCCATTTATACCCCACGGGTTTTACATCTTCTGGTGTACGGACTACAGGCCAAAAGACTTTTCTTTTTGAAAGAGATTTGAGTTCCGCTTTAATTGCCTTTTTCCATTTTGGCCAATCATCTCTTTTCTTACATTGTCCAATTGATAATGGTTCATGATCCACATTATCATTCAAAATCTCTAGTGCTATATTGCATGCAAAAGTATTATCAACATCAATTTTATTTCGGTTCTATTTGTTACCAGACATGACATAACTTATAGAGATCTCATCATTATCAGGTACCTGAGTCATGTCTAATATCTCTGCTGGAGACTTTTCAATCCCTTCTCGAGATATTTCATGATTCGTTGACTCCACAATCGGACCATCATAAGATATAACTCATTTTCTTTTCCGTGGAATCTTATCTTTGGAACCTACTGGTCTACCACGCTTTAAGCGTGCGTTTGACTCATTAGCAACTAGAGTTTGTCCTTCTAGAACTTCAATATTAATCAGAGCATTCACAGTTGGAATATATGACTTAGTCACTCTTTTAGGGTCAGTAAAAGCATCTGACAATTGATTTGCTAATTTTTGTAAATGAATTATCCTTTGAACTTCTAGATCACATTGTTGGGTACGTTGATCAAAGTGTGATAACGATAATTCATTCCAACTTATTTGGTTTCCCAACTATTTATTTTCTCCCCCTAATTTTGGGAAACCCTATTCATTAAAATGACAATCGGCAAATCTAGCTGTAAATAAGTTCCCCGTTAAAGGCTCAAGATATTTAATTATCGAGGAAGATTCAAATCCGACATATATTCTCAACCTCCTTTGAGGACCCATCTTTGTGCATTGTGGTGGAGCAATCGGAACATAAACCGCACACCCAAAAACTCTAAGATGGGAAATATTTGGTTCTTGACCAAAAACCATTTTTAATGGGGAGAAATTATTATAACTTATTGGCCTGATGCGAATCAGTGATGCTGCATATAAAATTGCATGTCCCCAAGCAGAAATTGGTAGTTTGGACTTCATCAATAACGGTCTTATAATTAATTGAAGTCGTTTGATAAATGATTCTGCAAGACCATTTTGTGTATGAACATGAGCTACAGGATGTTCAACACTAATTCCAATCGACATGCAAAAATCATCAAAAGCCTTAGAAGTAAATTCACCAGCATTATCAAGACGAATTGTCTTTATGGGAGAATCTAGAAAATGTGTTCGTAGTTTTATTAATTGAGCAAGTAACCTCTTGTAAATGCTAAGTTACGGGTTGATAACAAGGATACATTTGACCATCTAGTCGATGCATCAATTAAAACTATAAAATATCTAAATGGTCCACAAGAAGGGTGTATGGGTTTACATATATCACCCTATATCTATTCCAGAAAGTTAATAGATTTATAATCTATTTTAGCTGGTGATGGTCGAGTAATTAATTTGCCTTGAGAGCAAGCATCACGTAAAAGGGCATTACTTTGAAGAATCTTTTGGTTCTTCAATGAGTGACCACATGAATTCTTAATAATTCTTCGCATCATAGTCGATCCAAGATAACCTAACCGGTCGTGCCAAATAATAAAGTTATCAGTAAACTTATAGTTTACAATAGCATGTGCTTCAATTATACTGATGCTTGTGTAGTACAATCCTGATGACAGTGCATGTAATTTTTCTAGCACTTTTTTATTGCCTTGAGTTACACTCGTAATATAGAGATATTCAACATCCCCTTGACTAATACTCTCAATATGATATCCATTTTTGCGAATATCTTTGAAACTTAATATGTTTCTTTCCGACTTTGGAGAGTATAACACATCTTGAATATGGAATAAAGTTTCATTTGACAATAACATATGCGCTCTTCTAGATCCTTCTATGATATTAACACTTCCGGATATAGTACTCACATTATTCCCTTGCATTATTAAATGGGAAAAAAATTTCTTATGCTTAAGTATTGTATGAGTACTTGCACTGTCCGCTAAGCATAAGTCGTCATCATATTTTGCAGATTGTATTTGTACCGTAATCATATTCTTCAAAGAATAAATAAATAAATATTACAACAATATTTAAAATAATTAATTAAATAACATCAATTATTTTAATAAAGTAAACATGATATTTATTCTTGAAAAAAAATCCATGATAAAAAGATAATAGTTTCCTAATAACATAAAGTAAATACGAAATTAATTAAAAGACATCAAATATTTCTCTCAGGAGATATGAGAAAATCATCAACTTCTATGATTGTAATGCCATAATTGTCCTGGACACTGCCGAAAATGCCATAATCATCTTTGTGAAGGCCATAATCATCTTTGTCATCGATATAAACAAAATTTGTTTCAATTCTTTTTCCTTTACCACTTATTGATTATTAGTAAAGGTCTACAAGATGTTTTGGCGTACGGCAAGCACAGGCCCAATGATTTGTGTTGCCACATCGATGACACGTAGATTCCTCTTTCTTGGATTTATCTTTTGCACTATTGTCATCCTTATTGTTCCACTTGCGGTGGGTATAGTTACTTTTAAAACAACCACCTCGCCTATGTCCTCGACTGTGGCTATGACCACGTCCACGCCCATAGTTATGACCACGATTATGGGTGTAGCCTTTATTTTTCCGTTATATAATGTCGCATTCGCTTCAGGGAATGGAGCGGAGCATGTTAGGCGATATTCATGATTTTTCATGAGCAACTCATTATTTTGCTCAGCCACAAGAAGGCAAAAAATTAACTCAAAATATTTCTTAAAGCCTTTTTCACGATATTGTGTCTGAAGAACAACATTGTTGGCATGAAAAGTGGAGTATGTTTTTTCTAACATATCCTCATTAGTAATATTTTGACCACATAACTTCAATTGTGAAATAATTCGAAACATAGCAGAGTTATACTCGCTTACTGATTTAAAATCTTGCAATCTCAGATGTAACCAATCATATCGAGCTTTAGGTAAAATAACGGTTTTTTGGTGGTCATATCGTTCCTTTAGATTATTCCAAAGAATAAGAGGATCTTTCACCATTAAATATTTAGATTTCAACCCCTCATGGAGGTGACGGCGAATAAGTATCATGGCTCTGGCCTTATTTTTTGCAGATCCTGCATTCCCTTCTTTAATAGTATTTCCCAAGCCATTGCACCTAGATGTATTTCGGCATCTAGGATCCAAGACAAATAATTCTTTCCGGAAATATCAAGAGCCGCAAACTCAATTTTTGCAAGATTTTTCATTGATATACTATAAAAGACAAATAAAAAAAAATTAGATCAATTATATCTTAAATATATATATACAAACAAACAAAGATTTAATCCTTATACGCGGTGTTGTTAAACCAGTCCACAAGGTCCTTTTAATAAAATTACCTCCTTTGAGACCAGTAGCCTCGCAGAACGAGATGTCCAGCTAATATACTCGGATTAAATAAACAAAACAAATAACATGTTAATTAACATATATATATATATATATTCATGTCATGAAATAAACATATAATAATATTAGACAAAACAAGAATATACACAAAAAAAAATTAAACACACTTATTTTTGTTTTAAATTATAATCACCATCATATATATTATTTTATAAATTAAAATATATAAGATGAAGAAAAAAACATACCGAGTAAATCTTTGAAGAAACTTGTAATAAAAATCTTCTGAGCAAACTCGTGCTGATAACGTGTTATGAATAAAATAAGGAACTAGAATAGATGAATGAAGAGGAGAGAAAAGAGAGAGATATTATTGTATTCTCAAAATTGAGTTGTATACAAAGCTTTCTCCAAAAGTCTATATTTATAGGCATAAGATGAAAACCCTAATTTCATGGGTATTAAACCCTAATTATAAAGCCCATTAAACTTTCTTCTAATACATGGATATTCATCATAAATAAAATATTCTTAACACTATTTGAGTTATAAATTCGATCAAATATTCAACTTATCTATCACCGATCAATTTAATTTATATGGGCTAGAGAATTAACCAAACATAGTGATTAACTCAAATTAATGATATTAGTTCAGAGTAAGCAAGTTTAATATTAATCTCTAGGATCTATAAAAATTATATCATGCGTAAGTTCAATCACGTCATCCATAGGAGCAATCACTAAAAAACATACATCTCATTATTTTTTTCATGTCATATTTTCTTAAGTGAATATTCAATCATATTTACTGTTAATTAATTTTAAAAACAATTTTTTCAACTGAATATTAACTTGAGAAAATATATGACATAAAAAATAATAATTTATCCCACAAACACGTAATGACATTTACCTATAATATTATAATTTCTCCTGGGTTTTACAATTCACTAATCAATTTAATATGTGTGGGCTAGAAAATTAACTCAAATTAAGATAGTTTCCCGCTAATTAATGATGTAATAATTTATTCAATTTTCTTCTCATATTTTTGGATCCTCAATACTAAAATAAAAGAGAAACCCCCCACAGGTGTACAATTTTTTCCTATAAAAGGGAGTGAAAGCAAGCATCAAAACACAACCAGAGCAATAATACATTTCAATTCCCATTCCAATGGCAGCGACACTTTCTCCTCAGCTCTTTGGAGCAATCCTTGTGTTGTTCCTGTTGCATCCTTTTGCAGTCAAGTCCAGACCTGTGAAATTTGAATCCTTTGAGAATCTTGAACATGTCCAGAAAGGAGATGTTGGCCATGGGATTACTCAAGTGAAGCAATTCCTGAGAGCCTACGGCTACTATCCTCGTGAGGTCGATCCAACAGATGATCAGTTCGACGATGTGCTAGAGTCTGCTTTGAAAGCATACCAAAAATTTTACCGTATGAAGGTGACCGGTAAGATTGATTCGAATATGATCAAAGCAATGTCGACCCCTCGTTGCGGTGTTCCTGATATCAACCTGGAACAGATTTCTAACTATGCCATATTCGGCCGGAATTACAAATTTAACAACTCCGACATCACCTACAGCTACTTGTCCAATTCCACTTCGGTGTCTAATCTTGCAGAATTCAAACAAGCAATTCCTAAAGCGTTCGGATCATGGAGCAGTTCTACTAAGAAGTTTAATTTCAGCGAGGTACAAGGAAATACAGCAGATATCGGTATCGGGTTCTATCGAGGAGATCATTCGGATGGATATCCATTTGATGGTCGCCCAAGTAGCGGTAAAAATACTTTGGCTCATGCTTATCCTGCTGGTTATACGTATGTGTTTCTTCACTTTGATGCAGCCGAGAAATGGACCAATAACCCTACTGCTAGTGACGACATAGACATAGAAACAGTAGCCTTGCATGAAATAGGACATAATCTCGGACTTAAACATAGTGGTGATACCAGTGCAGTCATGTATGCTAGTTACGCAGGAAAGCGCAGGACCCCTGCCAAAGACGACATTGATGGCATAATGGACTTATATAAGTGAAAACGCAGATCAGCTGTCAAGACTACTTGATAAGCCTAAGTTTATGATGTTAAATAAGTGATGAACACAGTTAAAGTATGACTACCTATATGTATGCGTAAAGCTTTAGTTATCATGATAAATCAAATATATACTTAAAAGCTTCCTAGCTTGTCTTGCGTTTAGAATAAGATTTCAAACGATCACTCATTATTTATTAAACTCAAAACATAATCCAACTCTCATGTATAATTTCGTAATTGATCTAGTACAACTAAAAATACAATTATATCAAAATAAGATAAAATATTAAAACACCAACGATCCGTAAACTGGCATCCATCAAAATAAGATGGGCAACACAAACAACATATACCACGGCAACACACTTAATCAATCCCTTTATTTTGTCTTGTTTTACACTTCTACGAGACGGGCGATGTCCTTCACTTTTTCTTCTTCGTTATCCACAGTAGATGCCCTTAATTAATTTATCTAGGGCGGATATTTTCTTAGTTTCCCTCAAGATTGTTAAAAAAATATAGTTAAGAAATTTTGAATGAAATATTGATCCAAACGTAGTTGAAGAAAATGTTAAACCATTTATTGGTTCATAAATACCCAGACATGCGCGACGAGGGTAACAAAAATATTTAAACCGTTCTGATCCTTCATGAGCATGTAGATATTTTGATTAAAATTTAAAATATTTTTTTTGAGAATATATTTGCCCGATTTTATTTTAGAATTAAAAAGCTAAATATTGAAAGTTACCTTTAATTTAAATAGTAATTTTAAAAATAAGATTTGTCAATTCTACTAATATAAATTTTTTAACTTGACTCAATTTAATGCTCATTCCTACGAAACATATTAATATATTTGATAGCTATACTATTTTTTTAATATTCTAGTGTATAAGTTATTTTTTGAAGATACGAATAAAGATTGTGTCTATAATTTAAATTTATAAATTTAAATAGGCTCGGCAAATAAGTTCGCAAACTATAATTTTTTAAATAGGTGCTCCAAGTAAATTTTGAGTTAAACATGTGTAATATTTTCAATATTACTTAAATAGGTATCTGTCGTCGCGTCTATTATTTTTTATCGTTAACATTCGTTATCCGACACATATCAACTTATTAAAATTTTGAAATTATATTTAAAAATAAATAGACAATTTAATAAAATATAATAGGCCCAAATTTAAAATCCCTAGCATCCCAAAACTCAAATTTCGATTTGATATTGTTTTGTCGTCAATTATCATGCCATCGCTTATTACATCCATCGTCGGACCGTCACGATCATTTATCTTATTATTTTATTATCAAAAATCGACCAAAATCGTACGAAATATTGAAATTATTAAATGAATTATTTGAATAAGAAAATAACGTTTCATTTTGTTGTCAAAAATACGACCACCGTTGGTAAAAGTGGTTGAATTTAGAGAGATTCAGAGATTTGGAGACTATAATTTTTTTAACAAAATCATTTATTTTAAGAAATAAAATTCAAAAATATTTAATCACGTAACATGTTACATTCTTATTGGTTAACGGATTTTTTTAACAAACACTGATAACATACACCTATTTAAATAATTTCAAAAATATTACACATTTATTTAACTCGAAATTTATTTTAAACACCTATCTAAAAATATATTTTAAACATTTATCTATCACTTAAAGTATTTAAATATTACTGAATGATCTATAACCACATAACATCGTTAAACTATTATATAATATATGTTTAAAATTCGACTCAACTTGTACGAAGAAACAATTATATTTATAATCAAATTTTTAAAATCTGAATTGAAGTATTACTTTTGTTGATTTTTTAACGTGAGACGTCTGATAAAATTATCTCGTATTTTTTTTAATTATTATGTATATTTTACTAAAATTAAAATTTCCCTATCCTTGTTTTACGAGGATGGTATTAGGACACAAGATAATATTTTTTTTAATTATTGTCATGTATTTTTTTTCACTAAAATTAAAATTTTAATTAAGATAAAAAAATATTTTTTATATATAAAAGTCTAGTTGCAATTAAACTTATGAAGGAGAAAATAGGTTTATTATCTTACTTTAATATTTTAATCTAAAATTTTAATTTTGGGTTCTCATGATTTTGACAACTAAGCTCAAGTATTAAAAGGTAGGAGTTATAGACATATAGTTAGGGTATTTGATTTTTAATGAAAAATAAAAGAAAAATAGGGAGCAACATAAAGAGAAATATATCAAAATATATTTATATTATTTTTTAGTGTGTTGAAAATAGGTCTTATTATAAAATAAATATTTAAATTATATCGTGTTTTTATATTCAGAGTAAGTATATAATATTTTATTATTACGTTAAAATCTTAAATTTTTATTTTTTAAAAAATTAAAATTAAAATATATAAATTCATTTGTTGTTGTTTTCGAATCAATAACTACCGTCCCCTTTTTCGTCTTCAAAAATCGATTAATAATATGCCAAATAAATGTTAAATACCAAACATCTAACCTTGAAAAATATATTTTTTAAAAAATAATTTCAAAATTCATAATTTTTTTGGTTGTTGTTGTTTAATCGATCGCTATGGTCCGCTACGTTGCTAGACCTCCACTATTAATTACCTAACTTTTTTATCTAAAAAATTAACTAACAATATGTCAAACGTCGAATATCGAGCCTTAAAATATTATTTTAAAAAACATAAATTTTGAGATTTATAATTTTTTATAAATATTATTAAAAATTATTTTTGTTTAGGAGAAAAGAAAATGGAGAATGTCATCGGAAAACTTTAACATATTCGGACTTAAAAATTAAAAAAAAAAATCTACCCTACAAGTAGTAGATTTTAAAAGGGTAAATTACACGGATAGCCATAATATTATGGGGTTAGTATCGAAATGGTCATAATACTTTAAAAAGCATCAAATACACCGGTGAACTATTAAAATGGTATCGAAATAGTCACCGACCGTTAAAATCTAACGGACCTGATGACATGGCAGTTAAAAATAAAATAGAATAATTACATATTTACCCCTATCATTCATGCATTTTTTAATTTAATCCTAATTTTAATATAATAAAATGATAAAATTATTTATTTAGGTGATAACATGTGTCACCACTTTATTGGAGGATATTTTAATATAATAAGATGGCAAACGATCACTCATTATTTATCAAACTCAAAGTATAATCGAACTCTTATGTATAATTCTGTAATTGATCCGGTACAACTAAAAATAAAATTATATCAAAATAAGATAAGAGATTAAAACACCATCGATCAGTAAACTGACATCCATCAAAATAAGATGAGCAACACAAACAACATATATCAGGACAACATTCTCAACCAATCCCTTTATTATGTCTTGTCTTACACTTATACGAGACGAGCGATGTCCTTCATTATTTCTTCCTTGTTATACAAGCTCAAACTCTAAATAGATTACTTGAGCTTGGCTTGACTCGAAGTGGACAATTTTATTATACATTTTATTTATAAAAGATATGTCCTCGTTAAAAATCACTTTCATAACCAACACTGAAAATTTAATATTGGAAAGAAAAAAAAGAATGCTAAAAAATTAGAATAATCCAAATAACCAAAAAAACATATTCTTACAATTTAATCACATAAATATAGTTTAAGCTTGTTCACGATTTTTTTGAATCGAGTTTAGGTCGACTTAATTCGGCTTGTTAAATTCTCGACTCGATCTAAACTCAAGTTGAGTTTACTCAAACTATGATCAAAATTTAATTAAATCAAACTTAAATAACTTGCGTTGATCTAAAATCTTATAAAAAGGAGTGAAAGCAAGCATCAAATCACACGCTAAAACAACTCAAACTATGATCAAAATTTAATTAAATCAAACTTAAATAACTTGCGTTAATTTAAAATCTTATAAAAAGAAGTGAAAGCAAGCATCAAATCACACGCTAAAGCAACCATACATCTTACAACTTTTTCACAAGGCTTCCAATGGCAACCGATCTCTCTCACCAGCTCCGTGGAGCAATCCTTATGCTATTTGTGTTGCATGTTTTTGTAGACAAGTCTAGACTTGTAATATTCGAATCCTCTGAGAATCTTAAAATGTTCAGAAAGGTGATATTGGGATGGAATTAATCAAGTGAAGAAATTTCTCAGAGTCTACGGCTACTATCAGCGTACGGTGTCAACCGATTAAATGATCCGTTCGACGATACTTTACAGGCATCTTGCAGCTTGTAGCAAAATCCGGCAGCAAAATTTACTATGCTTCTCTTGCAATGGACTGTTTTTACAGGCATGGACCTGGTCAAATTGCCTAAAATAAGCCATGGCGGAAACCATTACAGTTTCACCTAAATACCAGGAGAACAACCCTAAAACAAGCCACATGTTTTCTTCTTTAGTACTTCATCCTCCCCATTTAGTTGTTGGTATCGTACGACCTTTTTTCCTTTTCGTTTCTGTTAACAAGAAAGCCATAGCAGGCGGTGAGGTGGCATTGCCCACGGTGATCGTGACGGTGGTGCCTGTGGTGGTGGCAGAAACTTGATTCTGCCATCAACCACAAGAGTTTGATAGCAAGCAGTACCACCGTTGCCGTGAGCTCCGTCGTTTTATTTATATAGCTCCTCGACTCTCATCGGATGACAATGTACCCACCAACACCACCGCGGTGGCCATCGACAAAGACAAGAACAGACCCCACGCCGTCCGTTGGGCTATCGACCATCTCGTCATGTCCAACTCGTTCATCGTATTGATCCATGTTAGGAATAAATCCGGTAGGTACCCCTTCTCTTGTTTTCTCATATTATTATGGGTAAATACATGTTTTGGCATGTGAAGTTTACTTTAAATTGCAATTTGGTACTTAAAGTTTTTTTTTTTTCAGTTATATATGAATTTAAACGGTTGGTTCAAATTGGTACCTGAATTTTATTTTTTGTTCCAAATGGGTGCATGGCTATCATGCCCGACTTAAAATTAAAAAACTTTTTAAATGAAATTAAGTTAAAAAATTGAATCTTTGACTCGAATAACTCAATTTTTTTGTAATTAGTTGATTAATATTTAAATACAATTTGAGTTTTTAAATTTGCTAATGAAATCTCAAGAAGTTGGATGTACTTCAAAAATTTTCGGAATTAAAGTCTTGCACAAAAAACAAATGAAAATAATCAATTAAGCACAGTAATTTACAAATGAAAATAATCAATTAAGCACAGTAATTTTATCATTGAAGACATAATTAAACATAAAAATGTGACCATTTAAACCACTTATCAACCTCCACTGTTAAATACCTAACTTCTTATAAAAAACGTCTTCCAATGTGTCAAACATCGAACATCGAACCTTGAAACATTACTTTAAAAAATCTTAAATTTTAAGATTTTATAAATTCTTTTGTTGTTATTGGCAAATCAACCGTTACCGTCTCCTTCCATTGTTAGACCTCCATTTGTAAATATCTAACTTTTTCGTCTTCGAAATTTGACTAATAATGTATCAATTGAATATCAACGGTGAAAGATTATCATTCTTTTTAAATTATTTTTGTTTAAATTAAAGAAAATAAAGAATGTCATTCGAAAACTTTAATATAATCGAATTTAAAAATTAAAAATTAAAAAAATCTACCTACTAATAAATAAAATTTGAGTTATAAATTGAATCTTTGACCGATCAATAAAAAAATTAAAAAAAATGAGTTATAAATTTAAACTTTAAAAACTCAAATTTTCTGTACCTAGTTGATTGATATTCAAATACAGCTTAAGTATTTTTTTATTATTTTTGTTTTATATACGTATATCACATATAAAAAATATAAATAAATATATATGCATATAATTATAGAGATTCATTTAAAATGAAATAATTAATAGTATTTAAAACTAAATATGAACAAAATCTCAAATAACTCGAGTCTAAAGAATTCAAACAAGTTTAAATTATAAAATATGAGTCGTAAATTCGAATAATTTAAAAAAAATTACTAGACTCAAATAGATCAGATCAAATATTCACTCTATCTTTTACTTTCAATTAAATTTATGTGGGCTAAAGAATTAATCATAGTAATTAACTCAAATTAATGATATATTATCTTAGAGTAAGCATGTTTGGTATAAATCTCTAGGATCCACCATTCACTAATCAATTTAATATGTGTGAGCTAGAAAATTAACAAAACGTAGCGATTAACTCAAATTAAGGACAATTTTCCCGCTAAGTATTGATGTAATAGTTTATTGAATGATTTCGTTGTATTCTTGGATCCCTAACACTCAACTGAAAAAAAATCTTCCACTTGATTAGAATTTTTTTAAAAAAATAAAGTTAAAAAAATAAAATCTTTAACTCGAAAAACTCAAAATTTTTGTAATTAGTTTATTGATAATCAAATACGATTTAAGTTTTCAATTTTACTTGATATATGTATATCACATATGAAAAAATATAAAAAATATATATGTATACGATTATAGAAATTCATTTAAATTAAAACAATTAGTAGTATTAAAACTAAATATGAACAAAAACTCAAACAACTCGAGTAAAAAATTTCAAATAAAATTTGAATAATAAAATATGAGTTACAAATTTACTAATTCAAAAGTTTTTTACTCAACTCTAAAAAACTCGATCAAATATTCACCCTATCTACCATTGATCAATTTAATTTATGTGGGCTAGAGAATTAACCAAAACATAGTGATTAACTCAAATTAATTTAATATGTGTGGGCTAGAAAATTAACTCAAACTAAGGATAGTTTCCACTAATTAATGATGTAATAATTATTTATTTTTCTTCTCATATTTTTGATCCTCAATACTAAAATAAAAGAGAAACCCCCAAAGGTGTACAATTTTTCCTATAAAAAGGAGTGAAAGCAAGCATCAAAACACAAACCACAACAATAAAACATTTCAATTCCCATTCCAATGTCAGTTACACTTTCTCCTCAGCTCTTTGGAGCAATCCTTGTGTTGTTCATGTTGCATCCTTTTGCAGTCAAGTCCAGACTTGTGAAATTTGAATCCTTTAAAAATCTTGAAAATGTTCAGAAAGGAGATGTTGGCCATGGCATGTCATCAAGTGAAGGCGGAACACCAGGTTCCTTTAGGTTTGCTTCAGCCTATCCAGATTTCACAGTGGAAGTGGGATCGAGTGATCATGGATTTTGTTACCGGGTTACCGATGACGTTGAGGAAGCATGATGCTATATGGGTCATAGTTGACCGGTTGACCAAGTCAGCTCACTTCTTACCGGTAAGGATGGACTTTAGTTTAGAAAAATTGGCTCAGTTGTACTTCAAGGAGATCGTGAGGTTGCATGGTGTACCTTCATCGATCATATCGGATAGGGATCCGAGGTTCACAACGAGGTTATGAAGATCTATCCACGAGGCTCTAGACACCAAGTTGTACTTCAGTATAGCCTTTCATCCTCAGACCGATGGACAGTCTGAGAGAGTTATCCAGGTCTTGGAGGATATGCTTCGGTGTTGTGCGGTAGAATTTGCTCGTAGTTGGGAGGAGTAGTTACCGTTGGTAGAGTTTGCTTACAACAACAATTATCAGTCGAGCATCAGGATGGCTCCATTTGAGGCCTTGTACGGGCGCAGGTGTAGGACACCTTTGTGTTGGACAGAGCTCAATGAGAGAAAGATTGTGGGCTCAGAGTTGGTAAAGGAAACTGAGGAGAAAGTTCAGATCATCAAGGAGAGGTTACAAGCAGCTTTCGACATACATAAAGCTTATGCGGATAAGAAGCTAAGCACATCGAGTATGAGCTTGGTAAGAAAATGTTTCTTAAGGTATCTCCGTGGAAGGGTATCATTCGATTTGGTCATAAGGGAAAGTTGAGTCCAAGGTATATCGGGCCTTACGAGGTTCTTCAGAGGGTTGAACTGGTAGCTTATCGGCTGGCTCTACCTCCAGAGTTGGCACGTATACACGATGTGTTCCACGTGTCTATGTTGAGACGTTACCATTCCGATCCTTCTCATGTGGTTCAGCTTGAGGAAATCGAAGTCAATATGAACTTGACTTACGAGGAAAGGCCTATTAGAATCGTGGATAGAGGAGTCAACGAGCTTAGGAACAAGTGTATACCCTTGGTAAAAGGTTTTGTGGAGGAATCATGGGATCGAAGAGGCCACGTGGGAGGCGGAGAAGGACATGAGAGTTCAGTATCCTTATCTCTTCCTAACAGGTAAATTTCGAGGACGAAATTTTCTTTAAGGAGGGGAGAGTTGTAACGACCCAGATTTGGATCCGAGTGTCGGGTTAACCCGAGAGGTTTAGAGCTTTGGTTTTGGGCCCCGAGTTGAGTGGTTTTGAGCTTAGGCTTGTTGGGCTTGAGAGATTTTGGGCCTTGAGAGTTTTATGTGGAGGATAATTTGGTAATTTTCTAAATAGATTGAATAGGTAGGGGTTTAGAGAGTGTGTGCTGCAGAGGATGAAGTCATTGTGCTGGAAACTTTCTTTCATCTTCTTCCTTGCAACCTCAAGAGAAAGTGAAGTATAAAGGTTGAATCTTTGGAGTTTTGTGGGAGAATCTCGGTTTTGAGCTGAAGGGAAGGTTGTAGGGTTGTTAGAGACCTATCTAAAGAGGTATAAATGTGTTGATCTTGTGAGAAAAAAGGGTTTTGAGTGGGGGTTTGTGATAAGAATGGGATTGAGGTTTTAAGGGTTTTGAATCTTAGTTTCTTATGCCTTTGATGTTCTGAGAATCTTCCTAGGTGTTGTCTAATGCTGGGTTTAACATCTCTTTGTAGAAAAAGAGGTTGGAGGTCCATCAACAAGTGTTAGAGGTGAAAAAGCTTGACAAGAGGGGAGCTCGGGTTTTGTGGTTGTTGCTTGCTAAGGTTGGTACTCCTAACACTTCCTAATATCATTCATATCATGGTAGATTGCATTACATGTAAATTGATGCATGTTGTTTGGTTGAATGAGCTTGTTTGAGCTTTAATGGTGAAACTCGAGTTAATGTGATTAAGGCCTGGAAAGTGATGTTAAAACATCCTAAATACTCTTAGAAATGAGTAGGAAGACTTTAGAATCGTTTAGGTGAGGTTTGGGGATGAAACTCTAGAAATTTTAAGTGCAAACCTGTATTTCGTGAAGGGGGTATCGATACTCGGGCTATCGGTATCGATACCCCTGAGTAAGTTTTGGCTGGTCGTGCAGGGGTATCGAACCATGATTCGATACTAAGCCCTCCAGTAACTTTTTGCATCAATACCTGTATCGAAACGGTCCTTTCCCTTTTTGATGACTTTTGAATTGGTCAAACGGTATCGATACTAGTATCGATACCCTTGTTTCGATACCCTTTTTGGGTGGGCATCGATGTTGGGTGTTTCGATATCCTACCTAAGGGTATCGATACCGCTGTGTATTTCGGCCAAGTTTGGGTAGAGATTTGGGGCCTGGTGATCCTAATAAATAATTTCATTAATTTATAAGCTATGAAATGAACTATTAAACTAAGATTGATAATCTTAACCCCAAAAGACTTAAGCATGATAAGCTTTAATATATCTTGTTGTGATAAGATCCTAGGTGGATCGTTGTGTGGTCTGAGTCCTTGTGTGTTGGAAATTCTGATATCCATAAGTGTTGCAACACGTTGAAGGCCATCCGATGTAACATTTCGAGTGATGATTGAAGACTTTTATTCCGAGTGTTGGGCGGCCTCACTCGAAGATGTTCGATGTAACATACCGAGCATGGGGTTGGTTGGGCGGCCTTCACCCCTTTCCAAACGTTGGGCGACCTCGTTCGAAGATGTTCAATGTAACATTCCGGGCATAGGATTTGAGGGTGGTCTCAATCCTGAGTGTAGGATCTCGATGCTGTGTGGACGCGGGCCTCAATCTTGTGTGTTGACTTGATATGATTTGTATATGTTGTGTGCGATAATATACATCTCATTCATGTCATGTGTTAGTCAAGCATGCTAGACCATCATACCATGCACGAGACTTATATGTCATGCTTTACTACTTTTGATATGCATGATGTTGGCCGAGTTCGGCGTATCCACTGAGCTTGTGTGGCTCCGCGTTCGAAATATGTTTTCGTGCGTAGGATAGGTGAAGCGGGTTCCGTGGAGCACCATCGAGGTTCGGATTTCAGCATAGACCGTGTTGTCAGAGTACATTTTATTAGATAGTGGGCTAGTACTATGTTGAACCCTATATGTAATTATAACTCTGTTTATTCTAATTTGGGTCGAATGTTTAAATGGTTTTGTAATATTTGGAGCTCCGATTTCTTTAAACTATTTTGGGCTTATGTTTAACTCATTTTGGATTTTTTGAATTAAGTTAGATTTGGATTTGTTTTAATTGTTGGACCTTGAAGGGAAATTTTGAAATACGGGTTTTGGACCGGAGGCCCAATGTGACATCCGGGTCGGGGTGTTACATACCCCTCGTTGCGGTGTTCCTGATATCAACCTGGAACAGATTTCTAACTATGCCATATTCGGCCGGAAATACAAATTTAGCAAGTCCGACATCGTCTACAGCTACCTGTCCAATTCCACTTCTGTGTCTAATCTTGCACAATTCAAAAAAGCCATTGCTAGAGCGTTCGGATCATGGAGCAGTTTTACTAATAAGTTTAAGTTCAGTGAGATACAAGGCAATAAAGCAGATATTGGAATGGGGTTCTATCTAGGAAATCACGGGGATAGTGATCCATTTGATGGTCGACCAAGTAGCGGTAACAATACTTTGGCTCATGCTACTCCTGCAGCTTCTCGGAATGTGTTTCTTCACTTTGATGCAGCCGAGAAATGAACCACTAACCCTACTGCTAGTGACGACATAGACATGGAAACAGTAACGTTGCATGAAATAGGACATAATCTCGGCCTTAAACATAGTGGTGATAGTAAAGCAGTCATGTTTGCAAGTTACGGAGGAAAGAGAAGGACCCCTGCCAAAGACGACATTGATGGCATAAATGACTTATATCAGTGAAAACGCAGATCAGCTTTCAAGACTACTTGATAAGCCTAAGTTTATGATGTTAAATAAGTGATGAACACAGTTAAAGTATGACTACTTATATGTATACGTAAAGCTTTAGTTCACATGATAAATCAAATATATACTTGAAAGCGTCTTAACTTGTCTTGCGTAAGATTCCAAACGCACTCATTATTTATCAAACTCAAAGCATAATCGAATTTTCATGTATAATTCCGTAATTGATCCAACAAAACTAAAAATACAATTATATCAAAATAAGATAAAAGATTAAAACACCATCAATCAGTAAGCTGACATCCATCAAAATAAAATGGGCAACACAAACAACATATACCACGATAACATCCTCAACCAATCCCTTTATTATGTCTTGTCTTACACTTCTATGAGATGGATGATGTCCTTCACTATTTCTTCCTTGTTATCCCCTGTAGGTGCCCTTAATTAATTTATCTAGGGCGGATATTTTCTTAGTTTCTCTTAAGATCGTTGAAAAAAAATATAATTAAAAAGCTTTGAATGAGAAATTGATCCAAATGTTGTTGAGGAAAATGTTGAACCTTTTGTTAGTTCGTAAATATGCAGAAATGCACTACGAGGGTAACGAAAATATTTAAATCGATCTGGTCCTTCGTGAGCATGTGAATATTTTCACTAAAATTTAAAATATTTTTTCTGAGAATATATTTGTAAAATTTTATTTTAGAGTTAAAAGACTAAATATAAAAAGTTACCTTTAATTTAAATAGTAATTTTAGAAATTGACTTTAATTTAAATAGTAATTTTAGAAATTGACTTTAATTTAAATAGTAATTTTAGAAATTGTCTCTAAAAGAATAAATTGATTCTCAATATTAAATATTTCATTATAACAAATTTTTAATAAAATTCCTATAAGTAGCATGTCATTCCTTTGGTTTTAACATATACTGAAAACCACAAAGCTTTTCTCTTGATTTACTCTATTAGTTTTTCAAAAGTTATTTTTGGTGATAAGAGTTATACATCTCCACTGCAAGTTACGTGCTCTAAAGAAAGGAGCTCTCTCAATCTATTAGTTTGCAACTCGGATTAAAGAAGTTTGTGACCTTCTTGTTGTGTGTGAAAGTCTGATTTTTGAGATTGATCAAGTTGCAACAGTCCTCAATGGTCTTCCATTGGAGTTCGAATCTGTTGTGGCTGTTATCTCAGCCAGCAAAGAACTTTATACGTTCGATGGTGTTGTTTCTCTTTTGGTGGATGCCAAGACTCGATTGGAGGATTCTTTTCGGTTTGTTATTAGTGTCAACAACACTGTTGTTCAGCCAAAAGCTAGGGCTCAAGATTCTCGTCCAGAATATACTTTTACTCGAGGTGCTCGTGGAGGACGTACTGGATTAGCTGGTCGTTTTCGAGGCCGATCCAAGCTTCAGTGCCAGATCTGTGGCAAGCTTGTCCACCTTGCAGATCATTGCTGGCACAGGTTTGATAAGAGTTACCAGCTCCAAACTCCCATATCTGAAGATTCTCATTTTTGTTGTTGCACTCATGATCAACCAGAAGGAGCTTATGTTCCATTCGTGGCATCTGAGACTCAGCCCAATTTTGAAGAGAAGTCCCTTCAAGTGAATACCCTTGTTGCCTCCACTCCCACTTGGTACCCTGACTTTGGGGCAACTCACCATATTACCAACACCATCTCTCATACCCTCATAACTCAGAAATACACTGGTCAGGGTAAAGCATACATTGGTGATGGCACTTCTTTACCTATTTCACATATTGAACAATCTTTCATATCCACCAACATTTGTTCACTAGCTCTCATAATCTTTTGCATGTACTTGATATAACACGTGGTCTTTTGTTAGTATCAAAATTCACAGCTGACAATCGTGTTTACTTTGAATTTCATTCATCCATTGTGTCATAAAGGATGAACATACAGGTGAAAAGCTAATGCGGGGCAGTCAGAAAGATGGTCTATATGCTTTTTCTTTAAGTGATGTTACAGTTGTTGCTTATTCCACAATTGTTGATGACTATTGACTATGACACAACAGATTGTGACGTCCCTCTTTTGAAGTAGTTAGTTCAGTTGCAAAAAAAAATTCTAGAAATGATAATGACATTTGTTCTACTTGTCAATTAGAAAAAAATCATTCTCTTCCTTTTGCTTCTTCAAATACAGTTTATACTAAGCCTTTTCAATTGGTTGAAATAGACATTTGGGGACCTGCTCCTGTGGCCTCAAATGGATATAAGTATTACATGTCTTTTATCGACTTGTTTTCCAGAAATGTTTGGCTCTATCTATTAAAAAAGAAATTTGATGCTAGTGCTGCGTTTCAATTATTTTATGCCCTGATGTTGAATCAATTCAATACAAACTTAAAAGCTATTCAGGTTGATAGAGAAGGGGAGTTCAAATTTTTAGAGACTCAACTTGCATAATTCGGTGTACAACTGAGGTCACTTGTCCACACACTTCACCACGGAATGGTGTAGTGGAACGAAAATACAAGTATATAGTTGAGAAAGCCCTCACACTCCTTGCTCATGTCTCTTTGCCTATGAAATATTGGTTTTATACTGTGATTAGTGCCATTTATCTTATCAATCGCATGCCTTCAAAAATTCTGAACTATCAGTCTCTATTTCAGGTTTTGTATCGTAAACCTCCTGATTATAAGTTTATGAGAGTATTTGGTTATTTGTGTTTTTCGTACTTGAGACCATATAACCAACATAAACTAGCTTTTCGATCCAGCCCTTTATATTTCTAGGGTACTCCTTCACATATCATGGTTATCTATGTCTTAGATCAGAAAATCTCAAGGGTCTTTATTTCCAGAAATGTTGTTTTCAATGGAACAATTTTTCCTTACAGAGAGCAACCCTCCAATGCATGCTTGCCAAATGATCTTTCTTCTCCACTTTCAGTTCATAATGAATCAGCTCCTTCTACATCTCCACCACCTGTATCTAAGCCTCCTACACAACCTGGTGTCTCAGAATTTGCTTCATCTGTATCTGTTGCTCCTGAATAAAATGTTGCTTCTGCACCTGATACTGAGCCTGCTTCACCTATGCCTGATCCATCTGTACAACCTGCTGCGTCTGAGCCTGATCCATCTGGTATTCCATCTGTACAGCCTGCTTCATCTCTTCCTACCAATACTCACTCCATGAGAACCAGGAGTAAAGCTGGTATATTTAAACCTAAGGCGTATCATCTTCAGGTCAATGAAGTTCCTTCTGATATTCACACTACCTTACAAAATTCAGATTGGCATGCATCAATTGTTGCTTAATACACTGTTCTTATAGATAATGACACCTGGCACCTGGTCCCCTTACCTCCTGGCAGAAAAGCTATTGGATGCAAGTGGTTATTCAAAATTAAAAAGCATCCAGATGGATCCATTTCTTTGCATGCCTTGGCGATTAACGATATCCGGTACAGAAAATATACCATAGAAGAAATTGAAGAAGCTACTGGGAATTTCACAGCAGAAAACAAGATTGGAGAAGGAGGTTATGGACCTGTTTATAAAGGCAAACTTGATCACACTCCAGTTGCCATCAAAATTTTGAGACCAGATGCTGCTCAAGGGAAGAGACAATTCCAACAAGAGGTTGAGGTTCTTTGCAGCATTAGGCACCCGAACATGGTCCTCCTACACGGTGCCTGCCCCGAGTACGGTTGCTTGGTATATGAATATATGCACAATGGTAGCTTAGAAGATAGACTATTTCGAAAATGTAATACTCGACCGCTTTCATGGAGGAGACGGTTCAAAATAGCTGCTGAAATTGCAACTGCACTTCTGTTCCTTCACCAATCGAAGCCGGAACCACTAGTGCATCGAGACCTTAAGCCTGCTAACATTCTCCTCGACCGCAATTTCGTGAGCAAAATCAGTGATGTTGGACTAGCACGGCTGGTTCCCCCTTCTGTAGCTGACAGTGTAACACAATATCACATGACTTCTGCAGCAGGGACCTTCTGTTACATAGACCCGGAATATCAGCAAACAGGCATGCTAACGACAAAATCAGACATATATTCACTAGGAATAATGTTGCTCCAGATTTTTACAGCCATGCTTCCAATGGGTATTGCTCACCATGTTGGAAGGGCCATTGAAAAAGGAACTTTAGCCGATTTACTTGATCCAGCTGTGCCAAATTGGCCACTTGAAGAGGCTTTATCATATGCTCAACTGGCAATAAAATGTGCAGAGCTAAGCAAGAGGGACAGACCAGATCTTGCCATCGTTATAGTTCCCGAACTTAACCGATTAAGGGACATCGGATACAGCAATAACGGCTCTAACAGTTGTGGTTATTATAACCAAGGATACAGCAGCAATGACGATAGCCAAGGATTTTACACATGTGGCGGTAGCCATGCGAACAGCGTTACTGATAGTATGTGCAGCGCATTCTCGAGTTCGAGGATATCATCACCAAGTCAGGTTTGAGACTCAGTTACTTGCTACACAATCTCCATACGGATGCACAAAAATACATATGAAAGCTGGTTTTCTAACTAGGAATTAACACCTATGTCTGAAAATTCAGAACCTGGACCAGCCACCAGGACTGAACTCGAAATAAGATGGCGCTGCCGAATGAAGTTCCATATGAGACTGAACCAAGTACCAACATTGCTTCTGAACAAGATGGAAACGAAACGACTCTGGATTATGCGATACGACATAGGAAATATGTATGTATAGCACTTGCCAAAAAGCTGATTTCACAAAGCAAGCCATGAAACTGCTCAGATTGTTGGTCTTGTACAGGAGATCATTAGCAATGAAGGGTTGAACTAGCAGCCTGTCTGTCATGTTAACATAGATGATGTATTGTAGTATAATTGGCTAAACACCTAGATAGAGAGAGATAAACATCAAAGATTTTCATTGTTTTGAAGCTTAAATCATATTTATACTCATGAGAATCCAATTTTCATTTAATTTTTCAAGTTGAAATCAAAGGAATCTTTATTTAATATCTGCAGGACTTGAAATTTGATTATTAGCATCATTACCGACCGCTTTGGGTAGATAATGCAAATGGATTCAATAATTTGAGAAATAAGGAAGATATTTTAAAATTTACGATAAACACTACAATGTAGTGGAAAGTCGTCACTTGTAGTTGTAGGGACGTAGATGAAAAAGTTATCTGCAAGTGGACTTCACTCTAGTTTGTAATAGTTTAATATTTTTTATCGATTTTAGATAAAATTAAAAAAAAAATTATCACTTGTAAATGGTGTCTTCACTCAAATCGTTATCCGTAAATGACAACTCTCCCGTGCAATATAATTTTTATCATAAATTTTAAAATATCTTTCAATTTACTTTATTTTTCTAATTATCAATCCAATTTAAATTATTTACCAAAAATAGTCCATCATTACCACACACCAGTTTTATTTTTACCTTTTATTTACAACTTTATTTTAAAAAATTAGATTAATAATGAAACGATGCGTTTTCGTCGCCACCCTAACATTTTGATTTGGCAGCAAAAACCCTAATAATTCTCCTTTTTCTGATTTCACCTCTCACTGTACTCTCCAGTGGTCTCACGCGAATTGAACACAGGTAGTTGATTTTACTTAATTTTTCTCCCGTTTGGTTTTAGAAATTCTGGGATAATCCCTGAATCCACTATTACATGTTTGTTATCTTAATTGTTCGCTTCTAAGATTTGTGAATTACAATTCTTATTTCAGGGAATTTAAAGCTCTTTCTTTTTCAATAAGATTGGTTCAATAATGGATTCCGATATGCAGAACAGTGTGAAACAGCAACAACCAGCTCAGAGGATACAAATATACCCTCCCACCACCCCTGGAGTTTCACCCTTTTGGATAGGTGCTCAAAATTAGATCTTTTTTGCTCATAATTATTGGCCTGCATTGAGTTAATACATAGTGATCTAAATTTGATCTATTTTTTCAGCTAAGTATGAAAGAGATGCTAAGAAGTATTGGGATCAGTTCTACAGGCGTCATCAAGATAAAGTTAGTCTTCTTGCAGTTTTCTTTAAGTTATTTTCACCTCTTTTAATAGCTGCTAAGCTCATTGTTGAAATGCTGTGTTATTACTTTAATGCACCACCATTACACCCCCAAACCCAGATTTTGGACTGGCTGCTAAATAACGTTAAATGCTATAATAGATACTTGAGGTCGAGGATTGAATGTTACAAAATATCAGTTTAGTCTTTGTTGTACTAACAATGGTTGTGACGAATTTGGGCTGACTTCTAAAGCTGCAACTTAGATAGAAGCACTGCTACAAGAATTTTATTATGTTACTTGGTATACTGAGTTACTGACTTTGACATTGTTCAATTCCTATTGTTTCAGTTTTTTAAAGATCGGCACTACCTGGACAAGGAATGGGATCAATATTTCTCTGTGAGTCAAAACTAACTATTTTCTTCACATTGCTTTTGATTTTATAGTTCTTCAAGATGATTTGTTTCCATTTTTAACTATTTTTTTATTAACTCAGGGAAGTGGAAGAAAAGTTATTTTGGAGGTAAACCATAAAACCACTGAACATTATCATTTGCATAGTACCCGTTCAGTATCTATTTGGTCTACAAATAGACAGACTACTAATACTATTTTCCTGAGTTTGATTCTGCAATAGGTTTTCTGTTAATGTCAGATTATTTGGAAATTGACTTTTTTTTATTTGAGTTTGAGTAAATGAGAATAGTGCTAACTTTTATGCTTTCCCTATGAGTTCTAATTTTATTCCTCTAAATGTCTGGCAATCTTATTTGAGATGCCCTTATTGCTAAAGTGAATGGTGTGGTGAATCTTGTTGAAGGTTTTATTGATATTTTTGGTCACTATGTATGGTAGCAGTAGCACTTGACTTTATTGTTCCTTATAGTGTGTGTTAGTACTGCCCTTTCTTGTCTAAGTTCTTTTTTATATGTTTATCGAACTAATGTGACCTTGGTAAGCAGGTTGGCTGTGGCGCTGGAAATGCTGTATTCCCTTTAATTGCTACATACTCAGATGTTTTTGTTTATGCATGTGACTTTTCACAACGTGCAGTTAATTTGGTTAAGGTTCAGTTTCTTTTCCTAATTGTTCCATTTTTCATATAGGAGGCTGAGTTCCTATTATTTGGAAATTTAGTATAAATAGGTATTGCGGCATGATTGAATTATTTTCCCTTATTATTGTAGGCACATAAAGACTTCAATGAGACTCGTGTAAGTGCTTTTGCCTGTGACCTGACCGCTGATGACCTTAGGGAACATATTTCTCCTGCCTCTGTTGATGTTGTAACCATGGTATTTGAATAATCATTTGGATATTTCATTATCTTCCATGAGTGCTCATGTATCTTTTCTCCATCAAATCTGGCTGACATTATAAGTAGATTTTTGTGTTATCTGCAGTATCACCGGAGAAGATGCTTTTAGTCTTGCAGAATGTCAAAAAAGTTCTCAAGGTAATTGCTAATATATTTGCATAATAGCAATATGTATTAAGATTTCTTATCTCCCTTGCTGATAAAACTAAACTTGGTATCCTTCTTCCTTTTCAAATTTTTTGTTGTCTTTCCAGCCAAATGGTCATGTGCTGTTCCGAGACTATGCTGTTGGTGATCTTGCTCAGGTTGATCTTTGCACATTTCTAGCTCCTTTTTAGTAAAATAAATGTGCTGAGATCTTATAATCTATTAATATCTTTTTCTGATAATCTGAGTACATTCTTGGTTTTTACATAGGTGATGTTTTCCCTCTTTTTACCGGAGTCTACGTTGCTTAACTTGATCTTGATCTTGTCCTTTACCTTTTGTTTTATATTGTATCTTACCTTGGTTTACAGGAAAGGTTCTCTACCAAGGATCAACAAATCAGTGAAAATTTTTATGTCAGGGGTGATGGCACTGTATGTTCGAGTTGTGATCTGCTTTAATTTTAATATTTTTTTCTTTTAAACAAGACTGATTTTTACTCTTTCCTTTTCAGCGTGCTTACTATTTTTCTAATGAATTCTTGACAAGTTTATTCAAAGAGCAAGGACTTGATGCTGAAGAGCTAGATTTGTGTTGCAAACAAGTTGAGAATCGAGCTCGTGAATTGGTTATGAATCGGTAAGCGATCAATGGTTTAGCAAGAGAACTTTTCTCTTTCCCCTCTTACAAAATACTAATTCTGACTTCCAAATTTTTAGGATTTTTTCCCACTTTTCTTGGAAGAACCGTATATTTTCCCTAAAGGAATTGTGTTTCCTGTTATTTTAGGCGTTGGGTCCAAGCTGTATTTCACTTTTCAGATAGTGTAAACTATGCCCCTTCTTCAGAGGCTCCAACCAAGTCTGACCTATGTTGTCAAGTGATCAGTCAGCCTAAGGCTGATGCAGAGCCCGTTAGTGATTTTGTTGTTGACATGTCTGAAGGTATGGCAGGTGAAATGTTTGGAGTTCCAGCTACTAATGATAACGAGGTAAATATTTGAAATTTGAATACTTATTGAAGATTGTATGACTGAATGCTATATGTACACATACATTTGAACAAGATGTATCCTTGTTGCTCATTGTTTCCTTCAAATACACCAAGTTGTTCTGTCTTTTATGCTTGCCACAGGTTATTACGATTGAGCTCGGAGGTTGTGATTTCAAGATCAAAGTACTATCCAAAGAGCACCAACACACCTGCAAATCAACCGGCTTGATGTTGTGGGAATCAGCTCGTTTGATGGCTGCTATCCTTGATAGGAATCCAAGTATTGTTGCAGGGAAAAGGGTTTTGGAATTGGGGTCTGGCTGTGGAGGTATCTGTTCGATGATTGTAGCTGGATCAGCGAGCATTGTGGTCGCCACTGATGGAGACAGCAAAGCACTTGAGCTGTTGAACCAAAATATCACATCAAACCTTAGACCACCATTTCTAAACAAACTTGTTTTAAAGAAACTCAAATGGGGAGACAGAGATGATATCGATGCCATCAAAGCGATGAACAACGAAGGCTTTGAAGTCATCATCGGAACAGATGTCACCTACATTCCTGAAGCTATTTTACCTTTGTTTTCAACGGCAAGAGAGTTGATTTCATCCGACAGCGGTGCTGAGAAAGACCAAGCATCTGCACTTATCCTCTGTCATATCTTTCGACGAGTCGATGAACCATCTTTACTTTCAGCTGCATCTCGGTATGGTTTTAGATTGGTAGACAAATGGGCGAAGGGAAGTCCAACCGACGAGTCTGAGTCTCGAAGCTTGATCAGCTATTGGTTTCCAGAGAACAGTTTCGAGGACCATATCCCAACTTCAGCACTTAATATCATGTATTTCCAGTTAGACTGAATTCATATTTGCAGATGAATTTTATATATAGGGTTATATTTTGATTAGTAAATTCTATATTTTAACCATTAATCTTAAATTTTACACTTTACGACCTAAATGTCTAAATTTTAAAATTATAAAACTTACGTAAACTTTAGCTTATGTATCAAATTATTTTCTATATATAAATTTTCAGTAAATCAGATAATAATACATTATCTTCTGCTAAGCATGCAAAGGAAATATATATAATATTTATTGAATACACCAATAAAAACTTGACAGGACCACAACTGAAACACTTTTACAGCAAGGGAATTCAAAAGAAAGGGACAGAAAGGAAATGAAAGCTGGTCTTCTTCCTCCTGGGTTTTCTAGGCATGCTTGAGAAACTTCCATCTCCTGTTTCTATGCTGAAATTGAACATATATCTCAACTTTGTGTATGTTTCAGGAGATGTCATGGTCTTTTCTGCTTGATGGAATGGTTGGTTTATTCGGATTAGAGCTGACAAATAAAGAACCACTTCTGTTTCAAACACTGAGCTCATGTTCATGGATCATTGGCTGGGAGATTTTAGCTGTACAGCTCTCTTAAGACCCCCATGGAAGCTTCAGCTTGACACAACTAACAACTCTGAGCAATCTCCACTCCAGCAACCACTGCATCTTCATATAAACATGGTGAACTATATCACAGAATCAATATTGTGACATATATACCAACATATATATATATGGAAAAAAATAAAATTGAAACATATATATTATATATATATGCAGTTAAACCTAAGTTACTTAGATCTAGTCTGTATATATGCAGTCTTTTAGTCCCACAGTTCTTTGTATATGATGGGGACATATAGGGTTTCGGTTTTTGACTGTAAAACTGCAGGCCAAGAACACCCATATGAATTATTTGCCATTTCAAGGACCACTACCATTGTTATGACTTCTTTTTCTGTTGATACAAAGTACAAAGTAGATTTTATGTTGGGCAGTAAATTCATGCAAAATAAACACTAAAATCATTACATACAGGTTCATGCATGCATAAGATTGTAAAGGAAGTAAGAATGAGAGAAGTGGATGACAGATAGAGAGTGAGCACTCAGAGCTTCAAGCATGAAAATGCAAGAAAAAAACCTGGGTGCTCACTCTCTTCTGTCATCTCCCTTACCCTAAAACAGACAGCTGATTATTTGTCTAATTTTCCCACCAAAAAGAGCTTGTTGAACCTGGACCAGATAAGTGAAACATGTCTAGTTTTTGGTTTGGTTTGGTTTGGTGTGGGAAGCAATGGAGTAGCACAGGGGGATTTATACAGAAGGGAAAGGAGGTTGGTTTGCATCAGGTTTTGGAATAAAATGTGGGGTTATTTTATTGGTCACTCCCAAATAATTTAATCCCATTAGTCAGACATTGAGGATAAACAAGTTTAAAGACTGTCTCTTTTGATCAACCCTAGTTGTCCATACAAATCTAGACAAGGCGTCACATATTTATCAAATTATACACTTTAGTCCTTACCATTTGCACACCCACTAACTCCAAATCCAATCCTCAACCCTAGTTTTATTTTCTCGAATGACTTTAATTAATTGTTTTTTAGGTAAATTTATCTGTCTCTTTTTCATGTTTCACGTTAAAAATTTCTAAAAAAATTGAATTTAAAATTCTGACTCTTATTTTCTACATCTTAAACCCTAAATCTTACGCCCTAAAAATTGTTTCATCTAAAATTGACTCTATCCCTAATTCCCTAAACGCTAACCACAACCTCTAATCTTAAACCCTAACTCCTAAACCCTCTAATTTGAAACGAAAGCACGGATAGAGACATGGAAAAGAACTAGATAATTCCTACCCTTCTTTTTTAGTTCATATTGGTTGTTTACTTTCATGTAATCAAATATGTTTAGTTTTTAAAATCTATTTTAGGCCACGATAAGCCATTTGTTGCATTCGATATTTAGGTTGGATATTCATTTGTACCGGCTATTAGGTGTTACATTGATATTGATATTAAATTAAAAATATTAGAATAAATTATAAAAATAAAAATAAAAGAGGTTAATTTCGAATTAAATAAAAAATTATAACTAAACTGGATAAAAATTAAAAATAAACTATAATTTTCAAAGCTTAAGTTTCTTTCCTCTTATTTTTATTGTACTAAATAATGCATAAAATACTTATTTTTCTTCTAATTTTTTGTCCTCTTAACCAAACACAAAAATATTTTTCATCCTTCTTTTTTTAATTTTTGTTCCTGATAAAACTCGACTTAACGAATAAGATATTAATAAAAAATAATTAATTTTTATCAAATTATCGAGTCAAATTAAATTATATAAAAGATTTTAATTTTCGGGTTAGAATCGAATTAAGATATCTAAAAATCCACTCTCACCCCATCTCATCCTTATCCCTACCCTTTGTCCATTTACCTATGGCAAAAGAGTTTTGTTTACTTTAATGAAAGGAAGCATCGGCAAGTGATTGGTGAACACCAATTCATATGAAGGTATAGAAATTCAAAATCCTGTTAAAGTCGATATGCTTTTGATTAATTAAATCCTGAAGAGACTGACATCGGTCATATCCCCACACTACCAAGTGATTTGATCCTGGCGTAAAGTAGATAGAATCGGATGGTATGCTTCTTTTAGGATATTGTATTTCGTCATTTCATGCAGACCAACTGTTTGATGGAATGATTCAGTCAACACCAGTTGGGGAAATGCAATCACTATTAATCAACATCAATAATGTAAATAATACGCTTTTAGTATATGATAATCACTTAGAATATGATACACGATAAATTTTAAATTTAAAAAAAAATTAAATCTTTAGTTGTATATAAAAAATCTTTCAAAAATTTATATATATATATATATAAAACGCTAGAATTAATAAATTTACAATATTAAAATTTTAAATTTCTAATCCTCAAAGTTTATTGTCATTATTGGATATTTTAATCTTCTCCTCCATCACCTGATCTCGTCCTCATTTATTGTCATTGTTAAATTCTTAAACTTATATCTTATATTCTTAAAATTTTAAATTTTTATTGTTAGTCTAACGTCGATCATTATCACCTACCTTTTAAATCCCATTGTTTATAACTGGCTATCGTCGCAAGCCAGCATCGTTACCTCTTTCATATTGTCGGTTCGATAAAAAAAGTGATCATTAGTAGTTGAATTAACCGTTAAAAAATAATAATTTAAGGTTAAAGTTTTAAGATTTTAAAATTTTTTAAATAGAGATTTTATGATTTTTTTAAATGCAAAGGAAATTAAAGAAATATGTCGTGTCAAATTTTATTTACATGACGAAATTTTTTTAATTGTTGTTGATAAATTGACATTAAAATCACAATAAAATAAAATATCAAATACATTGATATAAATTTAAGGTTTAAAATATTAATTTAAAATTTAATTTTAATTAAAAAATTTAATATTTTATCGCATTAAATCAATTAAATATTTATATAAATTTAAAATTTAAACTTGATCACATTTTCCCCATGTGTGATATCTTTTTATTTACAAAGTTCCCTAGTGGAGAATGACCTAGTTTACTGCTTTAGTTATTTATTGTACTAGGAATATTCAACCATTTCTCCAGCACCAGGCGCAGCTTTCAAAACTATGGGTTAATTGCATGAGAAGTCCATAAACTATGACAAATTCTAAATTAATCACAAAAATCTTAAACATAATAGTTACGTATGATACGTCACGTTTCTATCATGTTGTATTTATGAAAATTTTTGAAAATATTTTTATAAATTTTATAAGCATTTTTAGAATTTTAAAATTTTTAAAGAATTTTTAAATTAAAATAAAAAATTAAAAATTTTAAGTAAAAACATTGTGATACATCAAGATTTATTGGTCAAAATAAAAAAATTAACTGATTTTTTTTTTAGTTCAAAATTTTAATTAATTTAATTTTTTAGGGTTATACCTCTAGCACACACATAGATTCTTCTTTTTCTTGGTAGAATGTCTTAAAGTGCTACACCGAGGGTTCGACATCGAAAAAATATTTCATGCACGTCCAATTAGAAATAAAGAAGTTTTCACAAATATCGTAATGTAAAGTTTAAAGATTGAATTTAAAGTTTAAAATATACGATTTTATGTTTAGGAGATCTGTAGTTAGAATTTAAAGTTTAGAGTAATATGTTAGGGTTTAGGGTTTAACCTATAACCCTAAATTATAACCTAAACCATACATTCTAGTTATGACCCTTAAATTTTAAACATATAAATCTAACTTTTAAATTTAATCTCTAAACCCTAAAATTTAGACATTTGTAAAAATTCTTTATTTTCATCTAGGAAAAATATTTGATGCGTTGACAATGATTTGTTTTTCTTCTCACAAACGAATGTATATTTTTTATTAAGTAATTATAATTTTTTCTATATCGGGATTCGAACCCATACAAGATAAAATAGAATGAACATCTTTGACCACTAGGTCAATCAGTGGATCTCAAAAATGAATATATTTTAAGATTTGATTATTTAGTTTAAAGTTCAAATAGTTATTTTGTATAAATTTTATAAACTAACAATACATTAAATAAAAACACTATTTGTTATATAAAATAATATTAAATATATAGTTAGTAATTCAAATAATATCATTATCATTAAAATCAATATTAATTCTTTATATAAGGATTGCTTATATAGTTAGTAATTAAAATATTAAATAATTAATTTAATATAATTCGATGGTCATTGATTATATTTTTATAGAGAGATAAATCGATTATTTGATACAATTCTGAAGGATAAAATATCCGTTATGCATACATTTAATAAAAGACAGTTGCTTGATTATAAAACAAAAAAAATTCATTTCTTTATTGTTTCTTTTCTACATCTCACCCAAAAAATACTTAAAAATTAAATTTTAATCCCTAAACTTAATTTTTATATTTTAAACCTTACCCCTAATTCCCTAAACTTTAAGTCTTAAAAATAATATTTTAAAAAGAACACTAAAAGAGACATAATAAAAAGACAAACGATTTGCACTCATAATTATAATGTGTGAGTTATCTCGTAAATATATTTTCGGTTTAAATCTCTCTATTTATAGGCTATACGTGTTTTAAATTTTAGTTTAATTGTATTTGGTACTGATTTGATTTTTCTCATATATTTAGATGGTTATAACGTAATATTTATTTATACTTTTAGCTTAACCTTTTTTATGAATTACACGCAACTTTTATATAAAATTACTTGAATTTAGGGCGAAAATTATCTATCTCTTTTTCATGTCTTCTTCTATATCTCCATTTTAAATTAAAGGTTTTAAGGTTTAGGACTTAGGGTTTAAAGTTAGGGGTTATAGTTAAGGTTTAAGAAATTAGGGGTATGGTGTATTTTTTAGAGTGTAGGTTTTAGAATATAAAAAATAAGGGTTAGTGTTAAAAATTGAATTTTAACCCTTGAATTCGAGTCTGATAATTATAATCTTTTTCGCTCATCATACATGAAATTATACTTGCAAACTGTTCTCATGGTGATGAGCACACGAGAACATCCCGAGCCAAACTCGCTCATGATGGTATCCCTAGTGTTCTGGTCCGTGTCTCCACGGGTTGTGGTACTGGTAGCCGAGCAGACACCGTGTGATCACACAGCTAGCTCTGCATTTGATCGGAGAGCCAATCAACTTTGCGTCTGGTGTTAACAAAGAACATGCTCGGACTAATGGTCAGTAAAATCCATGCAAAATAAACACAAAAATCATTACATACAGATTCATGCATGCATAAGATTGTAAAGGAAGAGAGAGAAGTGGATGACAGATAGAGAGTGAGCACTCAGAGCTTCAAGCATGAAAATGCAAGAAAGAACCCTAGGTGCTCACTCTCTTCTGTCATCTCCCTTACCCTAAAACAGACAGATGATTTGGCTCATTTTCCCACCAAAAAGAGCTTGTTGAAGCTGGAATCAGACAACTGAAACATGTCTAGTTTTGGGTTTGGTTTGATGTGGGAAGCAGTGGAGGAGCACAGAGGGGTTTATATACAAAGGGAAAGGAGAGTGGTCCATACAACTTTAGCCAGACCTTACACATGCATGTACTCATTCAAATTAGTCTCTTTGGTCTGTGCCAATTCAACCCACCCACTGACCCACAGATTCTAAATCATCTAAGTCCCTCCAAATCCCTTCTTTCAATGGCTCAACCCAACCCTACCTGTTTCCAATTGGTCTGGTGAAATGAATCTGCTCTTCCCATGTCCAGTGCCTTGTTCATCAAGCTTTGTTTCGTTTTGTCTTTTCAATCTCAAACTCACGGTGGTAAGATATTTGAAAGATTAAGGAAGCTACTTACTAGTGGAGAGAGTATAAACAAACCCCAAAGCCTTTGCCTTTGGAAAAGGAGAGGGATTTATATTTTAGTCAAAGTAAGCATCAGCCAATGCACGATCAACACCACCTCATATGAAGAGTAGAAATCTTAGGTTACTTGTGGGAACAAAAATACTATGGCTATTTTTTCATTATTCTTTTCATGCCTCCTTTGAATGTTTTAAAAAATTAAACCTTAAACCCTTATTTTCTATATCCTAAATCCTAAATCCTACTCTCTAAAAAATACACTCTACCCTTAATTCCCTAAACCCTAACCAAAACCTCTAACCTAGAACTCTAAACCCTAAACTCTAAACCTCTAATTCGAAGTGGGGGCATAAATGGAGGCATGAGAAGGGTAAGATGATTTGCACTCTACTTGTGGTACTCTATTTTTTTCCCAACACTAAAAAAATAGATTTAAAGTTAGAATTTACGGATCAAAAAATCTAAAATACTGTAAAATTTTAAGGTTAAGATTTAAAATTTATTTATTTTTAATATCGAGACAAGTATCCTACTATCCCAAACCCTACCTTATGGCTACAATCATATTCATTTATTGTCATAAATTTAAGAGTTGGCATCGTACATTTCGAACTATGACTTTGATTTTAAATTAATTCTTTAATTTTTAAATGTTTTAATTTTATCTTTAAACTATAACTTTTATTTTAAGTTACTCTCAAAATTGTGATTGTAAATTTTTGTTTCATCCCTAAACTATGATCTTATAAATTAGTACATAAACTTTTGAACGTTCTAATTTTATCCTCAAAATATTGTTTGCCAATGTTAAACAATGAATATCATTGTTTAAATGATAGTTAATTTTTTTGAAATGATTTTATTAAAATAGGATATGATTAAAATATACTGATAATTAGGGGTTAAAATTAAAATGTTCAAAAGTTTGGAGGTCAATAAAAAATGAGAGTAATAGTTTAAGGATAAACCTAAAATATTTAAAACTTTAGACACTAATTTAGAATGAGAGACATAATTTAAGGATAAAATTAAAATATTTAAAAATTTAAAAACCAATTTAAAATAAATATGATTATTCAGAGACGTGACACAAATAACTCCATACAAAGATTACCTATAAAAAATTAATCCTACAAGTTATAAAACCGAATGTCAATTAAATTCAAAACTGAATCAAATCAAAACACTAAATTAATAACGCAAATTTTATATTTTTTTCATTCACAAAACTCAAGTTTATTATTTATTACTACATCCTTAAATATTAATTATTTCCATTTCAAGTGCGGAAAATTTAGGGTTTGAATTTTGAGAGATATTTTTTAAAATTATTTTTCACTAAAATAAAAATTTAAAAAATATTATATTATATTTTAATTGATTAATGATTCTTTAACTTACTGAGAAAAATTTTAAAATGATAGAATAAAATGTTAAACACTATCTCTAACAAAAGCTTTAAACATTTAAAACGAGACAGAAAATCATAATTTAAGTATATATTATTTAATTTTAATTCCAATTAAACAAATAATAACACTTTTCATTAATTAAACCTTGCATAACAATAAAGATGTGCAGAATCTTTTGACATTTGTAAATCCCCAACCACTCTTTAATATGCTTCATTCCCTCATCTAATTTCCATTTACCATTGATACGATTAGGCGTGAACAAAACTCAATTCGATTCGAAAAAACGAATAATTTGATTCGAAGCGAAAATATTCGATTCGTTTTGACTCGACTTGAAACGAAAAATTTTAAATAAAATCCGAGTTGTAAAATAAAAATTCAAATAACTTAAAATTTTTAGTAATTAAAGTATTTGTTTTTAAGTTTGACAAGAATCTCTCATTTTTTTATGATATATATATATATATATTGATATATAAAATATAAAGAATATCGTTACATATGAAATATATATACATATCTTATATGATCAGAAAAATCGTTTAAATTAGAGTCAAATCATACTATAACATGATAAATAATTACAATTAAACATTTATAGGAACTCGAAAACTCGACTCGATTCGACTCGACTCGAACAAAAAAAATCAAATAAAATTTGAGTTATAAAATATGACTCGTCAACTCGAATAACTCAAAAAAATTTTACTTACTTGACTCGACTCGACTCGATTAACTACTCACCCTTATATATAATACCAAGAAGCGTAAAATTATCAAAAATAAAATAATTTTATTATGAATTAAATAATAAAAGATAGAATAGAGAGAAGTAAGATCAATTTATATGGACTAAAGTTAGTCCGTCTTCTAGAAACTTTTATTTGTATCATCAAATTTTATTACATCGAACTCAAATTATGTCGTGTCTTATGTCATGTCTACGACTCTTATCATGATATTCGGTAAATATATTCAGATCCAACCTTCGATTATTGATTTTGAGATGACACAGTTCAATAAAACTCCTATCAAAATAAAACAAAAAATCAATTTAATAATATATATTAAAAAATAAAAATAAAAACACGTTAAAAATATGTAATATTTTACACTTATCAGATACTTGCGTAAAGCACCCTACAATCTTACCTTTCTCTTTTGTTATTATTATTTCTCCAAATCATGCATGATTCTCTTTGACATAATGATTCCATCCTCTTAATCAACGTCAAAAGCAGATTCATATATGATCACAAATCTAAAAGATCTAATTAAATCATGAAAATATAATGTTAATCAATTGTGTATGTGGTTAGACTGACTTTTGAATAAAAATAAGTATAATAAGATTAAAATCTATGAAATACATGTTATTTTCTTTATGTATTTTACTAATAGCTCATAATTTTTTTTGGTAAATATTTAACTTAATGCAATTTGAGCCTTTTTTCATGAATCTTGTGCGGTCAGTCCTACTGTATATACCAAAACCACCTCCGATCTTAAATCAAGTTAAATTCTTAAATGAGAAATCAAATTATTTTAAAATTTAACATTAAACTTCTTACCAGTTAACTCAATACGATTAAACCATATTTTTTTAAATAAAAATTTACCTAGAAGAACCTAATTTACTGTATTATTTATTTGTAAATGATTAAGTATGGTGGGCATAGAACAAAGAGAGTATAAAATCCACCATTATGGAAGCGGGTATTTCTTAATTATGAGTATGAAGTTTCCCTTTCAAGAGTGGAAAATGAGTGGATATTTTTAGGGACAAAATCAGAATGATATTTAAGGGGTAAGGATTAATAAAAATAAAGTGATGGTCAAATATAAAATAATTATTAAGTTGTTAATTTAAAATTCAAAACGGAGGGCTAAAATTTAATTTAATTAATTTTGAATTTAAGAGGGGTTTAAAAAGTATAAATGGTAGGTTAAGGATTAATTTGTTTATTTTTAGAACAAAAGGGACATAAAAAGTAATTGTACCAAAAATAGGAATTGAGATTTAATGCACCTAGTTTTTTAATACACATAGTTTTAAAATTAAATTTAATAGAAGAGAGATTACATCATTGGTCATTCTCGTCACGTTATTTAAAGGATCAATCAATTAAATATATTAATTTTATTATTTTTTTATTAATTTTTCCTTTCTTGGTTTAGTTATCGTCATTTAACTCATTAACTAATTAATCCAGATCGAATATTATAAAAACTCATTATGGGTGACTCTATACCAACCTAACTTTGACTCACAGTATCATAATTCGAACTTCTCACATCTATTACTCCAACTTCATTTCAACCATTATGATAAGCAATAGCATCACCATCCTCATCTATCTTTTTCCTGTTACAAACATTAATGCCAGGTAAAGAAATTCTGTGCATCTTTTATGCTACTTTCGCCAAGTAGCAATAGATATGGAGATTGTGTTTATCTGCAGATGAGTGGGTTGACCCTTGCTGGTTCAGTTTGTGTTTGGTCTATAAACTCCTTACTAAGGTCATAGTCAAGCGCCTTCAACGCATCATGACTCTCCCTGTCGCCCCAAATCAAACTAGTTTCATCATGGGAAGGAACATATATAACAGACAAGAATATTATCATAAATCAAGAGGTCATCCATTGGAAGCGCTCCATCAAAGCTAAACACGGGTGGATGGCGATGAAGTTGACCTGAAAAAAGCCTTTGATCGGAAAGGCACGCAGGGATTGGAGGGTCTCATTTGAATCATTATAAGCTAGTACATTGCGATTTACGAGTTTCACTTTCCTTTGGCACTAGAAAAGATCCGGCAAGGTAATCCCCTTTCCCCATAACTCTTTGTCCTCTCAATGAAAAGATTAGGGCATAGTATCTCGAAGGCAGTAGATTAATTCTGGGGTTGCCATTTCCATTCACAAAACAATGTACTCCGCTTTCTCACGGATGCAATTCACCTGTATTATTATTATACTTTCATTGGTGTTTCATTTTAAAATACTAGTTAGTTTAGTATTCAAGGTTTAATAATTGTGATTAGGGTTAGGGTTTAAAGAATTAAAGGTATATTGTATTTTGTAGCGTGTAGGTTTTAAGATGCGAAAAGTTAGTAGAAATCATCTACCTCTTTATGATGTATCCTTTCATGCATTCATTTTAAATTAGAGGGTTTAAGATTTAGGATTAAAGGTTAGGGGTTGTGGTTAGGGTTTAGGGAATTAGTGTAGGGTGTATTTTTTAGGGTGTTAGGTTTAGGGTTTAAAAATCATTTTTTAGAATTTTTTCAAAGGATGCACCATAAAGAGGCAAATGATTTTTACCCGCAAAAAATCAGATTACAGCTTAAATTTTAATTTTTAAATATAAAATATAAAAAGAGACATAATTAGGGTTAAAAGATTTTTATTCCTTTCTCATTTTTTTTAGGACGACCTCATTTTATATGCTCGGGATGACTTGGCTAATGCAATAACTATTAATAATGTTCCTTCGAACTTTGGCCTCCACTCGACCCCTTATTGTAAAACTAGTCACTTAAAAGTTATTACTGTACACAAATTAGTCACTTAAAAATATAATATATAAAGATCTATTAATTTACCGAGTGAATAAGAATGTTTCTGTTGTTTACCTTGTATGGTTTGAATTTTAACGTTTGTTTTAAGAATAAAATATTTCTCGATTTAATAAAAAATAAAATATAAGATAAAACAAGGAAAAATATTAAAACTTCGGTCGAACAACTCGAACAAATAATATATCTCTACTTGATCCAACTTCTCTGGGTTAGGGTTTATACAAAAATACAAATTAGATAGAAAGACAAGCCTTGGTCCTGTTTCAGAACGTGTAGGCTAAACCAGATCAAAACTGGAACATTTGAAGGCAAACATTCGTTCAGCATCTTATGTCACGAGATAGAATTAAGATCAAACATTAAAATAAAAAAATATTTATTAAAATTTTAAATTTAAAAATTAAAATGTACGAAAATTTATTTAATTAATATTTAAATTAAAAAAAAAAAGCTCAAATGCAATGTACTAAAAAGATTCTTGCTCTTCTCAACCTATATATAACTCAGTCCCGCATGTCGTAAAGTCGATCGTAACACCTACCCTCCCGACCATAGTTCTCCAATTGAGTCGGCAAATCATAATTAATAACCAACTCGGTATCTTTCTTCGTCAAACTTTGTGTTGTCTTCGCAGCCAAAAGGTAAACTTGCTCCGGTTGATCTTTGCAAATATTTATAGTACTATTTTATTTAGAGATAGATTTAAGTTATATAATGTTTTTTAAATTATTAAAAGATTGAAATGGATTTAAAGATAAAGATCAAGTTATATAATGTATAACTCGTTAAGTTTTACATAATTTTTGGATTGTTAGAGGATTGAAAAGGATATTCAGATCAAGTAAAACTCTTTAAGTTTTATATGTTTTTGTTGATCATTGGATGATTAAAACGAATGACTCATATTAATTCCTTACTTTTTCTCCAAGCGACAAATCATGTATTATTAAGGGTAAACTACATGGATAGTCACCATACTATGGGGTTAGTATCGATCTGACCACAATATTTTAAAAAGAATCAAATACACCGGCAAACTATTGATTTGGTATTAAAATAGCCACTTGCCGTTAAGGAAGTAACGGACTGATGACGTGGCAGTTAAATTAAAATGGATACTAACCCCATAGTATGGTGACTATTCGTGTAGTTTACCCTATTATTAATACGGGTGGAAATCATCTACCTTTTTCTCGTGTCTTTGTTTTAAATTAGAAGGTTTAGGGTTTAAGGTTTTGGTTGCTGTTAGAGTTTAGAGAATTATGGAACTAGGGGTAGGTTGTATTTTTTTGGATTAAGGTTTAGGGTTTAAGATATAGAAAATAAGGGTTAAGGTTAAAAATTCAATTTTTTAGAACATTTTAAAAGAGGCATGGAAGGATGCATAATAAAGAGCCATAAGATTTTTACCTTATTATTACCCAGTTCTCAGATGCATAATCTGGGTGGAAATCATGTACCTCTTTATGGTGCCTTCTTCCATGCTTTTGTTTTAAATTAGAGGATTAGGGTTTAAGGTTTAAGGTTATGGGTTATGGTTAATGTTTAGGGAATTAGTGGTAGGGTATATATTTCAGGGTGTAGGGTTTACAGTTTGGGATATAGAAAATAAGAGTTATGGTCAAAATTTTATTTTAAAAAAATTAAACGAGACATGATAGGATGCACCATAAAAAGACAGATGATTTTTACCCGTTCTAAGATCATATTCCAATACATGATATATAGGGTTAACACGACACCAAAACGAAATAACGAAGGAAACTGCAAATTAATAATCTTTCAATTCAATTGTTCTTTCAGTTAACCCTAAATCCAGATTTTTAATGTTGTAACACCGAAAAAGGTCGAGGATTTCTATTCGTAGTCCCACAACAATGAAAGAGTTTATCCAGACTGCGAACTACAAAGCAGATTTTATGTTGTTGGGCAGTAAATCCATGCAAAATAAACACAAAAATCATTACATACAGATTCATGCATGCATAAGATTGTAAAGGAAGAGAGAGAAGTGGATGACAGATAGAGAGTGAGCACTCAGAGCTTCAAGCATGAAAATGCAAGAAAGAACCCTAGGTGCTCACTCTCTTCTGTCATCTCCCTTACCCTAAAACAGACAGATGATTTGGCTCATTGTCCCACCAAAGAGCTTGTTGAACCTGGAATCAGATAAGTGAAACATGTCTAGTTTCTGGTTTGGTTTAGTGTGAGGAAGCAGTTGAGCAGCACAAGAGGTTTATATAGAAGGGAGAAGATCAGAGTGGTCTGCATCTGTTTAGGGAATATCTGCAGGATATATTATTTTCTTGATCACTCCCAAATATTCCGACATTGAAGATAAAGTAAAAGACTATATCTCTTCTGATAACATCTATTCCAATTGCTGCCCACTAAGTCCAAATCCAATCCCATTCCTCCAAAGCTTTCTCCCCATTGGGGTTCATGATATTCGTGTCAAAATTGAAGTAAACCATGTCATATGGAGAAAGAGGCTGCTAAGCTAAACACCAGCAAATCATGTTGGGAAACACATATGTTTCATATCTGCTAACAGTAACACCCCATTACTCTTTGTTGCTCATATGTATGGGAAACATGCTATATACATATAGGTTTAGTAGAACAAAAACAATATTATTAATCAGTAAAACATAAACAGATGAAGGGTGTTGGGACCAGAAGGCAGAAACTGCAGCTGGTCCCTGGGCCTGCACTTTGGCTTTGGAAAAAGAGAGGAATGTTTATATTTTAAACAAAGTAAGCATCACCCAATGCATGCTCAACACCACCTCATATGAGCACCTGGAAACGCAGAAAGCTCCAATATGGCGGTAGATCAGCAAAAGTAAATATGCTTTCCATTAATTAAACCCTAAATACTACAAGTGATGATGATGAAAAGAATCGTTTTGACGTTTTGTAAATTCCCAACCGCTCCTTCATATGCTGTATTCAGTCCCCCATTGCCATAGATTTGATGCTTGCTTAAAGCACCCTGCAATCTCACGTTTCTCTTTTGCTATTTTTATATGTTTCATGAAATACTGTACTGCATTATTTTATTTGTACATGATGAAGTAAGGTGGGAATAGAACAAAAAAGAAATATAAAATTTCCCCATTATGGAAGTGGGCATTTCTTAAGTATGGCTATGAACTTCCCCTTTTCAGAGTGGAAGATGAGGGATGAAGGCGGATCCCTTACAGGTGGATATTCCCCATTTCTCCAGCACCATCGACAGCTTTAGAAAAGTATGGGATAATTGCGTGAAAAGTCCCTAAAATATGACAGGTCAAAATTCTGTGTATCTTTGATGCCACTTTCGACAAGTAGCAACAGATTTGGAGAATGTCATGATATTTTTATAGAGAGTAAGGTGTAGAACTTATTATCTAAAATTTAAGGTTAAAGCTTAAAATTTAATTTTGGGTAAATTGTACTGATAGTCCCTGAACATTTAAGGCATTTTTAATATAATTCACTTTCATTATAATTATTGTCGTCAACAACTGTTAAAAAAATGATATAATATTTTAAAATATTTATTTATAATTAATTTATTATGCATTTTCTCTTTTACCCCAGCAATCTTATATTCTTTCTCTCATACTTTCTTCTTTCATGGCTATACCACAATTAATTTAATTATAGATATGAAGATTATAAATCAGATCAAACCAAATTTTTTTATCAACTTGTAATCAACTTAAATTTCAAAGCTTCCGCCCAAATCCGATTTAAATTTGACTCGAATTTTAAAAATGGACTTAACCTAATTTAACACAAAATAAAAATATATTTTACAATTTTTATTTTAAAAAATAAATATATATTTCAATAAAACAGGAAAACATTGGACACCATTATTTCCCGTTAAACACGCCATCTACAATCATTCTCCCATGTCTCCAAAGTCAAGAACCACTTTATATACCAATAATAACTATATATCTGATAATACCTTAGTGATCTAATTATTGTTTAGTCCCTCTACTATATTGAAATTTGAAACTTAATCAGTTTACTTTGACTTGATACGATTTAATCCCTTGAATTTGAATTGAATTTTGAGATTTAACCATTGCAATACAATCTATATACTGACTAATCCGGATCGAGTACTGCAAGGATTCGTTATGATGATAACCCTTCAAACTCAATTTATTCATTCACAACATTGGGATTCGAACCTCTAACCTTGTTTAAGGTTCTGATATCTCATCTCACTAGATTAACTGATTATTTTAATGACAGTATCTAACGATTTTATTAATTCGGATCACTAATAACAATATACAAAAATGGAGGATTAAATCATGACATAGTAATATGGCCAAAAAAATCATGTCATAGTAGAGGGACTAAAATAGTAATTAAACTTTCTTTGTATTAGGACCCCACAGTTTATAACTATTCTTGTTTCTTCCCTTACCTGTCAAACAACATCAAAAGAAGAATCAACTACAAAATCAAAAAGCCACCTCCAGGCCACCAATTTCTTAAAGAATCCTTTCTTTTGAATCTTCAAAAAATAAGCTTCAATGGAAGATTACAGCAGATCAAGATCATACAGAAATGGGATGATGCAGTTGGAAACCTACCGCGAGGCACCGCCACCAAGGCTCGGTTCCTATGAGCTCAGGTCCTATAGCGTTTCCTATGCACAATCCCAGATGGCAGCTAACAACTACAACAACATGGGGAATAACAGCAACAGGGACTTGAAGTTGAAGAAAGTGAAGAGTACTTCTGGTTCATCTTCTTCTAAATCATGGAGCTTTGCTTCGGACCCTGAGTTCCAAAGGAAGAAAAGGGTTGCTAGCTACAAGATGTATAGCGTTGAAGGTAAGGTCAAAGGGTCCTTGAGGAGAAGCTTTAGGTGGCTTAAAGATAAGTACACACAAGTCGTCTATGGCTGGTGGTGATTGTTGCAGACATGCAATTTGGATGAATTGAATTTGAATCTTTTTTCTTTTGTGTTTTATTGTCTTGCTTGTATCCAAGGTGTTTGTGAAAAAAACCCAGAAAGTTTCAGTTTTTAAAAAGGATGGTTTTTGATTGATTATTGATGTTGTCGACCACATGTGGACTAACCTGATTGTAAGTTTGGTTCATCCTGCTCCATTACCTGAGGGTAAAAAGCTTTCTAGGTGTACCTTTACATGTTTAAATCCTTTCAAATTCTGGATGTTCTTAGCTTTTTTGTAGTCTTTGAGTAGCTTAGATAATAGATTCTGTTCCTAGAGAATAAATCTCCATCTAGCATTATTATCGGTTTAAACTTTTAGGTATTTTTAGTCCTGTGTGACGTAATAGTTACAAAAATTTGTATAATAATATATTTATTAAAGGTTAAATTTAATATTTTTTTAAATAAAATTAAATTTATTGAATGTGGAAATATAAAGGGTTAATGTATTCTTATACAAATTTTTATAACTATTAAATCACCAATTTAACGATAGGTAATAACTCAATGTTTATTTTATAATAAGGGTAAACTGCAATGCAAGTCACTTAATTATGGGTAGGGTTATATTTTGGTCACTCAATTGCTAAAAGTTACGTTTGGGTCATTTAATTATAAGTAAGGTTACATTTAGGTCACCTAATTAATAAATGTTACTTTTAGATCACTCAATTATAGGTAAGGTTACATTTGGGTTACTCTTCATATTTGAAAAAAGTTTATCAATTCGTGTATTAGATTAATTAATAATTTCAAATGATGTACTCTAATGTTAACAAGGGTATACAAGTGATTTAGAAGAAAAATGACCAAATTGATATACTTTTCAAATATGAAGGGTGACTCAAATGTAACCTTACTTATAATTGAGTGACCTAAATGTAACCTTTAATAAATGGGTGACCCAAATATAACTTTATCCATAAATGAGTGACCCAAATGTAATATTACTCATAATTGAGTGACCCAAATATAACTTTTAATAATTAATTGACCCAAATGTAACTATACTCATAATTAAGTGATCTTTGTTGTAATTTATCTTATAATAAAAATTAAAATTTATTATCTATTATATAATTTTTAAAAGTTTAATAACTATTTTATATTTTTTTTTTATAAGTTGGTAGTTATTTGTGTACTTTACCCTAAAAACATATTTGGTTCATGGTTGCATTTTTCATAGGATAAGCTTTTGTATCTTTTGCTGCTAAATATATAAAGTAGCTTTGGGCCTCCAAAGGGTACAACACCTGTAACATAAATCACCGTTTGTTGGTCTATTTTTTTATAGAAAGATAACGATAAATATAAGATCGTTTAATAAAATAAAATACATTAAAATTTATATCGAGAAAAAAATAGACTGATGAGTAGAAAATCACTACTGTTGAATATTTATATTGTTATATACGAGAATCGTTCTAATTTTTTTGTATTAAATAAAGATAAAAATTTTATCTAATCCTCGTCAATTGTTGTTTTTATGTATTAAATAGAGATAAAAATTTTAAAATATACAATTTTTAAAAAAGAAATTGTTTTTGTCCTTATCAATCAAGAAAAATTTTAAAATATATATTTTAGTCCCCTCTATAATAAATTTTTAGTTCCGCCCTTATATATCCATCGCATATCCCATTGCTATAATTTTTATTTGTCACAAAATTGATCTCACCACGAAATTTTCGACAAATAATAAAACAGAATTCGAATCATATTTTTTTTACAACTATCTTATAGGCATTCTTTGTTTTCCTGCAATATAGTTTTATGAAATTTCCTTCTACTATGACCACAATAGCATGAACCATGTAAGTTTTCTTATCCTTTTGCTTCACATGGAGGCTTAAGTTTCTTTCATGATTGTGAAGGACATTTGTGTACCTTTATAGGTTAATTATCTTTTCCAGGATAATTATTGTGCCGAGAAAGTTTGGGAACTATTCGACATAAAAAAGAAAAGGTTAAATGATCTCTAGTTGTTTGGGGTGTCCTTTAATCCCTAGACATTCTTTTATCTCATGGCTTGTTATTCTTGATAGACTACTAACAAAGGATAAAATGTTGAGATGGGGGTGTCAAGTTAATCCTCTGTGTTTGTTATGTAGAGAAGAATAAGAATCTCGGGACCATTTGTTTGAAAACTGTGCTTTCTCAAAGCAACTATGGTTGTTGATTATGCAGGCATGTAGATTACATTTTACCACTGAGAATTAGACTAACATGTTTGGATGGGTACTGCAAGTAGAAAAAGAGAGATCCATGAGAGCTGCAATCGTGAGACTTGCATGGAATAGTTTCAACTATCACATCTGGCGTGAAAGAAATTGTCGGTTGCATGGACATCAACCATAATTGATTATTGATATATTTACCACTGTTAAGAATGATATCAAATTAAAAATGTTAGACCGTAAATATACGATAGATAGACGTATAGTAGATGAGTGGAAAATTTGTTATTTTCTTCTTTTGTATAGTCTCTTTATTGTAAGAGAGATATTGTTGATACTTGATTTTATTAGATTTTGTGAGTTCTTTGGATGAATAAAATTTCATTTATCCAAAAAAGAAAACAGATTAATTTACAATTTATCATATAGTTTCGGGACATCAGTGCAATTAACCATTAATGTTCTCTATCTCACCCGCCATTACCTTATAGAAAGAACATTACTATGTTAGAATGAAAGGAATATATTTGTACGAAATGATAAGCAGCTTGGTATCGATCAGTTAAGTTTCAATTTCAATATTGTATAAGCATAAAATTCTCGTCGGAAGACTCACCCACCAAAATCAAACGTGTGACACGGATCGATTCGAATTAGTCAAGCTCTGAAACCGGAAGGGGAACCAAAAAGAAGGAATATATTTGTGAAACAATCAACTCACACAACTAAAAAAATGAGGACAATAATGAAAGAGACTATATGTATGGAGATGGAAACAATATCTGATTCTCATATGAAAAATAGGTGTGTCAAAATGAAAGGAGGGTCCCTACTCCCCATAGTCCTTTCATAGGGTACCCCAACCCCATAGTCCTTATTTGGCAGAAAAAGAGTGATGGGAAACCTCTGCAAATCACTCATGGTATGTCTGGTAAACAGTAAGTGGCTTTTGGGTTGTTGCAGCAAACCATTTAAGAGCATGCAATGGAGAGAAGATGGACCCTGGCGCAACCAGCAGCCACCTCCAACAACCAAGGTCCACCATTAGTGAAGTGAATGTTCCATAAACAAAAACCAGGCAATCATGGACCACTCCCTGCCCTGAAGTGGCATTACCCACCAATGGAAATAGGCTGGCCAGTTCCATTTTCCTGGTTTTGAAATGACAGATAACAGCAAAACAAGCAACCCAGACAAAAAAAAAATAATGTAGTTGTAGTGTAGTACTAAACATTAAGGAATGGCCGTTGGCCGATGCCTGTTAAGTCGAGTGTAAGGAATTTAATGAGCCTTAAGTAAGGTCTCGGATTCGACTACACGAGTTGCAATATGTTATGCTTAGCCTAGGGTGAAAGTTGAAGCAATATCACCTTAAATCAATTAGAAAGTGGAAAATATAAAAGGTAGGAACTGAGATAGAATGATTGTTTGGGCACTAATCTCAAGGAATAACTCTCTTTAGAGATTAGACGTAAAGGTGACCCCATGGCCATGGCCATGGCCATATGGTTGGTCATTCTTTAGCAAAACATTGTCAAAAGATGTATGGATCAGCTGTCAACAAGCAACTTTACCCTATGCACCATTCCCTTCAGTAAATGTAAAAACGGTTCGAGCTTCAACTTCAGTTTCACCTCTCCTTGAAGAAATACCTTACAAAGCCAAATTTAGGCTTTAAATACCTACAACTATCACCAAGATACGCAGGTAGTAGTTCAAGTTAACCCTAGCTAAGGCACGGCGGGGCCGTCTCGCCATACCTTATAGAAGATTCTGCAATAAACCTTTTGCATTACAAAGTACTTCTGTTTTCGAGATGTAGTAGTAGTGGTAGTAACAGCTTAATATGACTATAGAATGAGATCTGATGGCTACTTGGTTGGCCATAAATCAGTGCATGTCTGTGAAAAATAGCTAAGATGATTTTAATAGAATCAAATCCCTTTTCTATGGTGATAAAAGTACGCGGTAAACGACCAGCATGTGGCCCATTCAAAGAGAGTTTTGTCGTTCATAACTCAATGATTATGAATCACATCAGGAATCAAAAGAAGGGGAAACCTACCAACAATGCTTCATTGTGCATTTAGTTGATTGGGATAATCACCAAGTTGCTCCATCTGCCAGCTTTCTTGAGGAGCCACATGTTCGTGGGAAGGTTTGTATTGCTGCAAAATTTAAGTACAAACTTTAGATGATCATAATCCAAAGCCTAGGCTTATAATTGTAACAAATACGCCTCGTTTCACTGAGTTTCTCGGAAAGTTTAGACTTGTTATGATTGGCAGGGTAGCCATTTCTTTAACCGCATGATCGGGAAAAAATGTTAGATGAAGTTCATACCTCCATCTTCTCCATAAGTTCTTTGGCTGTTGGAGCAGAGACAATTATATGCCTAGCACCTGGCTTGATGAAACCCTCGTTAACGCCATTGTCGAATAACGCGAGCAAATTATTGTAGTAACCATCAACATTCAGCAAACCAACCTGTGTCAAGATTAATATACACATAGTTATATTAACAAATATCAACGTAGCAAGCTTAATTCTTCGAACTTGATGAACGATTCCTTACTGTTTTCTTATGTATTCCAAGTTGGGACCATGTTATCATCTCCAGCAACTCTTCCATTGTTCCATATCCACCTAAAACACCAAATTTTCATGTTAGAACTAGTTAGATTATTTCATTTAAAAACACAACTTGTTCACCAAAATTTGTCTGTTTTAATCTCTAGCATAGCAACAGAGGCCAAAGAATTTTTACCAGGAAGAGCAACAAAGGCATCGGATTCTCGGGCCATTTCAGCTTTACGCTCATGCATGTCTGAAACTGTTCTCACTTCTCCGACTGTTTCTCCCAATATCTATCAATATTATCCAGGATTAAGCATAAATTGAAATTAAAGACATTCCACCAAATTCTTGAACCAATGAGCAACATCAAGTATTAGTAATGTACCAAATTCGGCGAGGTGAAAGATGAAACCATATAAAACTGTTCTCATGGTGAATTAAGAAATCCGAAAAAGCAAAGATTTACCAGCTAAGATGATATTAAACAAGACACTTGCACCCAAAATTCAATAAACAATATTACAACATATGGATTTCAAGTACAGATACCTCATAAGGCATGAGAGCTTTTGGAATTATCCTGCATGTAAAGAACAATTATTTTACTTAGTAATACACCTAATATGAAACAAGAAGGAAGCTGCCTGCAACTTGTAACAGATTAATGCAGGTTTCTTACATACCCAAGAACATGACAGCCTCCATCATGTACTGTCCTGGAAATCAAACCCATCAACCCAACACTTCCTCCCCCATAAACCAAGTCTATCTTCCTCTTAACCTATGATCAAAACACCACAAATAAGAAAAAGTAAATCCCAGAAATTGTTGAAAGAAATTAGACAATTTAGGCATAGAATTCAAGATAAATAAAACCAGAAAAGACCCATTTTTCCCCAAATAATAAACATCAAAGACTTCAACTTTCAACTCATGTATAGTCAGAAAGGAACAACCTTTGATGTTAAAACACAGCAAACAGAGCAACCTCAATTCAGTACATGAAACACCAAATGTACAAACTCCATCAAAAATCTCATTTTTATCACTAGAAAGTATAAACCAATACCCAATACTCTAAAACACCACCTTAAGACATGTCCTAAAAGCCTAAAACATTAAAAACATCATCTTTTGAAAGCAAAAACACAAACTTTGCTTCTTTTTTGAAACTAATGTGTATAGAGATAGTATTGGAGTGAAAAGAAAAGGCAAGGCAAACCAGTTCATTTCCCAATTCAAGAGCAGCATCGCTGAAGATTTTTCTGTGCCCGGAGTTGCTTCCACAGAAAACACACACCCTTTTGAACTTGCTTCTGTCTCTCTCTTCTTCCATTAACAAATATGAATGTATCAGTTTTTGTTTTTATTACAATCTCAAATCATTGAATTTTGCTAAAGGAAACAAAAAAGCAATAGCCTTCCCCTTTGAAGAGATAAAGATTGTCCTCCTGACAATGAAAAACTTTCTGAGAAGAAAGCACATAATTTAATCATATGTTAGATTAATTTTATTACATATGGGAAATTGTGGAATAAAATTATTAACGGAGGCTTAGTCTTTACAAATAGGTTAAATTATCAATTAGGTCATTAAATTTTCATAAAAAATTTCATATTCGTCACTAAATTATGAAGTCAATTTAATCTTCATCACTAAACAAAAATATCAATTAGGTCATTAAACTTTTAATTTAATTTCAATCAAGCCAACAACTATTTATTATTAACAGAATTGTTGACGTGATAGTTAAAATGTTATATATAATAACATATAACATTCTCATTGCTTACATATTTTATCAATTTGTATAATTAATATTTGAGTTAAGTATATCATATGTCCTCAAACTAAGACCTTTACTCTATATTGGTCCCTAAACTTTTAAAAATTTCTATTGTATCTTTAAAATATGACCCTCATTCTAAATTGATTTTCAAACTTTTGAATATTTTAATTTCAATCTCAAATTATCGTTTATTACACATCATATTATTACATAATAGGCATTGGTGTTAACATGATATATGATTAGTATATACTAATAATTTGAAGATTTTGAAAATGAAATTAAAACGTTAAAAAGTTTGGGGACTAATTTAAAATGAGAGTTATAGTTTTTAGATGAAATTGAAATGTTCAAAACTTTAGGGGCCAATTTAGAATGAGAATCATATATCTGCGACATAATGCAATTAACTCTTAATATCGTAATAGTCTAATTATTATTTTAGTTCTTTTACTTTAATTAGCATAATTTTGATCCATCCACTTTTATAATGTAATTAGTAGAATTAGTAGACCAAATTGATGATTTTGTTAATTGTTGTCCTTAAATTTATGATGACCAACCATGTTCAAGTAATTTCTTCAAAGGGGAAAGATATTGTTTTGGGGGGTTATTTAGTCATATATATTCTTTACAAGGACCAAAACTGTAATTTAACATATTTAATATCTAGAAAAGAAAGACCAAAAGTAATTTCTTTTGTATTTTTATGAAAAGTTGTCGGATAATGACCCGTCTGGAGCCATTTACTTCAACTTTAAACTTTCCATTTTAATATTGAGTCAAAAATAATATTTTTGATTTTTAAAATAAAATATTTAAACTTTATTATAATTAAATTAATAATTTTAAATAATTAAATTTTATAAATATATATTTAAAAAATATTTTTAATTATATTATAGTGCAATAATAAGTTTAATGAATTAACGAATTAAAAAATTAAAATATTATATTAATTATTATTTTGCTTCGATTCAAATTTAAATTATTTTCAAATCCATAAATAAATAAGGTGAAATCAAATAGAAATGAAAGAGGGAGTTTTTGAATTAAAGAAGTGAGGATGAGGAAGCCCACTCCTTGTCGGCTTCAATATTTCATTTGTAATAGTTAATTACAATTGTTTTTATTTAAATTAATAATATAGTTAGAAAATATAATTAATGAACGGATGAGTCTATCATGTGCGACGAACATCGCTGAACATCATTATTGTTGAATATTGGTAAACACTATTAAATTAGTTAATAAAAATTAAAAATTTGAAGAACTCAATATACGGTTAATAATTATTTTAAAAAAACTAATTAAATTAAATTTATTTTCATATATGTTAAAATTTAATTTTTTTTAAATAAGAATAAATTATATACTTAGTATCTCAGTTATTTTTGTATTTTTATTTGGTACTCAAACTAATTTTTTTAATAGAATAATACCTAACAATACATATTATTTTTATTTTGATACCCTGATTATTAAATTAAAAAGAAACATAATATTACTTGGTAATTTTAGACCCTAAAACTTATACAATGTATCAATTAATTCTACAATATTATCAATTTAAATATTATTTTTAATTTTTAGATTAAAAATATAAATTCTCTCTTCTTTTATTCAAAGTATAAAAAATTAGATATCGAACATCTTCATTGTTGTTAATATGATTTTTTATAAAATTTTATCTATTTTTTAATTGGTCCAAAAATTATATTGACTTTAATAACAATAAAAAGTAAAATATGAAAAATTAAAATTCAACTAAAAGTCGTACTACTATAGCTGATTCCACGATGTTGTTGGATTTTTTGAAATTAAAATTAAATTAAATTTCGTTTTTTAGTTAAAAAATATTCTTTACGTTAATGAAAATAATTTTTTTTCCTAAAATTTTTTTAAACAGATGATATTTCTACTTGATCATTGTTTCACTCTGGATTTTTTAACCAACCAAAATTTATTGTTTAATTTTGTTTTTTAATGTGTTAAACTTATTTTGGTTTGCGATATCTTTGATTTTTTAATAATTATTTTTTTCTTTTCTGGTTTTACATTATTTCATTTTGTTCCAAAGTCGAAAGCTTTTGGTTACAAGTTTTTCGATAATGTGTTGAAAACAAAAAGATGCTCTTTAGTGATTGTAGGTCTTTGTCAAGGCTTAGAAATCAAGGCTTACTTCAACCAAAAATTAAAAATGATATTTAAATCGAATAAAGTGATAGATTGTATAAATTTTAGGGACTAAAATTGTTATTTGTTCAAGCAACATCTTTGTTTTCATTTATTTTTAATAGTTAAGGTACTAAAATAAAAATAATATGTAATGTTAGATACCATTTTATTAAAAAAATTAATTTGAGTACTAAAACAGAAATACAAAAATAAGTGATATACTAAATATATAGTTTAACCTTATTTAAAAAATTAAAATTTCAATATATATGAAAATAAATTCAATTTAATTAATTTTTTAAAATAATTAATAATTATATGTTGAGTCCTTTAAATTTTTATATTTTATTAGTTAATTTAATAGTGTTTATCGGTGTTCAGCGATATTCGACGCCCGTTGTAAAATTTTCATTAATGAACACATTTTGCACTTGCTAAGTATTATTTATTTTATTTAAAAAAGGAAAATTTTAAATAAATGATTACTTGATATATCGTTTATAAAAATAAAAAGTATTTTTACAAATAAACTTTTAAAACTGTTATATGTTGCAATTTTTCTAAAAATAATTCATTCTCATATAATTTATATTTTTTATATAAGTTATATATCAATTTTTATCTTTCGATATAAAATTATGCGTTCATCCTTGTTAGAAAATTCAAATTGGAGTAATGTTAACCGTAATATGTTGATTTGACGAGTTTTTTATTACTTAAACTTTACTTATTTTAGTCTAGTTTTTGAAATTTTTCTCGAGTCAATTGCTAGGTGTTATAATGTACTGTTTTATTCACCTTTTTACTCTTGTTTATTGTTATACTTAAGCATTTAATTAGTAGTATTTTAATATTTTCATGCATTATTATTAATTGCCACCTTATATTCTTAATTGGTTAATTTTGGTGGAAAAAGATATTGTTGTGGTTTGTTCTATATTTTGCAGAAGGAAATCCTTGGTGAAGAGCTATTCATAGAAAGAAATAATGAAAATAATGAAGAGAAATATGGAAAGCTTGGATGATTGGAGCGAAGAAGGAAACAAAAGATTTAAATAAAATATAAATTAGATATATTCTTTCTAATTATATTTTATTCTACTATCATTGATCATCAACTCCATATAAGGAGTATGCCGTTCACATCAAAGAGGAGATTGGATCGAGAGACTTGGGAAGGGAAGCAAGTGACAGTTCTTCATATTTTTTTTGTTTATTTCGAGTGATGAGAGGAATGCTTGTTGGAAATTTTTGCCCAACCATGAACTAAATTTAAGTTGGCTTGGGTTATTCTGTTGTTATTGATTGATTTAGTTTGATTTCTATTTAAGTTTGTGTGTATTCTTAATTGAGGTTTGTCTACTCTTGGTATTTAATTTGTTTGCAGAGAAATTGAGAAAGGACCTCGATAGACGACTTATTTATCCAAATTCGGAAGAATTGGATTCACGAAACGAATATGCTTGGTTCGATCCAAGTGCGAAAGAACTAATCCGGCTTAGGGATAAGTGCAGGATTTCTACGGTTAACAGAAGTTACGCTTTGCCAAACCTTAAAGATAGTCGCCCAAATTGCCCGAACAATTTCCTCATCGCAATTGCCCAAACATTCTACGAACTGACAACTCGAAGAACAGACATAAGCAATCGGTTGAGCCCAATTGCCGGAACAAGTTGAGCGGTGCGAGCATCACTTACGAAGAAGAACTCATTCGACAGTCATTCCATAATTCGGAATAACCCAGCCTCATTTCTCTTATCAATTATCTTAATTATTTTACTTGCGTATTTATTATTTAATTTTATTTCAAATCAATCCTCTAAACAATTTGCGTTTTACATTTTAGTGTAAGAGATTAGATTCTAAAAGGCGTATCAATCCCTGTGGATACGATACTTTTTATACTATAACTTGAACGTGTACACTTGTACACAATCGCGAAGTACTTATTACACGCAACATCAATCTAGTTGAGTTTAGAGATGACAATGGATCAAATTTAGATCGTATTTAATAAAATTCAAGTTCAATCCAATTAATAATCAGATTTTCAAAAAAATCCAAATCCAGTTACATAAATTCATGTCCGATCTAATAAAATATCTAAAATCTAAATCCAAATTTAAATATCTAACAATTTAAACAAATATCTTTGAATAAAAAATATTTTTCATCAAACAAATATATTTAGATTAATATCAAAAATAAATATCAATAAATATTATAATCTAATATAAAATAAATTAAAGTAACTACTCAAACTATAATTAAAAAACTCAACAACAAATAAATTATCTTTACGTAAACTATTATCTATTGTCATCTACTATCATAACTACTTTTCAAATCACAATTATAAAACGTCTAATAAATACTACAATTCAATGAAATAAATTAAAAATATAGTCAAAATGTTCGACCATTAATATTTGACATAGATAAAAAGTTTTGTTTTTAACCATCGAGTTTTCATTTGTTTCACTAAAGCTCAACAAAAACTTATAAAATAAGAGAAAAACATAAATAGAATTGTAGAAAATATTAATCATCTAAAATACTAATCGTATATAAACTTAATTAAGATTTTAATATATATTTAAATCTAAGAATTTTAAATATTTTTATTCAAATTTATATTTTTTTGAAAGATGAATATTATTAGATGATAAAAAAACCTATAGCAAGAGCCTCGTTAAAAAACCTCCCTAATTCTAATACCTAATTGAAAGAAAAAAGTGCTCTTACATAAAGAAAAAATTTGATAAAAAATAAACATAAAATATTATCTATTATAAATAAAGAAGTTAATGTTTAATACTTTATATTGGTCCCTTCAAAAATTAGAATTCACTTTTAATATTAATTATGATTAAAATCTAAATTTTAGATCCAATTAGGACTCACCAAATTTAATTTTTAGATAAAATTTATTGGATCTAATCGGGTACGGAACCGGACCGGGTAAATGGTTTTTTTCCCCCACCCCTAACAACAGTGTTCATCCAACGCGGTTTACGTTTGAAGATCCACCGACCTTAACTTCATCTTCAATATTTATAGTCAAACAATAGTATTTCCCCATTCCAAAATTCCCAACAACAAAAAATCCCTTTGAAGCTTAAAAAACCATAAAAAATCTGAGATTTTGAAAAATAAAGCGGAAGAACAGAATACCCAACAAGGGAATCTCTATATTTTCGGATTCTGGGTTTTACCCATTCTTACAGGCATCTTCTTCTCTGGTTTATGAACTCTATTTCCCCTTTCCGGTACGTTTTCTAATCCCCTTGGAGTAATCGAAGGTGCTTTAAAGGAGATCTTTTTATTTGGTAAATCTAGATTGAGATAATCCAAGTGTTTTTATAACATCGATCCCATGGGACAGCAGTGTTATAACTGAAACCCTGTTCTTTTGATTGGATGAATCTTGTGTTTGTCGAAGAAAACGATCGGCTTCTGGACTTGTCTGGTTTTCATTATCTGGATGATCTCAGATCATTGAAACTACCCTTTGAACAGAAATCGTTTTCCTTTTGTATCCCAAGAGATCGATGGGATAAAGAGTTCTTCAAGCTTCAAGGTGGGTGATTGTAATAATTTAAAGGGTTGTTGATTTTGGTAACATAATCGGTTTGGGTTTGGATATTTTTGAGATGGGTTCTCCTCAAGGCTCCACATTGACGACGAATATGGCCGGACTTGTCGATGGTTCGACGGCTCGGGGTGATGTTTCCTTCATTGATTGTTTGCCTCTTTATGTCAAAGAGCTAATAGCAGGTGGCGCTGCTGGTGCCATTGCTAAAACGACAATTGCGCCTTTAGAACGGATTAAAATACTCTTGCAGGTGAGAGCTAACAGATATAATCTATGTTGCCTATATGTATACGTATATGTATGTATATGTTACTTTGGTGCTTGCTTGTTGTTTGTCAAGTTATGTATTTGGTTCTTACAATCAATTTTGCAGACAAGGACTGATGGTTTCCAATCTCTTGGGGTGTATCAATCCTTAAGGAAGGTTCTAAAACATGAAGGTGTTATGGGGTTTTATAAGTAAGTTTACAGATTATTTCACCATTTTCCTTTCTCTCTATAGCCTATTCTCTCCCTTAAGAGTGGACTAATCCTTGCCTATTTGGACTCGTAGAGGAAACGGAGCTAGTGTTATTCGGATCATTCCTTATGCAGCCTTACATTTCATGACGTACGAGCAGTATCGAGGTTGGATGTTAGATAACTTTCCTTTCTTTGGATCAGGGCCTCTTGTTGACCTTTTAGCCGGTTCTGCCTCTGGAGGAACCGCAGTTTTGTGCACTTATCCTTTGGACCTGGCTCGCACTAAACTTGCCTATCAGGTAAGAAATTTTCCATAAGAATACTATAGTTTTTGTACTTCATAAATTAGTTCGAATGTCGCATACTAGTTTAATCAATCTATCGTGCAATTGCTGATTCTTTAATGAATTAGGCTTTGTTTGCCTATACTTCTCCAACCGAATTGAGAAGCAATGACAAACATGCCAATGCTTGGCACAGGCGATGTGTTGCCGGCCAATGGGTTTCATCCCTCAATGGAAAATGGAGCCTTAATCTATCTTTTCTTTTGCATTAACTTTTATGGTTTAACAGGTTGTTGACACCAGGACAAAATTCAGTTCCGGTATGACAAGTCTACATCCTCGACCTGCATATAATGGCATAAGAGATGTACTGACAACTGTTTACAGGGAAGGAGGATTCCGTGGGTTATATCGAGGTGTAGGTATGTAGTATGTAGTTATTATTTCAACTTTGACCAAATACTTTGGACAATGTCTATTTTCCTTTTTTAAGTATATTCTGTTTTTCATGGAATTAGAGGTTTTCATCAGTTCAACATGCAATCTTAAAATTGTTTTTATTGTAGTTGCTTCATTTTGCATTTACTTTGCTAGATGTGCTTGAACTTGATGGAACTTTTTGCTTACATAGGTCCAACACTGGTCGGGATCCTCCCTTATGCCGGTTTAAAGTTCTACATCTATGAGGTAATAAAGACACATGTTCCTCAAGAACACCAAAAGTCCATTGTGATGAATCTTTCTTGTGGAGCAGCAGCTGGATTACTTGGACAGACCTTCACATATCCTTTAGACGTTGTAAGGAGACAGATGCAGGTATTGTGCAGTAAATACGCCGTACCTTAATGCTAGATACATACGTGTATACATATATATATATATATATATATATAGTGTTTTTTTTATAATGTCAACATGTTTACTACATCCTGGAAGTAATTTTTTTGCAATGTTACCCTACAGGTTGGAAGTCTTCGGTCTTCATCGATTCAAGGTGATGCAAGATATCGAAACACATACGATGGGCTTACCACTATCTTCCGTAATCAAGGATGGAGACAATTGTTTGCAGGCTTGAGCATTAATTACATCAAGGTATTTTATATACTCAGCAATGATATCAAACACAGCTTCTAGTTTTCGTTCTAACGTTCTGTGTTACGATTTGGTTGTCAGATTGTTCCTTCCGTGGCAGTTGGATTTGCGACGTACGACATGCTGAAGGTTTGGCTCCGGGTTCCACCCCGACAGAAATCACAGGCAGCATCGTCCGGATGAACAGAGATGGATTTATGATGGGTTGCAACCGAAATTCCAATAAAAAACTTGTTGGTATTTTGTATGAACAGACATCTTTTTCAACATAAAAACTAGTTCCATAGTTCATTGTGATTGTTATATTGTTTTCTCTTTCGGATGCATAGTGCCTTGTCCTAACTCTTAATCAACACCATTGATTTTGACCAAAAACAGAGAAGACTCAAGAAATCATGAAAAGTCAATGAGTAATTATGGTCAGCTAAGTATCCATGTTCACCAGCATGCCTGAAAAGGATGTTTCAACGATAACAGTTTAGCGGATGGTTTAAAGATTTTAGGGGCCCTAAATAATTTATTAAAATACTTGTTTATAATTTTTATTAGTTCTAAAAATGTCTCTTAGAAATAATTGTTTAGCGGATCGTTTCTATTGTACTTGTTCAGAACCTCATTAGTTCTATAAAACCAATAAGAATAGAAATAATTAATAAGATTTTAGAATAATTATCACATTTAAAATATAATTTAAAATATAATTATAACGTAAAATTAATATAATTTATTAAAATTTGTGTTATAATCCATGAAAAACGTGACAGATTGTGATGTTATTGATTGAACCCTACCCAAGACCAGAAACCCTAATTTCTAGTTTTCATATACTGTGATACTTCAAAAATATCTGATGTCAAATGTCTCTCAAGATATATTCCCTTCCATTATTGAGACAAAAGCCTACATCAAAAGTGCCCCACTCTAGACTCATGAAAATGAGTTAAATAAGTTAAAATATTTCAAATTTAATTACGGGTTATTTTAATTGGTAAGTAGTTTAATATTATTTATGTTTTAAGTTTGAGATATCATATATTTAAAAAAAACTTCCTTAAAGGGTCTTATTCATTAAAAATTAGACATATAACGTGAATCGATTTAGATTATTCAAAATAAAGTTATAGAAATTAGAGAGCAACAAAAAATAGTACGAAAAGCAAACGATTTTTTCATTCCCTCCTGATGAGGTGTTATCTCTATTACTCGTTTATCCCTTCTACCTTCAAGTGATCAACATTTAAATAATTTAAAATTTTAATAATTATTTTTTAAGTTTTACTATAATAAAAAAATAAGAGTAAAAAAATTATATAATAAAATTTTATAATTTCCCATAAAATAATTAATTTTAAAAGCACTTCTTAAAGTTGTTAAACGAGACATGCATGCTGTTGATAAACGTGGTTAGGGGTGAATATTCGATTGAGTCGAATCAAGTTGAGTTAAAAAAAATTGAGTTAACGAGTCATATTTTATAACTCAAACTTTATTTGAAATTTTTTCGGTTTGAGTCGAGTTAAAAAATCCGAATCGAGTCGAGTTTTCGAGTTCTTATAAATATTTAATTGTAATTATTTATCATGTTATAGTACGATTTGATTCCAATTTAAATGACTTTCTCTAATCATAATATATATATTTCTTAAATAATAATATTTTTTTATATTTTTATCTATCAATGTATATATATCATAAAAAGTTCTCAAACTTAATAATAAATCCTTTAATTACTAAAAATTTTGAGTTATTTAAGTTATTCGAATTTTCATTTTACAACTCAAACTTTATTTAAAAAATTTCGAGTCGAGTCAAGTTATTTAATTTTTTCGAGTCGAGTTGAGTTTTGTTCATCCCTAAACGTGGTGATAAAATAATTATAATTAGGGACTTATGAACTGGAATCGAATATATATTAGAAAAAGTTGAAAATGACAAACACACACACTAAACACAACTTTTTCTTCTTCTAAACAATACTCGTTTTATTTAGGAGTGTGAAGACAACAAGTTATCGTGGAACATGAATAAAGCATATATACTGTATCTACAAATAAACATGTCACATTGTTTTGTGTCTTGTAAGATCTGAACATGGTGGATGGAGTTGGTCGGGCTGGATTCTGTTCAATTTTTTTATATATATTTGTTGGCTCAAATTGCATGGATTTCACTTCTCATAATTAAGAATTTGATTAGGAATTATTAAAATATAATTTTTTTTAATCAGTGTTTCTAGTGAAGTTGAAAATTTTAGTTTGGGTATCACTATTTAAAATATTTATGATTAGTTTTTTTGTTAGGTAGGTAGGAACAAATGATGTGTGTCTATTTTTTAAGGATGTTAATTTTTTTAAAAGAGTATAAATAGGGTTTAAGATTTAGGGTTTAAGATTAGAGATTATGGTTAGGTTTAAAAAATTAGGGGTATATATATTTTTTAGGGTTTAGAGTTTAGGGATATGATTTAGAATTTATTTTTTAAGATTTTTTAAGGCAACATAGAAAAAGATATTTTAAGAGGTAAAATATTTTTATTCTTTTAACAACGTCAATATTCATTTAAAGTAATATTAGTTTATTTTTAATATTATTTTATATTAAATTTATAGAAAATAAATATTTTTCAAAAATTTTGGGTTTCATGCCACACCCTTAATTAAGAGTGATTTTGTATATGATTACAATAGGAAAAAAAAAGATGATATTCATTCAATGGTGTGAGAAAAAAGTATAAACAAAATTTATAATCACTTTAATTATTAAAAATAAAGATTCATTTATCAAAAATCGGTTGTTTAATGAAATGAAGTACTATGTTCCTTCGATGATGACAGAGGTTAAGATCCCAATATTTTAAACGGAGTAAAATATATTTAATTTTTAAATAAATAGGTTAAAAAGTCGCCCCATAATAAGTATTTTATCCAAATTAATCAACTAACAAGTCAGATATCGATAATTATATAAAAAATCACATAACTTATATATTAACATTTTTCTCTTGAAAACACTAGCTT